>OX422210.1:277131734-277541734 GCA_949130495.1 Sambucus nigra | reverse complement strand
CTAAAGATCTCACCAGTCGTTCTCTCCTCCTCCCACTCACAAAAACTCCAACATCTCATGAAACCCTCATCCGCTTTCCTCCCTCCACCGGCCTCATCCCACCTACCCAACACCCTCATCTCCCTATCCGTCCTACGTCAGTGTCGGTTTCTTCCCCATCTCCCTCTGTCGGCCTCATCTCCTCTCCCTACGCCAGCCTCATCTCCATCTCAGTCCCCTAGCCTCAGAACCCCCACCCAGCGATAGCTTAAGCAACATAATCCAAATATTAATCTCAGTTGGGTTTGTGAAAAACTCTTCTTGAGAGGCCTTCAGAGTCATAAAACTGCACTTACACGTAACTTTTGAAGAGATGGGTTTTTGTTTGTTTGGGTTTATTTTGGCCACCACGAACTTTCTTTTGCGAATCTTATTGCTAGAAACAAAACATCACGTATCTCAAATGTCCCTCAATATATCCATCTCTCCGCTACACAAATTCTGTTTCGGAGTTTGAACTAAAAATAAGAAATCAAAAATCGTGAGTAAGAATTAAAAATGAATTGAAAAACCTTGGCATAAAAAAATATCCATCTCCACTACACAATATTGACATATATCCATCTCCGTTACACAATATTGGCATAAAAATAATTAAAAAAAATAGATTGAGAACAGATCTGCATATAAGAACCCTCAAATCAACCCAAATCGATATATGAAAAATAACCTTACCGGTTCTTTTACGTTAAATAACATGCAAAAGGAAAAAAAATTGTGATTAAGAAGATGATGGAGTGAGTTAGAAGAAAAAGTGAGGTGAGAAAATCGAATGAGGTGAGTGAATTGAGGGCATTTGAGAGGAGGGAAGATAGAGTGGGGGAGTTGATGAAGAGAGACACTGATGGAAATGTGTAAGGAAACAAATGTTCACATGGGAAAAAATAAGGGGAAACGAAAAAGGTGGATTGAAAATTCCAAATTTAAAATATAAATGGAGGGAGATGATCTCAACCTTTGATTTTGGAAAAATGCCTTATGATGCGACACTCATCTGTACCGTTAAAAATGTACATAATTTAAAAAACATCCCTACTTTTTTTTATACACACACACACACACACACACATACACATAGAGAGAGAGATTGTTGAATTGTTTGGGATTCTTGAATTGTTGTTGACTTGTGGATTTGAACATTTTGATGGCCATTGAGTTGGTTAGCACTAGGAATATCTAATATGTCGCATTATTATTTGCACTATTGTTTAGGATTCTTGAATTGTTGTTGATGATACCAAAAATGGTACCACCAATTCAATATGATTATATGAGCTCTTACCAGTTCAACAATGGAGTATAACAATAATATAAGTAAGAAGGAGATGAGTAAAAGATGAATTAACACATAAATGTAAGTGGTTCAGCCTATCTCGACCTACGTCAACTATATGTGAGTGTGAAATACACTAAAAGGAGGCTACAAAGGGCCTTGGGATACAATCACTCAACTCTCTCTCTCTCTCTCTCTCTCTCGGTTACAAGTTTGACAGAGTTTCAGTAGGATTTAGAATTAAGGTCTCTCTATAAGGTAGATGATGAAGTATATATACAGTGCTTGGCGGGTGTAATTTATCCCCAAACATGTAATCAACATGTGCATGAGGGGGCTTCCAATATCAAGTAGACACATGTCCCTCGCATGTGCAGTAAATCATAATGCAATATTCCCTCACATGGAGGAACAATCTGGTTGTAACAGATTTGTCCATATAGGCAAAGCTATGCTGGATTCTTGTACTGCTTGGACTATAAGTATCTTTTGGAGGGCTCTTGGGCTGGATGAGTGTGAGGCCTACATATAGCTTTTATTGATGTTCTGATATAATTGTGGCCTTAGCCGATCACATCTAGCCGAGACAAGCTTACATGATATCCTCCGGTATCAGTTCAAATTCTGGATGAGGCATGTTTTCATTAATGAAGGTTGATCTGGAGTCTCAGCCCAAATCATGGCCGACCCTCTCCTGGCCAAGTCCAGGGCTTCATCCTAGGTAAAGGCCCTATAGGACCTCGGCTGTGGATGTCCCGAACTTAGTCTTCCGTCTTGGGACGATGTCATAATTGGTTATATAAGTTGTTGACTGGTGGATTTGAACACTTAGATGGGCATTGAGTTGGTTGGATCTAGTCATTTCTAACATTTAGGATTGTGATTAAATCGAATATAAATAAGTCATAATTAAATGAAACATACTATAAATTAGTAATGCGAAATGAAACATAACTATGTATAAATCATCACTCTAAACATTATTACCGAATAAGTGACGAGGGTGAAAGGTAATTATAAACCTCTTTACCTTTTGAATGTATTTTCAGGATGACAAAAAAAAGTATTTTATATTTGTAGGACCATTTTTCTTTTGAATTTTCTTTAAGGATAACAAAACATTTATTTCTTCTCAAAAATTCTTTTCCAATTTTAGCACGCACTAAGTTTGTGAACCAAATTCAATTAAGTCCAATTTTATCTTATTTAACTAAACATGCATCTTGGTGATTAAAGCAAGTAAAATAAAGTAAAGATCACAAAAGTGGTGCTAGATGTACAAGAAAACCAGTAAGGAAAAAAACCTCGGACGGACCAATCCAGACAGTCACTATGATACCGTTTTACAAAGGAAGACAGATAGACTTACTCAGTGAATCGACCCCACAAGCCTTGATGTGCCTTTTCTCTTTAATCGCTCCTCCACAGTGCCTATGCAGAAATCCTTCTACGATGCCTATCCACAACACACACGTCCACGTATGTATCGATGTCCACCGGTGTAGCTTGGCAACGTCTATGATGTTGAACACGAACTCTTTCATTTCTTCATCGCAAAACCCAATGAATAATTCTTCAATGATGGAAGAACAAACCAATGATGCAAAACCATGATCTCTATAGCATAAGAGTATGAAAACTCGGATCTTAAAACATTGAGGATGTTTTTAGACTTTGAAACCCTTAGAAAACTTGTGCAAAAAACATAGTGGATGTAAGTTGATTTTCTGGTTCTCTAACTTACAAAATTTTGAGTGGAACACTCCTTAAATAGAAAAGTTAAGTCGGCTCATCGTTCGAGAAAGGTGTGTATGTCGTTTGAACGAGATAGCCATGTCATTTGGATGACAAAGTTACTTCGTTTGAGCGACCACCACATTTCGTTTGAACGACTATGAATGCCATTTGAACCATCTAAACACATGTGAAGGTTCTACACGACTCTCAACCATCTCAGAATAAACGAAGTTAAAATGTTTTAAAAAACTTTTTAACATTTTAAAAAACATTCATTAATAAAATAACGTCCTAAAAATATTTTTCGAGTCCCATAAACATCACGCATTCATACCTGAGAAATCTCGAAATGCAATATGAATGAAGACGTGAAATATTCACCATAAAACTTGTGTTATTTACCTTTGAAACTCTATCTCAATGTCTTCAATGCAACATCATAGGCTTATGTGAATCGACACTTAAAATACCATCCTATGACTTAAACATGTTTTGTTCCGGGAATAAGTCAAATACATACAATGGACTCAATTGGAATTGTCCTTACAAATCTCCCCCTTTGACTATTCCGGGACAAAACTAAACCAGTGAATGCTAAGGCGGGACGTCAAGCCATTTGACACCTAAATCCCATCCTATAAAACCCAAAATCAAAAATTATAGGACACGATCTAGTATATATAGGATCAGCAGCATGAAACGTCTGAATGTGGTGCAGTCTCGAAATCTCGAATCTTTTAAGCATACCTACACATGAAACAGAAAAATACCTAGTGAAGTATGGAGGAACAAATGATATAAAACATCATGATATAAATTTTGAAATATCAATATGAATTTGTAAATTTGAAAATCAAATCATTTGTTAAACATGTTAACATTATACCAATTTTCACATAATACAAGTTATCAATTTTTGCAGCAAAAACGGATGTGCTCAACAAACTCCCCCTACATCACAAACATCTCTCCCCATTTTTATCTCGAATAGACAACCGGTGAAAAGATAAACAATTCTAGCATGAGATAATCAATGAAGCATATCTAGATAAACATGAAACAACCAATTAATAATGATAAAAAGATACCAAATCTATAGATTAAAAATAGTCACATAAAAGAAATCATAAAAAACAGTAATGATGTGACTAAACTAAATCTTATGCAGTGTGTGAAATAATCGATTTGAGCTGCATATAAATTGTTCAAACAAACCTAGTAGTACCAAAAAATATATCAATCATGAAGCGGATACTGAAACAGAAGAAATACAAAATTTCTCTTTAGGTCGCTCGAACGACAATGCCTTGTCGATTGAACGAAATAGGCCTATTACGTAAACCAACCATCAAGCGACATTAAAAATCTCATAACAATAGCCTCTCACGCGAACACTCCATCTCGCGACCCATATTGTGACCTATACTTGGCACTTTTCTTTGTGTCACTTGAACCTCGCTTGAAAAGTACATCTCACGACATCAACATGTCGCTCGAACGAGATCTATATGTAATTTGAACGACATACAAAAATCTGTATTCCAATCCCAAAAATGGTGAATTTTAAAACTCCCAAAAAAACTATCCTTCAATAACTTAATATTATATAAATTTTGTGTAAATTAAACTTTATTTTATAACAAGTGTATTAGTGTCCAAATGAAGTTCATGTTAGAAATATAAACAGATAAATTTATGCCTATATATAGATATTATTACAAGAAAAAAAAATATAGAGTTATGGAAGAAAAACGTAATAAAATGAGATTATTTTAAAGCTATGAGACCAAAAATAATGTTATGGTTCATGAGGTGAGAGGTCCATTCCAACAGTAGATAGAGAAGATATGCTACTATTATCCAATTATTTCATCAACCACATCATTAGTGATGTTTTGGCAAATAAAGATTAAGTGCTAGCTTAGTCTAAAATCATCATTATATGGGATCCAAAGCTTTCTTTAAATATTAATGGATCTCCCATATATGGGATAAGAAACTTGTATTTCATAAGAAAGTAATATACAATGTCTGAATATAACAAATCAAGCAATCATGATGCACAAAAGAAAGAGGAAACCAAGATAACATATACTCAAGATTTATGTGATTTGGAAAACGCATCTAAATTGATGCGTAGACATACTACTATTATGTGACAAGTAAACCATAGGCTTCAAAGGATTTATGAATGATACCCATCTTGACGTCATATGAATATAATTAAGGCCTTTAATACAAGGGTTGCCATATCAATTTAGACAACATTTAATACATTGAAGGCCGTGCTTTTATATTAAATGTATTATTTATTTTGTTAGACAAAAAAATAAATAATGCATGGGTGTTTAATATGGGTATTGGAATTTTTTTGACTAAATTAACTTTTTAAGCAAAATCATCAAATAGGGTTAATATGCAATATTTGACGAGAGAGAAATAAGCAAGATAGTAAATGTCATACAAGCTAAGAGTAATATAGAATTTTAATGTGGTTCGATGGAGCTAATCTATATCCACGTCATGGGATGTTACTCGTTAAAATTATAATAAAAAATTTTCTTTTGGGGTGAAGAACAAACATTTATAATAACTAAGCACTTTGCTCTCCAAGTGGTAACACCAGACACACCAAGAAGCACCTCTCACTCACCGAGGAAGAACAAACCTATTGCTTTTAAAATGATCGTATAGATATATGAAATTTATTCGCACAAACTTCTGGTGATATACATGATACATATAAAACTCCCATTAAGAAGTTGTTAATTGGAATTGGCAAAATTGTTGGTTGATTTCACATATGAGCGGATCAAATATGAGTTATGCCATGTATAAATTGGGATAAATATGAGCAGATCAAATATGGACCGGGCTAAAATATTTTCTTTCTATCCAAATAAATATAAAAAAAACATATTTTACTCCGACTGTTAAAGATGGACTCTATATTTGACTCATATTTTTGTTAATGGGTTCCATATTTGAATCATAACTTTTAAATATGTGCTCCATATTTAAATGTATGCGCTAATAAGGATCGATTTATTATTTAGAGCACATTTTGTCACTACTATTGTTAACGATAGACTCAAGGTTATGTATGAATAAGTGCCCCAATACTACTTAAAAAAACGTGGCCCGGTACTTAATTTTTTTTAAATGATCTTTTAAATAAATGAAATCGTTAAAAGATTAAACAATAAATTGATGAGACAAATTAATTTTATATGTCTCTCATGCTTGGGATATTTAAGAGGGTGGGCGGCACTAAGGCACCCGATTTTTTACTCCTTAATACCACATGAGATTTTTTTACATTTTTTGGGTAACTTCCACCACATGATAAATATAATATTTTAATACTTAAAATGGACCACTATCATTTTACCTCCCAAAATATTTTTTAAAGAAAACTGTTCATTCAAGGGTGATTATGCCAAATATGGCGCATATATTCCAGGTGATTATGCCAAATGAAATGCATATATTCAGGGTGATTATGCTGAATGGAATTTTGTGTGTGTGTGTGTGTGTGTCTATATATATATATATATATAGTTGAAAATTCTCATTTGGGATAATTATACAGAATTAAACGCTTATAATTAGGGTAATTATAACGATTCAAACGCATATGCTCAGGGTAATTATAACGAATGAAGTTTGAATTCATTTTTTCATATCATAATATGGTTCGGGGAAATATAATGAATGTTAGGTCTTTACTCGGGGTCGGGATACTGAATCACTGGGTTATCAACTAGGATTTTGTGCGTAAGAGTCTATTCATTATTGGGTGTTTTTTGACACCTTGCCTAATTAAATATCGGGTGATAAGTCATTTATTAAAAGTAAAACATAATGTTGGTGGATTCATTCTTAGCATCACCGTCGAAAACATTCAATATTATTAATCACCTAATAAATAATTAAAGCTAGTGTCAAAAACTTTTCCAATTAATTATACCCAATTAAACCATTAAGCAATTTTCATTCTTTAAGACATAAGTTGTAAACATTCCACATGAATATAATCAATATCGAACGAGTAACAACTACTGAAATAAATAAGACTTGATAAAACATTCCAGTTCAAAGTACAAAGCAAAAATCATAATAATACTCAATCCAAGAGGAGAAGAAATTATAATAAGAAAAGAGTACAATCTTTGAAATAACTAAGCTGGAAACGGGCGACACATGACCTTATTGAAATGTCTGAACTATAAACTGAATGGAAAGATAGAAGCGTCTAATCTCAATAACCTACAACTTCCACAACAGTTGCAGCTCGCCAAGATAATCCAATTGTCTAGATCTGGTGACCATGTGACTGAGCACCTGATATAAAATATAATATATATATATCAAAAGAGAGAAGAAATGCAAGAGGTGGGTCAGAGATCGAGTCGTAAAAATATTTGTTTTAACAAGTATTTAAAACTACATTTAACCAAGTATTATGTGCATGTTAGATATCGAACTCTCACATTAGATTCTCACCTCTCTTATATTGTGCACATTTAACGTACGTCTATCCTAACCTAGTGATCTATAATGTTCCCAACTAGGTCATAGTCTTATACCCCTAATTATAACTCGTAGAAGTAACCCATATTTCTCATACAATACGTTATTAAAATAGTTTATTCCAATTAACAACATATTATTCTCGTTGTTGTGTTAGTAAGTCTTTTACCCACTGAAATTATAATGTTTACTAATAATTTACATAATTGCTAATTTCTAGAATTAGAATCATTCACAAGTATATATATATATATATATATATATATATATATATATATATAGTCACATCATCTTTATACATATATATATACTAATCATGCGCCCTTTGATTAGGACCAGTTAGCGCAATGCATACTCTGTTATCATGTCTAGGTGCATCGCTCTTTGCATAAAGGACAATTGGTTCGACGTCTCTCATGAACCATAAATATCAAAGCACACATATTGGAGGTAAGCATACTCACTAGCCATAAAGGTCACACACATACCTATGCTCTGATTCAGCCGTCGAAACTATCCTACATCTCAGATAGCACGTATCCAAGTTTATATGCTCAGGGCACATGCCAGATATCCCCCCAATGGGTCACACAGGATAAGACTGTCCACTATACGAAACCTCCTCCTGATAGCACACAACATTTGTATGCTAGACCCACAATAATCTTAATAATAATAGGTGTTCCCACTTCCTATTAAAATTAGGGTATTCTCCCAAGCCATACATATATTTCTATACGTAGTATACTCTTATTACTACCTAACATGTAATTAACTCGCTTAACCTCTCTCTCTCGAAATTTCTAAGGTTATTTCACCTATCTAAAAATTAAAGTACTACCCTAGGAATATTTTCCCCAAATAATTATGCAGTGGGCTAAAATCATCCACTAACAGTTGTCCTCACTCAAAATAACTGTGTAAAACGATTTGGGTAAAAATAGGAAATTTTGGGTTTTCTGGGACCTATCGTTCGAACCCGAACTAACCTCATTTAAATGAGTCAGCAGGTCATTTGAACGACCATGCATCTCGTTCGAAGCATCTTCAATCTCGTTTGAATGAGATATCGTCGTCTCCATTCTACAAACTGCTGCATTTTTTCACCTTTTTCAACCCAAAACCTCTACGAATTACTCCCAAACTCCCAGTAATCACTTCCAAACATTAATCTAACATGTAGGGATTTCTAACAACCTAGAATCATTTAATCATGCATAAACCTTGATAAATTCTAGAAATTCCCAAATTAACTAAATAAACCCTAGTTCTTCAAATTTCTATACATGAACCTAAAAACCAGATTCGTCCATCATACTTAATCATCAATTAGTGATCTCTAACCTACATACAAGAGGGATTCATCCTAATTAAATTCCATATTTTTAATTGATGACCTTACTTATCTAATGTCATCAAAGTTTATGGACTATAAGTGGGTATTATACACCTACACTACCATGAACGTGGCTATTTCTACAATTTTGCAAGGATTAAACACTTGCCTCAATTTTTAAGGTTTAATCCACTGGTGATGTTGATAAAGGTGCGTTCCTTGTCTCACGATCTACGCTTTGGTGGGATTTTCGGTGTGAGTTCTTGAGTTTTGCTACAAGAACACCTATGGCTCCCTCTTCCTTCCTTTATGCCTCTCTCTTTTCTCTCTCGTAGGTTTAGAACTGATAACTCCCTCTAACCCACGTACATGTATATTTAATTTCCTAATTTTTGTCCATATTAATTTCCCCAAAATCCAAAGGACAAAAATACCCATACGGGGTGCTGGTTAGGCCTAAAAATATTTTGGAGTCCAAATAAAATACACGAGTATAGTTTTCAGACTATCTCGACCCTTCCGGACTCAATGGCGCACTTGAAATGATGATATGAGTTATCTAAAAATAATTTATCCTTTTATTCTATTCAATATTTCTTAACACGACTCGCACGCGCATCCCGACTTAAAATACCAAACTGACGTATTTCACACTCCGATAATTTATAAAATTTCATAATTCCATATTGCATATTCACACAGTAATATTCAATAATTTTGATCAATAAGTATTAACCCCTAGCACACTAGTTAATATTTATTTTAATCCGGATTAATTAACAATTTAAATTTCTCGCCTTATTAATTTAACTAATCCAACAATAATAATTAATCCCATAATTATTTAATATAATAAAATTATGGGGTATTACATACTTCCCCCTAACAACGAAATCGTCCTGAAATTTGAAAATTAAACCATACCTGGTAAAAATAAGTCCGGATATTTCTCTAGAATATCCTCCTCTCGCTCCCAAGTAGACTTCTCTATATGATGATGCTCCCACTGAACTCGCAAAAGTGGAACTATCTTTGACCTCAATCTCCTCTTGGTACGGTCTAGGATAGCCATAGGTCTCTCCTCATAAGAACTGTTGGGCTGCAAGTCAATCTTCTTAATCTCAATATGGGTGTGGGCCAACTCATCCCGAAGATACCACCTCAATGAGGAGATGTGGAACACATCATTAATACGATGTAAGTGCTCCGATAACCCAAGTTTGTATTCCATCGGTACGATACTCTCGATAATGGGAAATGATCCTACGTATCTCAGATCCAATTTCCCTTCTTCCTGAACCTCGTCACTCCTTTCATAGGAGACACTTGCAGTAATACCTGGTCCCTCAAGTTGAACTCCCTAAAGAATCGCTTTGCATCGGCATAGCTTTTCTACCTATCCTGGGCTACCCGAATACAACTCCTAATCATCTCAATCCTGGCTGACGTGTACAGAATCACCTCCGGCCCGAGTAACTTGTTGTCCCCCATATCTAGCCAACAAGTGGGAGAATTACAAGGTCTGCCATACAATGCCTCAAATGGGGCCATGCCAATCATAAACTGGTATGAGTTATTATAAGAGAACTCCACCAGTGGAAGGTACTTCCCCTAACCTTCCCCAAAGTCAAGGACACACATCCACAGTATATCCCCCAGCATCTGATGCGTCCTCTTTGTCTTCCCATCCGTCTGCGGGAGATAGGCCATACTTAATCGTAACTCGGTGCCCATAGCCTCCTGGAAGCTCTCCCAAAAGTGTGACAAAATTTTTTTGTCTCTGTCGGAAACGATATTCAGATGCACCCATGCAACCTCACTACCTCAGCAATAAATAACTAGGCATATTGTCATGTAGTATAGTTTATCCGCACCGAAAAAAATTGAGCTACCTTGGTCAACCAATCCACCACTACCCATATAAAATCGTGATCCCATTGTGATGAAGGTAACCCAATGATGAAATCCATGGAAATGCTCTCCCATATCCACATAGGGATCTCTAGTGGCTATAGTAACCCTGGCGGTCTCTAATGGTCCACCTTTACCAGCTGACAAGTGGAACACTTGGACACAAACTCCGTAATGTCCTTCTTCATCCCGCTCCACCCATATTGTCACCTCATATCCTAGTACATCTTCTCCCCTTCGGGATGTAATGCAAACTGAGACCCATGCGACTTTGTCATGACTACATGACGTAAGTCCTCTGTAACAACCCGTACTTTTTGGAGACGATTAAATTCCATAATTAATTATAAATTGGAGATTTGAGGAATTTCCCGAAATAGTAATTTTTGGGATTTTCGAGGATTGAATGATTTTCGATGGGTGCTGTAATTATTTTTGGGACTATAGAGGTCGAAATATTTTAATTATATGTCGTTGTTGAGTAAAGCGACACGAGGTAAGATTTTTAATGGGAAAACTCGCATTTATTTATTTTGGGTTGGAATAGTGATTTGCGGTCAAGTACCTCGGATGGAAATTTCGACTACGCCTGAGTCTCGGAATGTCCGAGATAGTCGGAAAATAGTGTCCGATTGTCGAAATTGAGTTCTGGGTAATTTTAGAGGTAAAAGTAACTCGTAAATGGGTAAACGAGTCGTTTTTGGGTTTTAAGGGTTTAAACCCTTTTTCTTTCTTTATAAAGAGGGAGAGAGGGAGAAAAAAGAAGAAAGAAGAGAGAAAAGAGAGAGGAAGGAAGAAAGTGGAGAGAAAAAGGGAGATTCGGGTCAAACTCCGCCGGATTCGACTCGAGGTCGTCGGATTTCATCCTCCAGGCAAGTGTTTACTTGCTTTATTTCATTTTTGCAATCCTCTCATATCACATTTGGTATAAACATGATTTTAGGGTTAGAACCCTTAAAATAAATTGGGTAAAAGTTGTATGTGAGTTTACAAATTGATGTAATGTAAACTCTTAATGATTTCTAGTATTAAAACCATGTTAATGGAATGTAAGATTGAATTTAATTGGGAGAAATGCCCAAATCTAGGTTTCATGGATTTTAGGGTTCAAATCCAAGAGAAATGGTTTAATACCCCAAAATAATTGATGTGTTAGTTGTAAAACATAGATTAGATGTTTATTGAGTTGTTGGGTGAGGTTAGAAACAACAAAAATGGAGAAAAATGGAGTTTGGGATTTTGAGAGAGATAATGAATAGTAACCCGTAACCTTTGGGGTCATTTTCGACCAACAAGATAAATGATTTAGCTTTCGGCCAAAAAACGAAAGTTGTAGATCTTTTCGACACGGTCGCGTGGGCGCTGACCGCGTATTTTTCTGATTTTTCTACGATTTGATATGATTTTTACAAGATGACAGTTCCGGGTTGAAATTATCAACTCGAAAATCAAATCGGGAATTGAAAAAATTACGGCTAGAATTAATGTCGTAGATGTTCGGGATAATTTTTGGGGTAGTTTAGAAACCCCGAAAATGAATTTGGGTTGTTGGTTAAGGGACTTAAGGATTTTAAATTTTGGGAGACCTGGTGTGACCGGTCGACCGCGCCCCTATGCCGGTCGACCGCGTCAAGGAGAAAGGGCCTACTGCTTTGTTTCGTAGGCTTATTTACAACCCGCGGTCGACCGGGGGTCTAAGACCGGTCGATCGGGGCCCTGTTTTCAGCCCAAGATTTTGGAGATTATTATTATTTCTCCCCTTTGAGATTAAAGTTTAAGGGCCTTCTAAATTAAAGTATATTAGAGGGTTATGTCCTAAAGGACTTGAGGAATTGGGAATATATATATGTATATATTCACTTAGAGTGAATTATTATATTGGAGATATCCAATAAACCTTTAAGAGTTGATTAAGGTAATTATTAGTCATCAAAGTAAGAAAATACTTTGGGCTTAGTATCATGCTTATATGAATGCATGATTGTGATTCCTGGAGGGAATCTTTGGGATTATGGTCATCGCTAGATGATATAGGCCATTATGGCCGGTTATATATTCTAGGAGGAATATATAGGATATGTATATACTGTGTGATTTAGGTATATATATATATATATATATATATATGTTATGAAGGAAATGATTTTGAAAATATATAAATGAATATTTTCAAAATGGAAAGATAAATGATTTTCATAATTGATAAATTATGGTTACACACCTCCCTAAATCGCTATCATAAGGGAAGTTGCGCGCGTTGTGGTGAAGCCTTCCTGGCTGTTGAGCAGGTTGGATATAGTCCCTAGGCCATATGGGCATTTGTAGTACTGCGCTGGTTAGGGGATTCCGGGCGTGGTCCTGACTTTCCCGCAGGCAATATGGCCGCTTCCCGACGTTGGTAGGTTCCCAGGTTGTCTTGTATAGATAGGCCCTGGAAGATGATAGCCATTCAGGGGCGCGTCCAGTGGGGAAACCAGGAGGGGTGGTCTTGGATTTATTAAAGCAATTCATGATAATGGATTGGCTTTAATTTACATTTCCTGAGTATAAAAAGGGAAATGGGATAAAGGTTTGGCTTCGGTAACACTCCCGGATGGAAGAAGGGATGTGGAAGCATGATTTGATCAAAGCATTTTCATGAAAATGGAAATGGCTTTGGGTACATTTCCTGAGTATAAAAAGGGAAATGGGATGATATAAAGGTAAAGCATTTTTATGATAATAAAATTGGCTTTTAAAAGGTATATGATTTGTTAAAGCAATTCATGATAATGAATTGGATTTTATATTTACATTTCCTGAGTATAAAAAGGGAAATGGGAAGTTTTGAGAAAATGAATAGTATTGATAAATACTTGATATATGAACTCTCAGTCCGGGAGATAGATCCGGATGGTTATGGTAAAAATATGCTTAATACAAATGGATAAATCGAGTGCTGAGGGTCTAATGGATCCCGACGATCGACCTTGCCGCATAGTAGTGTATCGGGGGGGTTCCTTGTTTGGATTTCGCTTTGCGAGACACCCCACGCACGAACATGGCATAGCGTTGAGACTGGGGTGAAGCTTAGCCCTTAGTACATTACTTGGACTATCTAGGGTAGATAGTGGTGGGGTGATAGACTAGTTTAGCAGGGTAGCTTGACTAGAATGTTTTAGATAGATGCGCTAGGAGTGCACTATTAGCGGAGAGGTGAGGGGTATCTCATGGGAGTGCGATACCAAACTTAAATATGAGATAAAACCTTTTTCAAAATAATAAGGCATTTATGCACTTGCAAAATATTTTCAAAATTCGGGCTCTGACCCGTTTATCTACTTTTCCTTTCTTGCTATATATTATATATACATAGGTGTCCAGACACAGGGACGCCTGGATGACAATTCCTTCGAGTCAGACGTCAGCTGCAGCAGCTGTGGATGCGTGCAGGTTTTTGATAGCCGCTTCCATCCTTGTACTCTAGATAGGAGGTACTGTATAAATATTCGGGCCAATGGTCCAATTGCATTTATTTACTCTTTCAATACATCATTCAATATGGTTGTATATTTTGACCAAGTGTTCGGTTATTTTATTTCATTTCAGTTTCATTTACGCATTAACTTGTGGATGTTTTATTTTAATCGTTAAAAAGAGTAGTTAAGTAAAAGTTTTTAACGCTCGCCTAATAGGATATTAGTAATTAAATGGATTTTCGACAGTGATGCTAAGGATGATCCATATGTGACTCATGTTTTAATTTGATATAGGAGTGATCGCCCGGTATCCCATTAGGTGGGTTGTTACATCCTCCCCCTCTGGGACCACTAATCTCTCATTAAATCGCAAACACCCATCGAAACTCAATGAATAAGACTCGGTGCCCTCAGCTAGGGGCCGTACAATTTGATCCTCGTAGAAAGAATCAACATCTCGAGCCTGGATTAACCTCATAACAGTATATGGTGTCACTATCATGACGAACATAAAGGATCGAGCCACTACATCTTGATATCCCAACTCTTTCCATTTCTCTTTCATACTTCCACCACCTCACCTACTAGTCTACGTCTCAACGCATCAGCAACTACATTAGCCTTCCCCAGGTGGTACTGTATCTCGAACTGGTAATCTTTCATAAACTCCAGCCATTTGTGCTATCGCATATTCAACTACCGCTAAGTGAACAAGTATTGTAGTGACTTGTGGTATATGAACAGACGAAATTTCTCCCCCAACATGTAGTGTCTCCAAATCTGTAGGGGAAACATGACTACTGCTAGCTCCAAGTCATGGGTGGGGTAATTCCTCTCGTGAGGCTTAAGCTTGCGGGAGGCATAATCTATAGTCTGTTCCTCTTGCTGAAGTACTCCACCAAGTCCCTGTAGGGAAGCATCAGTATACACCAGGTAATCCACTCCTAGCCTGAGTAAAGCTAGAACTCGCGTAGAAGTCAGCTTATCCTTTAGCTCATCTAAGGCTAACTGACAAGTATCATCCCAATGAATGGCACCCCCTTGATGGTCAGATTTGTCAATGGGCCCATAATCTTTGAAAACCCTCGGATGAACCGCCTATAATACCCGACTAACCCTAAGAAGCTATGTACCTCCCCACTCCCTCATCGCTAACACTTTGCCCGGGTCCACTAATATCCCCAACTATGACACAATGTGCCCCAGAAACTGCACCTCTCGTAAACAAAATCCATACTTCTCATACTAGGCATAAAGCTGAGGCTCTTGCAGAGTCTAAACAACCCGTCTTAAGTGATCAGTATGCTCCTCCTCAGTCTGGGAATAAACCAGGATTCCATCTATGAAGACAATGATAAACTGATCTAAGAACTCTCTGAACACCCAGTTAATCAAGTCTATGAATACGGAGGCAGTGTTTATCAGTCGAAATGACATGACCAGGAACTCGTAGGATCCATGCCTCATCAAGAAAGCAGTGTTTGACACATCCTGCTCCCTAATCCGTAGCTGATGATTTCTCGATCTCAAATCTATCTTTAAGAAAAATGCAACTCCTCTCAACTGGTCGAATAAATCACCGATTCGAAGCAACAGATACTTATTTCGTATAATGACTTTGTTCAACTCTCGATAGTCCGCACATAACTTCGATTATCCATCTCTCTTCTTTACAAATAGCATGGGAGCATCCCAAGGTGAGGTACTCATACGGATGAAGCCCTGTCCCAATATTTGCTCAATCTGAGCCCGTAACTCTCTCATCTCAGCTGGAGCCATACGGTAGGGTGCACGGGCTATCGGCCAAGTTCTCATCATCAAATCAATAATAAAGTCTATCTCTCAGCTAGGCGGTAGTCCCTATATCTTATGGAACACATAAAAAAACTCATGAACTACAGGAATCGAATCAATGGGAATCACTATCTACCTATAGGAATCATCCTTTATGTAATATAAGTGTGTGGACGATCCTCCCTCAGGACGAGGCATCGTCACCAAAAATATCTCCTAACCCGGTATAGCAAAAATAATGGTTGTACTAAAACAGTCTATCATGGCTCTGTAAGAAGCAAGACAATCCATGCCAATAATGGCATCATGCTCGTGCATATCTAAGACTAACATATCTATAGGAAGAATCAAACTCCCAATCTCTATACCTACCCCCCAACATATAAATAAAATCAATGACCCACTTCCTATCGGTGAGTCTACACAAGTCACTGTATTCTCTGCTATGCCTAACAACCCCGTGGCCCATGAAAAACTAGTGGCTATGAAGCAGTGTGATGCCTTAGTGTCAAATAAAATTCCCCCTATAGTACCATGGATAGAAAATATACCCTCAACTATGGGTGGCGCCTGTTGTGGATCTGCTGCCCGGTGGACATTATAGACACATCCATATTGTAACTGTCTTTGCTGAATCGGGGGAGTGGGCTAGGATAGGACTGGTGCTACTGCTGGTAGGGCGACGAGAAAGATGGGTCTTTGGGGCTCCTGTTTGTCACCCTAATGCTGGGGGAACATGCCCTTATCGGGGCAATACTGTTTCCTATGGACAATCTTGCTACAAGAAAAATATCTACAACTAAAGTTACCTCCTCTCTGCCCTTGTTGCCCCTCCACTGGCCCCGCTGGTGCCGCTGTTGGCCTTGCTACTGGCCCTGATGTCCTTGCTAGTAAAGATGTTAGCCCTACTGGCCCTGTTTATAAGCCCCATATCCCTGCTCAGACTCACCAGATCAAAATAGCTTAGTAGGGTACCCCTGATGGGAACTCTGTTCATTCTAACGGACCTTCCCCTGAGATGTTGGTGCCCCAATGGCACTACTACCTACTGTCTGGCTCTGCTGGCTAAAATCCTCTACTCGTTTTCTCCCCTGCTGATGGAAGCGATGGTCCTGGCAATGTAATAGGGCGACGTTGAGTACATCAGTGTAAGTACCCAACGACAGATTACCTATGAGGTGCTGACGAATCCTCCAGGTCAATCCATCCATGAACATCCGAATTTTCTTCTCTTCAGTAGGTGCCTCATCTGGCACTATAATAATCAGTCTCGTGAACTCCTCCTCATACTCCACCACCATTATACTTTCCTACTTGAGATTCAAAAATCTCCGCCTCATCTCTGTATGCACGGCGGAAGGAAAGTATTTACGGTTAAACCTCACCCAGAAGCTCTGAATCGACACATTGTCCCTCTCCTCAAAAGTGGTAGTGGACTTCAACCACCGTAAGGTGGCCCCTACTAGCTTGAAGGAAGACAATAACTGTCTCTGAATATCGATACACTTGTACATATGAAGATGGCTCTAGATGTCTTTCTTACATTTGCTCGTTATAATGATGTCAGAATTTCCCTAGAACATTGGGGGATGTGCCTTTGGAAAGGTATCCCTAACCCTCTCCCATGTAGTGGGAAGATGTGCGGGAACTGGCACCGTAGCCTGAATCTGGGGTAAGGCTTGATACACCACCATTAAAGATGCACTCACCGCCTTAGCAACTATGGCGGAGACCTCTACTGCATTCATCATTCCCTGAGCTTGAGCTGCTGGCTGCTCGGGATGGGCATTTATGTTTCTCGGTTCTCATCTCGGAGGCATCTGAAATGAGAAGGGATTTTATTAGTCCATAATTTAATAAAACTTAATATAGCTGAAGATGTATATAGAATTCAGAATGCAACAATCCTAATAATAGGGCTCTATATCATAGGACGCTAAGATGGAAGTATAATAAGTCGTACAGATCCTAAGGCCACTAGAACTTGATTCTCTGATACTACATGTGATACCCAGCCTAATTGAATATCAGGTGATTAGTCCTTTATTAAAATTAAAATAGAATGTTGGTGGATTCCTTCTTAGCATCACTGCAAAAAACATTTAATATTATTAATCACCTAATAAATAATTAAAACTAGTGTAAAAAACTTTTTCAATTAATTATACCAAATTAAACTATTAATCAATTTTCATTTTTAAGACATAAGTTGTTTCACACGAATATAATCAATACCGAACGAGAAATAATTACTGAAATAAATAAGACTGGATAAAACATTCCAATTCAAAGTAGTCTCAAACCAAAAAGCATAATAATATTCAATCCAACAGGAGAAGAAATGTTAATAAGAAAAGTGTATAATCTCTGAAATAACTAAGCTGGAAACGGGTGACACATGACCTAACTGAATTGTGTGAACTAGAAACTGAATGGAAAGATAGAAGCATCTAATCTCAATAGCCTACAGCTTACACAATAGCTGCACCTTGCCATGATAATCCAAGTGTCTAGATCTGGTGACCATGTGGCTGAGCACCTGATATAATACATATATATTTATATAGCAAAGGAGAGAAGAAATGCAAGAGACGGATCAGAGCCCGAGTTATAAAAATATTTGTTTTAGCAAGTATTTAAAACTGCATTAAAGAACGTATTATGTGCATGTTAGATATCAAACTCTCACATGACATTCTCATCTCTCTTCTATTGTGCACATTTAATGTACGTCTATCCTAACCTAGTCATTTATAGTGTTCCCAGCTAGTTCATAGTCTTATACCCCTAATTATAACTCGTAGAAGTAACCCGTATCACCCATACAATACGTTATTAAAATAGTTTATTCCAAATAACCACATATTATTCTCACTGTTATGTTAGTAAGTTATTTACCCACTGAAATTACTATGTTTACCAATCATTTACATAATTGCTAATTTCTCGCATTAAAATCATTCACAAGTATATATATATATATATATATATATATATATATATATATATATATATATATATATATATATATATATATACACACACGTATATTCACATCATCCTTATATGTATATATACTAATCATGCGCCCCTTGGTTAGGATGACTTAGTGAAATGCATTCTCTGCTATCATGTCTCGGTGCATCGCTCTCTGCATAAAGGACAATTGGTTCGGCGTCTCTCACGAACCATAAATCTCATAGCTCAAAAATTAGAGGTGAGCATACTCGCTCACCAGATGGGTTATGCACATTCCTACGCTCCCATTCAGCTGTCGAAACTATCCAACGTCTCATATAGCACGTATCCAACTTCATATGCTCAGGGTACACATCAGAGATCCCTCTAATGGGTCACACGGGATAAGACTACCCACTACACAAAACCTCCTCCTGATAGCAAGGAGCTTAGGTATTCTATACACACAATAATCATAATAATAATATGTGTTCCCACTTCCTATTAAAATTTGGGTATTCTCCCAACCCATACACATATTTCTATACGTAGTATACTCTTTTTACTACCTACTATGTAATGAACTCGCTTAACCTCTCTCTCTCTCAAAATTTCCAAGGTTATTTCACCTATCTAAAAATTAAAGTACTACGTTAGGAATATTTTCCCCAAATAATTATGCATTGGGCTAAAATCATCAACTGACAGTTGTCCTCACTCAAAATAACGGTGTAACACAATTTTGGGTTTTCCGGAACTTGTCGTTCGAACCAGAACTGACCTCATTTGAATGAGTCAGCAGATCGTTCGAATAATATTCATCTCGTTCGAACGACCATGCCTCTCATTCAAACCATCTCCAATCTTGTTTGAACGAGATATCGTCATCTCCATTCTTCAAAGTGCTGCATTTTTCCACCCTTTTCAAACCCAAAACCTCTATGAATTACTCCCAAACCCAGCAATCACTTCAAAACATTAATCTAACATGTAGGGATAATTTTTAACAACCTAGAATCATTTAATCATTCATAAACCTTAATAAATTCTAGAAATTCCCAAATCAACAAAATAAACCCTAGTTCTTCAAATTTCTATATAAGAACATAAAAAACAGATTCGTCCATTATAATTAATCATCAATTTGTGATCTCCAACCTACATTCATGAGGGATTCATCCTAATTAAATTCCAAAATTTTAATTAATGACCTTAATTCTCCAATTTCATCAAAGTATATGAACTGTAAGTGGATATTATACACCTACACTAACATGAAAATGTCTATTGCTACAATTTTGCAAGGATTAAACACATGCCTTAATTTCAAAGGTCTAATCCGTTGGTGATGCTGATATAAGTTGGTTCCTTGTCTCACGATCTACGCTTTGGTGGGATTTTCGGTGTGAGTTCTGAAGTTTTTATCCAAGAACACCTATGGCTCACTCTTCCTTCCTTTGTGCCTCTCTTTTTTCTCTCTCGTAGGTTTAGAACTAATAACTCCCCTCTAATCCACGTACATCCATATTTAATTTCCTGATTTTCTGTAACACCCCAACTTTTATAGATATTTAAATTACATATGTGGGTGCAATTTGGTAATTAGAGGAAATTACTTTGAATAGTAATTTTGGAATTTATGATTATAATTTGATAAATTGAGAATTTAAAGTGAGTAGTAAACATTATTTTGTAAGGGTCAGATTAATATTTACGCAAATTATATTTTCTTACGGGACTAATTAAATGAGTCGGAATATTTTATGTCATGTCGCAACTGGGTAAAGCGAAGGGAGTTATTTTACGTTGTAGAAAATGCATATTGAGATGTGTTGGGTTTACTTAGTAAATTTTTGTTAAGTGACTCGGATGGAGATTTCGAGTGCTCAATTTGTTTTGGAATGGCCGAGATAGTCAGAATAGTGTACCCGAGGGTAGTGTTTGAGTTTCGACGATTTTTTGACAAGTAGGGAGTCACAATTGAGTAAACGAGTCATTTTTGGATTTATAAGGGATAACCCTTTATTTCTCTCTTAGGGTGAGAGAAAGGAAAGAAAGAAGAGAAAAGAGAAAGGAAGAGGAAAAAGAGGAGAAATGAAGGGATTTTCGACCAAACTCCGTGGGATTCGACCTGAGATCTTCGAATTTTATCCACGAAGCAACTGTTTAACTTGCTTTAAGGATTTAGTGTGTTTGTTTTCCATATTATAGTTGGTAATGGAAAAATATATGATTTTTGGGTTTGGGGATTCCTGTATAAATGGGTTTTTGGGAGAAGTTTTCATAAGGATTTATAGTGATGATTGATATACCCATATATACCCCCGGCCAGGCCGAGGGTGCCCTGCACCTGGACGGGGCCAAGATGATCTCTTAACCAATGTCAGACGACCCTTCGAGGGGCTGACACATCATCACGGGTCAGATGACCCTCTAAGGGACCGACCTCTCATCAGGCCCAGACGACCCTCCAAGGGGTCGACCCCCCATCAGGCTCAGCCAACCCTCCAAAGGGCCGACCCCTCATCAGGCCCAGAAAACCATTCGAGGGGCCGACACATCATTATGTCTCAGACGACCCTACAAGGGGCCGACCCCTCATCAGGCCCAGACAACCCTCCAAGGGGCTGACCCATCATCAGGCCCAAATGACCCTTCGAGGGGCCAACCCCTCATCATGGTCCGGATGACCCTCCGAGGGTAGGACAGCACGAGGCCCAAATTGGGCCAGACTCACTACCAGAAGGAACTTCACCCTCGGCCTCATATCATAGGCCGAGGGTGACATCATCACAGCGCGTGGATTGGGAGACGCGTGGAACAGTGCGCGTGAGACTCACATGGCATGTGGAAGATCGTTATAACAATATCACCCCCTCACGTGAGGGAATATTATGTCATCATTAATCACAGGTGGCATCTACAGGTGTCAGCAGGGGATTGGCTAGATCTTGATTCACATGCACCATGCATGCTTGGGGGGTACACTACACCCCCCAAGACCTATATATACTTGTCATCTACAACCCTACAAAGGGATCGATAATTGAAAACCTAGCTGAATCTCTATTTGTATGCACAATAGAGAGATAAAGTGAGCTTATGTGCGTTGTATCCAAGGCCATTAGTGCCCATACTTAGTGGATCACACACTCACAGTGGATGTAGGCCTAATTGGCTGAACCACTATACATCATTGTCTTATTCCTCTTATCCTCACCTCCTTCTATACACTTATACACATACATCTCTATGGCTGCCATGGTTATTACTATTTGAGCTCATCATCACTTATCTGGTGGTGCTGAATATAAGCATCATCAGTTTGGCATCGTCTGTGGGAACGAGAAGACATCTCTTCCTTTGTACAGCTTGACCTCACTAGGCACTCTGGCGGTGAGCCAGTTCTCCCCCTGTACGGAGATGTTTCACCATTGAAAGAGACCCATTAAGGTTCTCAACCTCACCAGTCTTTTATTCAGTTCATCTCTTCATAGCTCAAACACATGGCACTAGAGATGCCACCACCACCACTTCCTTCACCGGATAGTGGAGTAGGACCCAGTTCCATTCAGGCACCACCTCAGTCTGAGATGGCTGATGTGGAGGTAGCCTTGAAGTCTCTGGCAGCAAGCCAGTGGATCATGCAAGAGAAGTTCACAACTCTAAGCCAGAACATACTAAGACCACCAGGGGTCTCACCCGAG
Source organism: Sambucus nigra (assembly GCA_949130495.1). NCBI lineage: Eukaryota > Viridiplantae > Streptophyta > Magnoliopsida > Dipsacales > Adoxaceae > Sambucus > Sambucus nigra. The sequence goes on along the minus strand of OX422210.1, from coordinate 277,518,988 downwards.
ATGATTACCCCGGCAGCGGCTCCAGGGAAGTATGAGGCCAGGGGACCACCCCAGGCACCACACAAAGACTTGCCACCCCTACAACGGCAGAGGGATGTTTCTGACCCCCGGCGTCTACGCCTGGGGAGGCAAAGGAACCCTTGCCCTGAGGACATGTATGATGATCTAGAGGGAGATGAGGCCCCAATAAAATGCTGGGAGCTGTATGAGGTATCCAACAATACTGTGCGACCTCTCCAGGAGAGCAGAGGGAAGTGTGGAAGGAAAAATCCTGAAGTTCGTCCAAGAGGCTATGCTTTTGATAGCTTGAGCAGGGGGTCGACCTTTAAGAGGCTGGTCCCAGTAAATGACCTGTGGGAAAAATTGTCCAGATCAAGGAGTGCTGCGAGGTCCAGAAGGGAGGCAACAGATGGCTGGCTCCATGGCGCCAACCCTTAGGACGGGATGATGGTCAGGGGGAAGTAAACAGTCCACATAGGCCTGCCGCAGCAGAATCCTCAGTCCACGTCAAAGAGGCGGAAGGGGATAACATCAGCCAAGTCGACCCTACGAGGCCCTGAAATGACTCGATCCAGCGATTGGAGGATAAAATCGGTGATATTCTGAAGAGACGGGACCCTCTTTAGAGAGGATACTCCATAGGCTCACCCTTTGTGGCGAAGATAGTAAACTTCCCAATGCCATCTAAGTTTAAGACACCTGTAGTCACCCCAAGGTATGACGAGAGTACCAACCCTATCCATCATATTGAGATGTATCAATCAGCGACATACATATACTTTATCTCAGATGAGATGAGGTTTCGTGCCTTTTCTGGCACTTTGACTGGGGCTGCACATGTCTGGTATATGTCTCTTCCAAAAAACTCCATTGAAAGATTTAAGCAGTTGGTAGACTGGTTTATCCATAACTTTTTCTTTGGGGTGAGGTCACAGAAGAAGACCACACACCTGCTCTATGTTAAGCAGGGGAAGAACGAGAGTCTGAGAGACTACATAGCCAGATTCAACAAAGAAAAGTTGGAGGTGGAAGACAATGAGGAGAGCATAGCCATGACCGCCATCATTGGAGGACTCCAGAAAGGGAAGCTTCTATGGAAGCATGTTGAAGACCCTCCGAGGACCATGGCTAAATTTCTGTCGACAGTAGGAAAGGTGATGAATGCTGAAAAGGCGATGGCCGCAAAATACGAAGATGAAAAAGGAGGCACTAGTGGGAGTAAGTACCATAAGAAGAATAAAGAGTGGAAGAAGAGGTCTACGAATGAAAAGTTCGTTGATTACACTACTCTAACGATCAACTGTGAACATATTCTCAATGAGATAAAGAGTGATCGGTACCTGAAGTGGCCTGAGAAGTTGAGGGCAGCCCCCAACAAGAGGAACAAAAACCTGTGGTGTGAATTTCACCAAGACCATGGCCACGTGATAGACAAATGCTTTGCTCTGAAAGATGAGATTGAAAAAATGTTAAAATAAAGGAAGCTAAGGAAGTACGTTGATAAGAGTGCCTTCAAGAGGGGCCGATGGTACGACCCCAAAAAGAGGAGAGGTGATACATGTAGAGAAGGTCCTCCAAAAAGAGGGGATGACCCTTATAATGATAAGGACGACCCTGACCTCCCTCCAAGAGATGACCACGACCCTGTCAAGAGACTTAATATGATCTCTCTCGGTGTGGGAATGATCTCTGGGGTACTAGTAAGAGGAGGGTCAGAGGTCGCAGATAGGAAGGCCCACGTAGCTGAAGCCAAGGCAGTGACGAAAACTGTACACTCAACCTCTCTAGAGGTAAAGTAAAAAAAGAGGAAGAAGGTCGATATGGATACTCTGATAGTGGGATTCTCAAGAATGGACTTCAAAGGCCTCTTAGCTCCACATGATGACCCTCTCGTCATCACTACCAGGGTGCACGGATGCGAGGTGCCAAGGATCTTGGTAGATGGGGGTAGCTCTGCAGATGTGATGTTTTGGCCACGCTTCAAAGCCTTAGGCCTTAGCCGTGTTAGGCTCATCCCATACTATCACCCATTGATTGGGTTTAGTGGGGAAAAGGTTCATCCCCTTGGAGTATATGAGTTCGATGTCAGGATGGGGGACGAGTGGCCAAGATGGCTCACCAAGAAGGTCAGCTTCTTTGTGATGGATGAACATGTCTTCTCGTCCTATAACATTATACTGGGGAGAGTAGCCCTCAAGGGGTTTAAAGCTGTGACATCTATGATTCATCAGATGATTAAATTTCCAACCCCTTACGGGGTAGGGGAAGTTTAGGGAGACCAAATAACAGCACGAGAATGTTATTTCAACCTCGCCGAAGAAAGAGAGGCATACAAGAAGGAAACAACCACTTACAATATTGATACCCTCGACCCCAGGGACGAGATAACTCTGAAGAAAGGAGAGGCTGCGGAAGAGGTAGAATCCATCATCCTCAATGAGGATGAATCGGAAAAAACCATCCAAGTCAGCAAGACTATGAAGCCAAACATCAAGGAAGACCTCATCAAGCTGTTGAGGATAAGATAGAGCGTCTTTACATGGAGTCATGCAGATATGCCGGGGATCGACCCCGAAATTATGTGCCACAAGCTCAACGTGGTAGAGGGTGAAAATCTGGAAAAGCAGAAGAGGAGAATTTACTCTAGAGAAAAATATGAGGTTATAAGGGATGAGGTCAAGAAGCTAGAAGATGCTGAGTTTATTAGAGAGGTTATCTACCCCGAATGGCTATCCAACGCAGTCATTGTCCTAAAAGACAACGGGAAGTGGCGAATGTGTGTAGACTTCACCGTCCTCAACAAGCATTGTCCTAAAGACAGCTTCCCTCTCCCCCGCATTGATTAGATGGTAGACGCTATCGCAGGCCATGAACTAATGAGTTTTATGGATGCCTATTCAGGTTACAACCAGATCTTTATGAGACCTGGGGACTCAGAGAAAATGTCTTTTATTACTGATAAGGGGACATACTGTTATAGGGTCATGCCCTTTGGCCTGAAGAACGCAGGGGAAACGTATCAGCACCTTGTAAATAAAATGTTTGAAGACCAAATTGGGAAGTCTATGGAGGTCTATGTAGATGACATGATGACTAAGAGTTTGAAGGTAGAGGATCATGTGGCTGACCTTAAGAGGACCTTTAATACGATGGACAAGTACCGGATGAAGCTCAACCCGACCAAGTGTGTCTTCGGGGTTGGAGCGGGGAAATTCTCGAGGTTCATCGTGAATCAAAGAGTCATTGAGGCCAATCCTGAGAAAATAAAGGCCCTCCTAGAAATGAAGACCCCTAAGACCATTAAAGACGTACAGAGGCTCACGGGGCGAGTGGGCGCTTTAAATAGGTTCGTGTCCAGAGCCACAGACAAGTGTTTATCGTTCTTTAAAATTCTCAAAAAGGCCTTCGAATGGAGTGAAGAGTGTGATGAGGCTTTCAAGGAGTTAAAGTCATACCTAGGGTATCCCTTGCTATTGTCACGACCAGTACAGGGAGAATAACTACACGTGTACTTAGCCATCTCAGAATCAACCATTGTGAGAGAAGAGGACGGAGTACAGAAGCTAGTGTATTTCAATAGTAAGGCACTCCAGGGGGCAGAGAAAAGATACCCAAGGATGGAGAAGTTAGCCTATGCCTTAATCCATGCATCAAGAAAGATGATGCCATATTTCCAGTCCTATACAATGGTCATCATCACTGACTCTCCTCTTAGGCAGGTCTTACACAAGCCAAAAAAAAATCAGGTAGGCTAATGGCCTGGGCTATAGAGTTGGGGGAGTTTGACATTGTGTATCAACCTAGGACGGCCATTAAGGGGCAAGCATTGGCAGATTTCGTGGCTAAATTTACTTAGGAAGATAATGAAGTTGAAGATGAGAGCCTCAGGAAAACAGATACCCTACAAGGCAGACTCGCCGACATACCCACAGATAAGGCTGAAATAAGCACCGCTAGAGAAAAAGTGGCCGAAAACTAAGAGGGAAGATATCTCTTTAGATAGAGGACCCTCACCTAGGGAAATTTCTCAGAAGAACAGACTATGTGGATCCTCTTCGTTGACGGAACCTCCTGCGACGGCGGAAGTGGAGCTGGACTGATAGTATCATCACCCGATGGCATAAACATTGAGTACGCCCTGAGGTTCAACTTCAAAGCCTCTAACAACGAGTCTGAATATGAGGCCTTGATAGCAGGACTCTCCTTGGACAAGTCTCTTAGTGTCGGCCAGATTTTGGTCTATAGTGATTCAAGGCTAGTAGTGAATAAGATACTAGGACCCTACGTGGCCAAGGATGAGCGGATGGCCAAGTACCTTGAAAAAGTGAGGTCACTATTGAAGAGCTTTAGAGAAGTAAAATTGAAGAGGATACCTAGGCTCGATAATGGTCGGGCTGATGCACTTGTTAGGTTGGCCTCGACAACTAGGACAGGTATTAGGAGGACAGTCCCAGTGGAAATTTTGCTTCGACCAACTATTGAAGATGCTGAGGGAGCACTTGTCACTTGCTTAAATATTTCTAAGAAGCTTCATGGATGGACCCCCTGATCAGATACATTAAAGAGGGTGAGATGCCATAAGCAAGGCAAGAAAGGAAGAAGCTGAGATACAGAGCTGCGAAATTCACTGTCACTGGAGACACCTTGTACAAAAAGGGGTTTTTGCTCCCCTTACTTAGGTGTGTGCACTCATATGAAGTCCCAAAAATTTTGCAAGACGTGCACGAGGTGTCATGTTCAAGCCACATTGGGGGCAGGTCTTTAGCGAAGAGGGTGATCACCCAGGGGTACTGGTGGCCAACCTTGGGGAAAGATGCCACAGCATATGTAAAAAAGTGTGATAAGTGTCAGAGATTTTCCACCATCCCTCACCAACCCCATCAGTCTCTTACCTCCATTACATCCCCGTGGCCATTTTCAGTGTGGGGGATTGACCTAGTAGGACCCTTGCCTAGGGCAGTTAATAACTATCGGTTCCTCATCGTGGCAATTGACTATTTTTCAAAATGGGTGGAGGCAGAGCCAATTGTCACGATTACCGAGCAAAAGACCTTCCAATTTATCTGAAAAATATTATATGCAGATATGGTCTCCCCAACACCCTCATCTCAGATAACGGGACTCAATTCAAGAATACATCTCTAGAGAAGTACTGTGAAAGGGTGAGTATCAAAAAATTCTTCTCTACCCCAGGTCGACCTCAGGCTAATGGGCAGATGGAAGTTATAAATAGGATAATCCTAGACAGGATCAAGAAGATACTGGAGGAGGCAAAAGGAAGATGGGTTGAGGATTTATATGTTGTAGTGTGGGCCTACAGGACGACGACAAAGACTTCTACCAGAGAAACCCCGTTCATGCTAGTTTATGGCTAAAAAACTGTCATCCCCACCAAGATTGCGTTCCCTACTCACAGGGTCCAAATGTATGACCCCCAGAGAAATATGGAAGAGAGGAGACTTGACTTAGACCTGATTGAGGAAAGGAGGGAAGACACCAAGATAAGACAAGTCGCCTACTAGCAGAGGACTGCAAGGTTTTACAACCAGAGGGTGAAGCAGAGGCTAATTAAAGTGGGGGACATAGTCCTCAAAAAGACTTGGCAGAAGCCCAACAAGATCCACCCAAATTGGCATGGCCCATATAGGGTCATTGGTGAAGTTGTCCCTGGAACCTATAGACTAGAAAACCTAGAAGGGGAACCCTTTTACAACCCCTAGAATGCAGATCATTTGAAGAAATACTATCAATAATTTTGTAAAATCCTAGCGGGCCACAGTTGTAATGAATGTGTTTCTCCAACAGAACACTTGGAATGTTAATGAGAATGTCACATTGGTCCCTCATTTTGTGTTTGATTAATTCTAGTGTGATTGGGGTGATACTCGTTAAGACCACCCTCGGCTATGATGAGGGACAATGGTGGGGACGACCCCTCATTCACCCTCAAGAAAGACGAGGGGGACTCAAAATTTCAAACATCATTAAGTTAGTGGAAACCACCCTCGGCTATGATGGGGGAAAATGGTGGGGACGACCCCTCATTTACCCTCAAGAAAGACTAGGGGGGACTTAAAATTTAAAACACCATTAAGTTGCTGAAAAACCACCCTCAGCTATGATGAGGGACAATGGTGGGGACGACCCCTCATTCACCCTCAAGAAAGACGAGGGGGGACTTGAAAAACCATTAGGTCGGTGAGAAACCACCCTCGGCTATGATAAGGGCAACTAGTCGAGACTACTTCTCATTTACCCTCAAGAAAGACGAGGGGAGACTTAAAATTTAAAACACCATTACGTTGGTGAGAAACCACCCTCGACTATGATGAGGGAAAATGGTGGGGACGACCCCTCATTCACCCTCAAGAAAGACGAGGGGGGACTCAAAATTTCAAACATCATTAAGTTGGTGGAAACCACCCTCGGCTATGATGAGGGCAAATGGTGGGGACGACCGCTTATTTACCCTCAAGAAAGATGAGGGGTGACTTAAAATTTAAAACACCATTAAGTTGGTGAAAAACCACCCTCGGCTATGATGAGGGACAATGGTGGGGACGACCCCTCATTCACCCTCAAGAAAGACGAGGGGGGACTTGAAAAACCATTAGGTTGGTGAGAAACCACCCTCGGCTATGATGAGGGAAAATGGTGGGGACGACCTCTCATTTACCCTCAAGAAAGATGAGGGGGGACTTAAAATTTAAAACACTATTGTGTTGGTGAGAAACCACCCTCAGCTATGATGAGGGCAAATAGTGGGGATGACCCCTCATTTACCCTCAAGAAAGATGAGGGGGGACTTAAAATTTAAAACACAATTACGTTGGTGAGAAACCACCCTCGTCTATGATGAGGGCAAATGGCGGGGATGACCCCTCATTTAATCTCAAGAAAGACGAGGTGGGACTTAAAATTTAAAACATCATTAAGTTGGTGGAAACCACCCTCGTCTATGATGAGGGAAAATGGTGAGGACGACCCCTCACTTACCCTTAAGAAAGACGAGGGGGGACTTGAAATTCAAAACATCATTCAGTTGGTGGAAACCACCCTCGGCTATGATGAGGGTCAATGGTGGGGAAGGCCCCTTATTCACCCTCAAGAAAGATGAGGGAGGGGTTAGTGAGATTGTTAATTTAAAAAACATCACAAGGCAAATCATACAAGAGAAAAGTATAAAAGACAGAAAGAGGCATTATATTACAAAATGTTAATGTTTGTCCAACAAAAGTGAGGAACAAAAATGTGATACATGAAGAGGGCATTGGCTACAAATAGCTACCCTATTGAGCGGCATCAGAGGGCAAGGCCTCAACATCTATGGGAGTTTCCTCTATGACCAAGACAGGCCGAGCCTCAGATGTTCCTGTTCCTTCTACATGTACCTGGGACTCCACTTGAGCTAAGGCTTCAGTAATAAGGGGATCATCCAGTTGAACTGCCTCAAGAGAGGGGTAGACAGACGATACTGCATCAACAAACTTAAGGATGACCCACCGATAGGCCGTCCTGATTCCCCTCTCCAAGCATTCGAGACCGAAGCCTTAAAACTCGTCTGAGAGTTTGTAGGCCTCCACAACATCGGACCCAGCCTTCTTCACTGCCTCGACCAGCTCGCTCTTAAATTGGGTATTCAAGGCTTCTTCCTTCGACCTGAAGAGGTCATCCCTCATCTTTAGATCAGCATCATGCTGCTTCATCAGCTCATCCAGGACCCTTGCATGTTCGGTCCGTGCACTCTCCAACTCGGCCCTTGCAGTCTCGAGCTTGGTCTGCAGGTCAGCCTCATGCTGAATGGCCCTCTCAGGTTCATGAAATTTCTGTTGGTTCTCAACCATCCACTTAGTAGCAGACGTGAAGGCACAAACAGACTGCACAAAAAAAGATACTTGTTAAGGGGCTGAGGAAACAGTTAGTGAAAAATTCATCAATGGAAATGAAGTGAGAACAAATACCTGGGCCAGAGTGTGCAGACCATAGTCATACACCTTAGTCGGGGGCATTTTTGACAGGAAGTCATAGTCCGCGGTCGAGGGGGCAAAGAACATAGAAGCTTTAGCCTCCCTCAGATTGGCTATCAGTGAAGACGGATCAGCCTTCAAGAATGTTAAGTTTTGGGACCAAAAGGCCCCCATGCTGGAAGAGTAGCCAGTCCCCTCAGATGCCTCCACCCTCACCCTCGTCCTTGAATCGGGCCGAGGGTCAGTAGGAAATTCGAGGCCCTTTCTTTTGTGGCTGTTGACTGATGATTCAACAGGTGTCGGCCCCACGACCTTTGACTTCCTCGGAGCCTGCTAAGGCTCCTTGCCTTTCTTCTTTCCCAGACCAGACAGTAAGTTCGGGGCAGTCATTTCCCAAAGATGGTCAGAGATACCTGCAGGACGACCTGAAAAGGAGACGACACATCAGAAAAATACATAGGCAAAGATGAAACACTTGGAAAAAATCAAAGATTGAGCAAAAAATAATAATAACTCACATAGCTCTGTTAAGGGGACGACCCTCAGACCAGCTTCTTTGAGGAACCGAGGGGTCATCAAATCTTTAAACTTTACAAGTTCACCCTCTTTCCCTCGTTGTCACAGATACTCGACTATATCCTTTTCATCCAGACTAAGTTCGGGGTCTGACCTAGCCTTCATAGAGGGGTTAGACCATCTCCTTGGAACTCTCGGATCATTGTCCAAAGGCTGAGCCTCGGCAGCAAATTCCCATTCCCCAGATATAAAGAAAAATCTCTTCTTCCAGTCATGGTTAGAGGTTTGTGCCATGTGGAGAAGTTTTTTATCAGACTTCCTCGCCGCCAGATGATAGTACCCAGGCTGTTTGGACGAGGAAGTGATATTATAACAAGCCAAGAACACATCGGCTGAAGGCTCATCAGTGAAGGTATTCTTCCATAAGGAGACATAGCCGAGGATAGTCCTCCAAGAGTTGGGAGGAAGTTGAGAGGGGGCAATGCCGAGGGCTGATAATATATTGACTATAAAAGGGTGCAGAGGGAACCTAACGCTGACCTTTAACATCTGTTCATATACAACGATCTCTCCCTCGTCACCCTCGAAGACTCTCTCTGACTCACAGGGAGCCCTCATACTTATGTTGGGGGGCACACCAAATGTATGCCTCCACAGCAAGAGGTCGCGATCCCTAATGGTGGAAACATAAGCTGAGGCATGGGAGGAGTCAATTGGGTCAGCGTTCGAGTCCTCACCATCATCCTCAGTCCCCTATCCCTCGGCCACATCACCAGTCAGAGGTCCACCAGGAAAGGCCATTTGTAAGTCATGAGGGGATAAAGTTATCACATGAACAACCTCGGAAGGGACCACCCCCTCGGCCTATCAGCTTGGGCTTAGATTATACGTCTCTCTCCTCCCAGAAGGCCCAGCGCCTGTTGGTGACGATGCTCTCTCATCCATCTCTCCTTCGTACGAATGACTCTCGGCTAGACGATAAGACGACCCTCCCAACTCAGATGGTAATATGGTGGCTATTGGAATTAGAAAAATGGGTCATACCCAATTAGGGTCGGCCCCTCGTCTTCTTTCCTCCTCTTCCTCTACTCATTTGATATCTACAAAGAACTTCTCTCTCAGGGATGGGAATTCCTCAGCTAAATATTAAAGCCTCCTAATCATTAAGGGGAAGACCCTACACTTAGAAGAATTTGGCTAAGCCAACTATAAACAATCTCACAGTTGACTAGGTTTGACTTTTGGATCAAAACCAAAGAAGGAAAGGGTTTCGATCAAGAACACTCAAGAAAGGGAAGAACTTGACTTTCCAAAGAAGGTACCAGAAAAAATAAGGAAGCTCTAGAAACACCACAAGGGGGCGTCAAACCCAATGCATGAAATGAAATTGAAAATTAAAAAGGGAGTTTATGACAAAGAAAAGTACCTGAAGATGAAAGCAACGGCTAAATGACGCTTGGTACAGAGGTTACAGAAATGGCTATGGAAGCTGTTGAGAAGCTAGAGAGAGAGAGTTAAGGCGTGAAGAAGAAGAAGAAAAGAAATGGTTTAAAAATTTGTTTAAATACCTTGCTAATGAGTGGGCCCATCAACCAAGGCAGAACACAGCCCACGATGAGGGTATCATTAGGGCACAAAGTCCCAAGCAAAGTGTGCAGCCGCCATGCCTAGGAAACTGGAATGACAGTGGACATTTGCCTAAGTGTCACATCAGCTTGACAGGTGTCACTCATCAAACTGACCATACACTCATTTGAAAAGAAACACTATCCCTTAGCCATCTCAAGATCATCGATGGCTAAGGGCTGGGGGTGATTGATATACCCATATATAACCTCGGCTAGGCCAAGGGTGCCCTACACCTGGACAGGGCCAGGATGATCTCTTAACTAATGTCAAATGACCCTTCGAGGGTCCAACACATCATCATGGCTCAGACAACCCTCCAAGGGTCCGACCTCTCATTAGGCCCAGATGACCCTCCAAGGGGACAACCCCCCATCAGGCTCAGACGACACTCCAAGGGGCCGACCCCTCATCAGGCCCAGACAACCCTTTGAGGGGCCGACACATCATTATGGCTTAGATGACCCTCCAAGGGGCCGACCCCTCATCAGGACCAAATGACCCTACAAGGGGCCAACCCCTCATCAGACCCAGATGACCCTCCAAGGGGCTGACCCATCATCAGGCCCAAATGACCCTTCGAGGGGCCAACCCCTAATCATGGTCCGGACGACCCTCCGAGGGTACGACATCACGAGGCCCAAATTGGGCTAGACTCACTACCAGAAGGAACTTCACCCTCGGCCTCATATCATAGGCCGAGGGTGACATCATCACAGCGCGTGGATTGGGAGACGCGTGGAACAGTGCGTGTGAGGCTCACATGGCATGTGGAAGACCGTTATAACAATATCACCCCCTCACGTGAGGGAATATTATGTCATCATTAATCACAGGTGGCATCTACAGGTGTCAGCAGGGGATTGGCTAGATCTTGATTCACATGCACCATGCATGCTTGGGGGTACACTACACCCCCCAAGACCTATATATACTTTTCACCTACAACCCTATAAAGGGATTGATAATTGAAACCCTAGCTGAAACTCTATTTGTATACACAGTAGAGAGAGAAAGTGAGCTTATGTGCGTTGTATCCAACGCTATTAGTGCCCATACTTAGTGGATCACACACTCACAGTGGATGTAGGCCTAATTGGCTGAACCACTATACATCATTGTCTTATTACTCTTATCCTCACCTCCTTCTATACACTTATACATATACATCTCTATGGCTGCCATGGTTATTACTATTTGAGCTCATCATCACTTATCTGGTGGTGCTGAATCTAAGCATCATCAATGATGATCGTAGATGAATTCTAAGCTTAAATCCATGTTAATGGTGAAAATTATGGTGAGAAATTAGAAGAAATGAAAGTTAGGGTTTAATTACGTAAACGGCTGATTTTCTTGGTTTAATTGGTTAAATCCCCAAATAAATTGTTGTGTTGGGTAATTTGTAGTGAGGAGATGTTTATATCATTGTTGGGTGATGTTAAGATCCATGGAAATGTGGTTGGATGAGTGTTGGAAAAAATAAGGATTGAAGAAGATGATGAATAGTGACACAATGTCATTTCCGAATCGATTCGTCCGGGAAGCGAATCGATTCAGCTCTTGGTCAAAAAATAAAATTTGTAGATCTTCTTATTACCGTCATATGGGTGCCGACCTCATATTTTTATAATTTTTTTAAATTAGTAATGATTTTTCTACGAAAGGGTGTCCGAGATCCAAATCGTTAGTCCAAAATTAAGGCTAGAATTATTTGGACATAAATATTAGGGGTTCCCAAATAGAGTGTTAGGACTTATAAAGGACTTGAGGAGATATAAAAACTTTGGGTTTGTAGAAATAAATCTAGGTTATATTTTAAATGGAGATTGGGATGATTTTTGGGTCTTGGAGATTTAAGTAAATTTGGCCAAACTATCAACTCCGGACAAGCCGAATCAATTTGGATTTGGATCGAATCGATTCGCATAGTAAGACCTGTCAAACTATCTCAGGACGAATCGATTCAGATTTTGATCGAATCCATTCGCTTTAAAAGATATAAATTTGGAGGTTATTTTTGGGGATTCTAGATATGACATTAGGACTCCTAGACGATGGAATTGAGGGTGAGTAAACCTTGGATCAAAAGAGGGTTAAGTGTCTATCCGATACGTCTAGTGACGACTATTACTATAGGTGATACTATACCTATGGAATGAAGATAAGTAGATAGTATACTTATTTAAGTAATATAAATTGGTACATTCGGGATTATATATAAACCCTTAGAAGTGATATGTATTTTATATATAAGATTTGTTACGGTATATGATACGATATGAATATAAATATATATGTATGTTACTGGTATATTTGTACTTTAGAGGCTAGTTCCACAGGATTTCTCGAGAATGGGGATGGACAACCAGATTATATATTTTCTCTAGTGCCATCCAGGGAGGTTGAGCGATGTGGGTGAATCCCCTGGCTTGAGGAGCAGGATGAGTATATCCCCAAGTTATATCGTTTTGCATATGAGTGCGATGTTTATACCACTTTCATGAGGGAATATGACTGCCTCCACCGTTTAGTTTTTTTATCATGATCATGAGTGAGTCTGGATTGGTACCATGGTTTATTGAGCAAACCCGAATGTGGATGGGCACTTGAGTATGCATTCTCGAGTTATAGCTCGGTGGGATGGCTATTATACTTATGATTGTAACAAGTATAATTATACTTGTTACGTATAGTATATTGCTTGTATATGAAGATGAGATATCATATAGCTCTGACTTGTGTAAAGAGTAAAATGAACAAGGGTTTATTCTCCTTCCGGGAGACTTATATCCGGATTAATATATTGTAAATCATATATTAACATGAGAATTATATATAAACGACACATATATACTAAAGAGGAAATGGTATTTTAAACTAGTGAAAGTTCGAATTATAACGGTATGGTTATATATATAGAAACGAGAACTATATATATAGCACATTGATGATTATATCGACTTAAAGCCTATGAGATAGCTTATGGTATAACTTACATTACCTCATGTAGTGTAGGTGATAGCTTTAAGGTTTTTGAAGATGGGCTAAAGATATTAGTTAGGCAGGGTAGCTTAACTAGGTTATTTAAAAAAGTATACGATAGGTGTTAGAGGAGGGGTGAGGTGTATCTCATGGGAGTGCGATACCAGTTTAAATATGAAAGACTTCATATTTTGAAATATTACATTTAATCACTTGCTAAAATATTTTCCAAACTCGGGCTCTGACCCGTTTATCTATTTTTCCCCTCTCTTGCTATATGTATATATAGAGACACAGGGACACCTGGATGATGAATCCTTCGAGTCAGACGTTTGCTGCAGCAGTTGTGGATACATGTTGGTTTACTATACACGCTTCTACCAATGTAATCTAGATAGGAGTTACTGTAGAAACACTCGGACCGATAGCCCAATTGTATTCATTTATTCTTTTACCGCCTTTTAGTGCGACATTCAATTTGGTTGTATTATGTTGTACCGAGTTTTCGGTTATTTTATTTCATTTCAGTTCTTGCATATAAATTGTGAATGTTTTACTTGGTTGGTTTGGATGAAATGATTAGTTTATATAAAATTTTGACGCCAGCCTAATAGGTTATTAGTAATTAAATTGGTTTTCGACAGTGATGCTAAGAATGAACCATATGAGACTCCTATTTTAATATGGTATAGGATTGATCAACCGGTATTTTATTAGGCGGGGTGTCACATTTACGTCCATATTAATTCCCCCAAAATCTAAACGACAAAAATACCTCTACGGGGTGCTGGTTAGGCCTAAAAGTATTCTGGAGTCCAAATAAAATTCCCGAGTTGAGTTTTCTAACTATCTCGACCCTTCTGGACTCAATGGTGCACTCAAAATGACCATACGAGTTACTTAAAAATAATTTATCTTTTTATTCTATTCAATTTGTCCCGACACGACTCGCACGCGCGTCCTGGCTTAAAATACCAAACTGACATATTTTATTCTTCGGCAATTTATAAAATATCATAATTCCATATTACATATTCACACAGTAGTATTCAATAATTCTCATCAATAAGTATTAACCCCTGGCATGCTAGTTAATATTTATTTTAATCCGGATTAATTAACAATTTAAATTTCTCGCCTTATTAATTTAATTAATCCAACAATAATAATTAATCCCATAATTATTTTATATAATAAAATTACGGGATATTACATGCTTCTAAACCTATGAGGGGTACTAAACGTTCTTCGCAACAAAAACTAACACATTATTATTGTTCAACATGTTTCTAATATATTTAATATGTTTTTTAAGTGTTTAACATGTTTTTCATAGGTATAACAATTTATGTTATATATATTTTTTGTATAATTTGTAATATATAAAACAATGTCTGTTATATATAGTTTGGATGACTTCCATCCTGTTTGTATGGTATTGGATGATGATTTGATGAAGACATTTGAAACTTTGGATAAGAAAAGAATGTTAACAAAAGAAAATTTTCAATTTTAAATAGTTAGATGTCTTTGGCGTTGTTATGAATTCAGAAGTGAAAGTATGTGGTATTATGTAGAAATATTTATCTTCTGGTATTAAGGAGTAAAAATTAAGTGCCCTTAGCTCCAACCTTTAAGAGTGATGATTGTTGATGTCTAAATTTGGGTTTGATATTTAGAATGATCTTGCTCAAACTCAATATTTATAATCATAAATAATTATGTTTCGCTAAAAGAAATAAAAGAAGAATATGGAAACACAAATGTTTTACGTGGTTCAACCTAGAAATAGTGCCTACATCCATGTGGTAGTTTCACTATCTTTTTAGGGTTTGGTACAAGTATCTTAGTAACACTCTGTAGGTTAGAACTGAGTGATTATGTCGCCTAGCCGAGATAAGTAGTAATCTATTTATAGTAATGGAAAGTTAAAGTGATGAAACACCTTTATACACTAGGTATTTACTCTTTATACGATAATATGTAGCTGGAAATTGATTCTTGTGCATGTACACGGTGGTTGTTAAATATTCCACGCATGTCGATTCACATTATTGATGGTTAACCTTCTTGGGTGTGGTCGGTGGGAAGGACGACCACAAGATATCCGAGCCGATCGAGTTCATTCTCTATTTGAGGATCCAATGATGATGTACTATAATATAGGTCCACGTGGACTAATTATTTTAATCTACAATAAAAGTCCCTAATACTTCACTCTTAATGGGGTAGTGAAAGGATGGAGTATTATTCTCTAAAAGCTGCTCGGCTCTCTGGGAAGGTGTTGGTTAATTGCTGACCTCAAGGAATTATAAATTTTAATCTGTCACACTAAGGCAGTGGAAATTTTGTAAATAATTAAAAAAATAACTAATCATCTAAGGGTACGCTGGTTTTTTGGAAGCCTGGGGAAATGGGACGCCATCGATATCTAAAACATTGGTACGTTTAATAAATTTAAGCTTGGAGCTTAAGGGACGTACTCCCACATAGAAAATGTCTATTCCCCCTCAATATCATCTAACATTGAATGTCAAAGTCTCTCCCTTTTTTGTTGAGCATTCCATTCACTGTTGAGAAAAGAACTGCGGTTGAGTTTTGGTCTTCACTATAAGAATCTTTTTCTCCTTATATTTTCCTTTTTGAGTTTTACAATGGTTTAAATTGTGGATCATAGTTATTTAGAGGAGTTTAGAGTAAAACTTAGGATCCCTAAATGGGTAGTAACTGAATTGATCACTAGTTCGTATGACTTGTGTGCTTTGGATGAGGGTCACTGCTTCCCACTATTTTAATAGTAGAGTGTGGAGTGACTTTCCTGCTCAATTATATATTTCTTGAATTTTTTCAATATTTTGATGTGCTCCCAACCCAAATGGCCTCAAATATGTGGATACTGGTTAATGGGGCCAACCGTATTAATGAGTTGTTTAAAACCCATATAGGCATAACATAACTTATGTATTGTTATAGTTGGGAGACCACTACTGACACCATATATTATTTGAAGACAAGATATTCCAACATAGCATTGGTGGTTAATTTACCTTATTTTAATAAAGATTATTGGGATTATGGTTTAATTGTTAATAATGTGTAGATTTACCCTCTTCCCGAGGGTGAAGAATACACTAGGATACCTTGCCCTCAGGAAATGCATGGCATAGGTCGACATCTTTATTATTTGCATATTTTTTGCTTTGGTTATTTCAACTCATTCATTTACTAATCAATATTCTTATTTTTGTGTTTGGCAGATAGAAGGAAGAAGGACATTCCACCTGAATCTAAGTTGAATTTTGTTGATTTGAAGCTGGTGTGGTCTATTCAGTAAAGACTTGGAGCACCTCATCCCTGATCGGCATCTATATAGTTAAATAATCATATCTCAATCACTTTATTCATTGCTTGGGCAACTGAGGACATACCTATATCCCTCATAGACTAAGAGGAGTCGATCACATCTTCCTTGGTCGCTGCCTCAGAGTCTCCTTCCCAAGTAGAGGGGGATCTTACTATTGGAGGAACCTTGCCCTCCTTTAAATCTTTTGATATAAAATCCGTGCCAATAACTACTCTGTCTCCTGAGAAGATGATGAAGAGAAATATTCTTAACCTTCTTGCTGGAGCTAAATATCCTCCCCGGTCGATAATAAGAGTATTGATGAGGGCAATTCCAAGTGCCATGTTATAGTGGTGCTTGATGAGGTGAAAACCCAGGAACCTTAATTTATGAGATTAAAAAAGGGACATGTCAACCTCCAAGAGTTGAAATGAAAGAGCCAAGCTCCCATTGGTGTTGCTTCTATTATAGTAAACCTTAAGCTGGCTAGGGGTTTGATAGGTTCGGGAGTTCTTTATGTCGATGAGTCTCGTGTTATGGCCCTTTCAAGGGTAAGACTTTTGGAGAGAGCCAACCATAATTTAGCAGTGGAAATTATCTCTCCCCTTTTCTTTATTTCATTTGCCTATGACTTAATATTGTGATTTACTAATTTTCTAGCCTTTCTTAACTTTTGCAATCTTTGATGGACAATTATTAAATTTTGAGAAGTGATGACCAGTTAAGAGAGTCCTCGATAGATGTTGATACTTCCTTCTAGGGTTTTAAGGATTCCATGGATGCTTCCCAAAAGGAACATGTAAAGGAACATGAGAAGTGGAAAGGTATGGTAGATAATGCTGAGAAGAATAAAAATGATGCAGTGAAGGTTATTAAGGAAGTTACAAAGAAGGTCGACCAGGATGAGAAGACTGCTACCGATGTGGATGATAAGTACCATTGGAGTAAGAGAATGCCAAGCTAATGGAGTAAATTAAGAGATTAAAAAATCTAAGGGTGGTCAATCCTCCAGATAAGTTTTGGTCGCTCACCCGTCAGTTGAAGAAAAAAGGACCAAGAAGACTTTGGCTGACCAAGCCAACTTGATAAAAAGTTAGTCGACGAGCATCAAAAAATTGAGTGAGAAGGTTGATTGTATTACCTTTTATTTTTACAAGCTGCCGACACTATCAACCGGTGTCGACACTATCAGCCCTACTCCACTTTTTCTTTTACAGGATGACCCATCAATGAAGAGGTTCCAGATGGTTTAATGCGGAGAGAAGTTACCCTCTGCTAGTGTCCCTTTCTTGTAGAGGTGTCTGTCTTCTACATTCTCTAATGTTCTTTGTCTGATAGTACTTGTCTCAGCCTCCTTCGAAGTTCGGTTAACGTTTATCTCTTCTGGTTCATCTGTAGCTTTTTGATTCTTCTCAACCTCAACCTCATCCCAGGTAAACTCGGCCATAAAATATATAAGTGCTTATCCCTTTATGGAAACCCTCGGTTGATAAACAATGTCGTATTCCCCCAACTCAATTGCCCAGGTCATTAGCCTTCCTGACTTCTCAGGCTTATGGAAGACCTACCTGAGTGGGGAATCAGTGAGGACGACTATGGAGTGGGCCTGGAAGTATGGATTCATTTTCCTAGAATCATGTATCAAAGCATAGGCTAATTTTTCAATCCGAGGGTGATGATAGGGGGAGAAATGGTATCTAATCCTATTATTATCATATCTTCGTTTAGGGGAGATTTATCTTAGGGGGAGACGTCTTTCTAAGTAGGTCATGTGTTTAAAAGGGAGAATTAATTTAGGGGGAGTAATTATTTAATTGCATTTAATATTTTGATATTCCCTATGCATTTGATGAGTTTGCTTAAGTGTGCAGGAATTATACTAAAGCGGCATCTTTCTATGGCAAAGCTTTTGATCCTTGGGTTGAGTCAAGATTGGGCGGGTTATGTTTTGAGTCTAGTAGAGCTTGACGGACCTTTAGGATTTTTGTTTGGTTTTTGTCCCGGAATAGCCAAAGGGGGAGATTTGTAAGGACACAAATTTCCAATTGAGTCCATATATAGGTTTGGCTCAATTCCGGACAAAAACATTTATTCATATGATAGTATTTATTGTAATATTCTTAAGCCTATGAAGTGTATGTTGAAGACGTAGCGGCAAAGAACTTAAAGCTTCATCAAAATGCCGGTTTGTGTGCCTCGTTTCTACGTCATCAACTAAGGTTCCATGCTCCCAAGGTATGAATGTAATTATATGTATATAGGAGCTTGGAACAATGTTTATTTGGGTGTTAGGTTTAATAAAAGCCATGTTTATTTCAGAAATAATTTAAAAAGAACTTTATATTAATATATATAAATGTTTCTGGGCCAAAATAGAATTTAACAAAAATTTCTGAAACTCGTTCGAACGAGATTTTTCGTTCGAACCAAACTTCGTTCGAACGAGACTGCTTTCTAACCTAACTGGTCAGTCGTTAGATAAGTCGTTCGAACGACTTTCTCGTTCTAACGAGGTATCTAACGAGGTTCTAACGAGCCCAGGCTGGTCGCTCGTTAGAAACCTCGTTCGAACGAGAATGCCAGGCGGGAACAGTTTTGAGCAGTTTTTTGGCAGTTTTCTCCCATGATCCCCACTTGTTTTTTAACCAACTTTTCCAGCCTTATGAGGGACGGGAAACACCTTTTTCCTTCTAACTTTTCCAACTCATTTCCATCTCAAAAAGGAGAGTTTGAGAGCATAATTGTTTAGGGAAAAGGTTCATGTTTTGAGTGTCATCTTTTAAAAGAAAAATTCACACACTCTAGTTTACATCCAATAATTGTTTATCCAAGTTCTCCTACATAAATATCAATTACTTGGAGGTTTTTTTGGCACCGGTTTTTCTCTACACCGAATTGAAGAGAAGTTCGTTTCATTTCTACCCGTTTGGAGAAAGGCTCCATGTTTGGGTGATGGTGTGCCTAATTGTCCCATCGGTGTATTCCGAGACCACGGTGGAGCTCCGTTGGTTATCTGCTAATTGGAGGTTGATACAAGAAGGAGCATCACGGCTTGAGAGGGTTCGATTTTAGGAAGTAAGTCTTTTGTCTTGTATTTTGTAATACCGTTTTTAGTGGATTTGAGGCTAGGGCCGTCCCGAGGTTTTTTCCCGTTAGTGGGTTTTTCCTCGTATATCGCGTTGTAGTGTGACCTTGTTTATTTTATCTTGCACAATAATTTAGAATGCATGCTTAGGATAATTTCAAGATAAAATTTGGTTTTACATTCACACTAATTTAAATTGGGACTTTAATTTAATATTGGATTAAATTTGGTTTATTCAAGTCACTTGCATTAATATGGTTTCGCCTAACTTTGAATAATTGTTAATGATGACTTAGGAAAATTTTAGGACTTGAATTATGTTGTTTTAATTTGTTTCTCATGATATTAAAACCCGGCCTTGTGTTGTTTTATTGAACCATCACTTGTATTCAACGCTTCCGCATCTATTTGTTTTAAAAAGGAAATTAAATATTTTTAATTTGAGATTATTATTTCAAACCCGGGGATCCAACTTCCGCTCTTTCAAATTGGTATCAGAGCCAAAAACGATAAATTATTTCGTGAAAGATCCTTTACTTTTTGGCTAAATATGGATTTTTCCCCATTTTCAAAATTTCCTATTTTTGATGGTTCAAACTACGCGTATTGGAAAGCGCGAATGAAATCGGCACTTAAATCTATCGATGAACGTGTTTGGATGTCTGTTGTTAACGGTTGGACCCCACCAACACATTTAATTGAAAATGTACATGTTCCCAAACCCGTTGATAGATGGACTGAAAATGAGTTTAAGCTAGAAAACTTTAATTCCCGAGGTTTAAATACCTTGTTTAGCGCTGTCGCACCGGATGAATTCCGACGTATTATGACGTGTGAAACCGCTAAAGAAGCTTGGGATATTTTACAATTAACTCATGAAGGAACGAGTGTCGTTAAAGCTTCTAAACTCCAAAACCTCACTACTCAATTTGAAACTATCAAAATGGATGAAAAAGAAACATTTGATAAATTTTATGCTAGACTTTCTGATATTGTTAATTCATCCTTTAACTTGGGAGAGAAAATACCTGACGACCGTGTAGTAAAGAAAATTTTAAGGTCCCTACCCGATAGATTTATTCCAAAGGTGACCGTTTTAAATTCTTTATCCACTTTAGCCTCTACGAAATTAGAAGAGCTTGTAGGTGATTTACAAACCTATGAACTAGATATGTTTCCCTCTAAAACTGAAAAGAAAATTGAAAAGGGCGTTGCGTTAAAAGCCCGCAAAGAGGTTAAACACGTAGTAGAGAGCGATAGTGATAGTGACTCGGAAGACATGGCTTTGTTTGCTCGTAAATTTAGAAAATTTCTTAAATTTAACAAAGATAAAGTTAAAAATGATTTTAAGAAATTTGAATCTTCTAAACATGATAAAAACGAGAAGATTTCTAAAGCCGATAAGCTCCCTAAACCTAGTAATGAAAATATTGATAGGGACGAGTCTAATAAATGTTTTGGTTGTTAAGGTTATGGCCATAGGGCTTTTGAGTGCCCCACTAAACTAAGGAAAGAGGGTAAACGACCCATTTCATATAATGCGACCCTTAGTGATAGTGATAAGGAAGAGAAGCCCGAATCCCCCACTAAGAAAAATTTTGTGGCTTTTATGGCACATGTGAGTGATAATGAGAACTCATCGGATGATGAAATTATAGCACATGCCACTTCCAAGGTCATTGTACATGATTCTCTTATTTTTGATGATAGTGAGAGTGAATAAGAAGAAGAGAGTGAAAATGAAGAAGAGGTTGATATGAGTGAACTTCAAAATGCTTTTCATGAATTATATAAAGAATTTATTAAATTGAAAAGAGCTAATTTGAAGTTAGAAGCGAGTTTAAGAGAGAGTGTCAAGGTCATTGATGAAAGTGCCTTAATAGAAGACCTTAGGACACATGAGAGAACTCTTCAAGAGAAGCTTAACTATGTAGAAGGCGAGAGAGATAGCCTTAGGGGTTTAATGGAATCCTTGAAAAAGGAGCTTCTTGGTTTTGAAGAGCGAAATGTTTTACTAGAATCTAAAATTTTAGAATTGCAAAATAAATTAAAAGATTCTAGTAATGTCAAATTTGATTTGGAGTGTCGTTCGGAAAAACTAGATAAAATGTTAGGAACGGTCCAAATTAAAAATGACACTTTTGGTTTAGGCTTCAATTCTTGTAATGATTTTAACCCTAAAGTCAAAACCAATGTTTTAGGAGAATCTTCTAGGAATGCATTTAATGATCACTCCTTAGATAAATCTTTTCGACATGCTCTTACTTGTACACATTGTGGTCGACAAGGTCATCTTAGGAAATTTTTTTTAGATCTTAAACGAATTCCTAGAAAATCCCATAGTAAAGTAACCACGATAGCTAATGTTTCTACACCCCAAGATAGTAATTCTTCATTGATTTGGGTTAGGAAATCCGACTTGGTTGCCTTACAAAATAGGGATTTTGATTCTCATTTACTTACACATGCCTCCTCCCTTGCTAAATCTAAAGGATAATTGTGTTAGTGTTTGCATACTTTAGCGTTTGTACTTCATGCTATATTCATATGCTAAATGTATGCTTGTTTAGTCATTTTCTAGTCATTGCCTTACTTCATATCACATGCTAGAAAGTATGACTTGTTTATCATTTGTGCTTTACTTATTTCATTTAAGCTTAATGAAAAATACAAATGATTTTTGTTTAGTCTTTTGAGTATATATCTTTATTTTTGGTTAAAATGTTAAAAAACTCAAAAAGATTTTGTTTTGTGTGTATTTTTGTTTGACACACTTTATGTGGCATATACTTGTGTTTGAATCCCATCATTTACGCTCCCACGTGGCTAGAACTTTTGGTTTAGATTTTCAATCCTTATTATGTTCTTTACCATATTTTATGGAGTAGTTGGATTTTGTTTTGTTTAAATGGATTCTATTTCTATATGCCTCTATTCACACATGCACGAGCTCTTTTGAAATCTTAATGTCACATATTATATTTGAGCTTTTTGAGGTGTTCTCCTATCAATCTAGTCATCTACATATCTATGACCTAGGAGGACTAGTGCATGTCAAAATCCGTTGCATGTGAGATTTGTGTGAAAAATGAAAACATGATAAATTCATATATGCACGGGGAAGGGCTCCGAAAGGATGAATTAAATCCTTTGCGATTGTAAGCCACCGTTGATTGGATCTAAAAGAAATACGTGATCCAAAGGCCTAAAAACAGAATATTTGGCATTCAAAGAAAGCACTTGCCAAGGCCTATGTTTGTTTGATATATTCATTCAAAAACAAAAGAATATATATGCTTATTGAGGGAGAATTGGATGGTATATCAACGGTTTGCACAATGTCCGTTTATCCTAGTTGTCATTAATGTCATGACTCTATTTGGTTTGTAGAATCATCATCATGCCAGGCTTGTATGCATTGTGTATGTTTGTTCATTGAGTTCAATCTTTATATTGTCACATGAGGTTATATTTAACTGTGATGAAGTTTGCAATCAAATGAGAACTCCATGAACGTTTCTTAAGTGTTTGGGTCTAAATTTAATTGTTGCTTGTTCACACCCCTACACTTCCGTTTCCATATGACACATTTTTGCCATACGAGTGTGCAAACTTATTGTATTTTGTGTCATGTGTGTGTTTATATCTATATATATATGCAAGTGGTTCATTGATATATTTCTAGTATATATATATATGATATTTGTTTGTCTTTGCCTTGTTTTTAATTGCCCATATGCTTTCATGTCTTCTCACTTTAAGCTTTCACTTGCTGTTTCTTAGTTCTTTATCCTTTGCCTATTCCAGAACAAAAAGGGGGAGAATGATGATAGGGGGAGAAATGGTATCTAATCCTATTATTATCGTATCTTCGTTTAGGGGAGATTTATCTTAGGGGGAGACGTCTTTCTAAGTAGGTCATGTGTTTAAAAGGGATAATTAATTTAGGGGGAGTAATTATTTAATTGCATTTAATATTTTGATATTCCCTATGCATTTGATGAGTTTGCTTAAGTGTGCAAGAATTATACTAAAGCGGCATCTTTCTATGGCAAAGCTTTTGATCCTTGGGTTGAGTCAAGATTGGGCGGGTTATGTTTTGAGTCCAGTAGAGCTTGACGGCCCTTTAGGATTTTTGTTTGGTTTTTGTCCCGGAATAGCCAAAGGGGGAGATTTGTAAGGACACAAATTTCCAATTGAGTCCATATATAGTTTTGGCTCAATTCCGGACAAAAACATTTATTCATAGGATAGTATTTATTGTAATATTCTCAAGCCTATGAAGTGTATGTTGAAGACGTAGCGGCAAAGAACTTAAAGCTTCATCAAAATGCCGATTTGTGTGCCTCGTTTCTACGTCATCAACTAAGGTTCCATGCTCCCAAGGTATGAATGTAATTATATGTATATAGGAGCTTGGAACAATGTTTATTTGGGTGTTAGGTTTAATAAAAGCCATGTTTATTTCAGAAATAATTTAAAAAGAACTTTATATTAATATATATAAATGTTTCTGGGCCAAAATAGAATTTAACAAAAATTTCTGAAACTCGTTCGAAATTTCGTTCGAACGAGATTTTTCGTTCGAACCAAACTTCGTTCGAACGAGACTGCTTTCTAACCTAACTGGTCAGTCGTTAGATAAGTCATTCGAACGACTTTCTCGTTCTAACGAGGTATCTAATGAGGTTCTAACGAGCCCAGGCTGGTCGATCGTTAGAAACCTCGTTCGAACGACAGTCAAAGTCGTTCGAACGAGAATGCCAGGCGGGAACAGTTTTGAGCAGTTTTTTGGCAGTTTTCTCCCATGATCCCCACTTGTTTTTTAACCAACTTTTTCCAGCCTTATGAGGGTCGGGAAACACCTTTTTCCTTCTAACTTTTCCAACTCATTTCCATCTCAAAAAAGAGAGTTTGAGAGCATAATTGTTTAGGGAAAAGGTTCATGTTTTGAGTGTCATCTTTTAAAAGAAAAATTCACACACTCTAGTTTACACCCAATAATTGTTTATCCAAGTTCTCCTACATAAATATCAATTACTTGGAGGTTGTTTTGGCACCGGTTTTTCTCTACACCGAATTGAAGAGAAGTTCGTTTCATTTCTACCCGTTTGGAGAAAGGCTCCATGTTTGGGTGACGGTGTGCCTAATTGTCCCATCGGTGTATTCCGAGACCACGGTGGAGCTCTGTTGGTTATCTGCTAATTGGAGGTTGATACAAGAAGGAGCATCACGGCTTGAGAGGGTTCGAGTTTAGGAAGTAAGTCTTTTGTCTTGTATTTTGTAATACCGTTTTTAGTGGATTTGAGGCTAGGGCCGTCCCGAGGTTTTTTCCCGTTAGTGGGTTTTTCCTCGTATATCGCGGTGTAGTGTGACCTTGTTTATTTTATCTTGCACAATAATTTAGAATGCATGCTTAGGATAATTTCAAGATAAAATTTGGTTTTACATTCACACTAATTTAAATTGGGACTTTAATTTAATATTGGATTAAATTTGGTTTATTCAAGTCACTTGCATTAATATGGTTTCGCCTAACTTTGAATAATTGTTAATGATGACTTAGGCAAATTCTAGGACTTGAATTATGTTGTTTTAATTTGTTTCTCATGATATTAAAACCCGGCCTTGTGTTGTTTTGTTGAACCATCACTTGTATTCAACGCTTCCGCATCTATTTGTTTTAAAAAGGAAATTAAATATTTTTAATTTGAGATTATTATTTCAAACCCGGGGATCCAACTTCCGCTCTTTCAGAGGGTACTTCTGTTCAGACACTTGGAGTGCTTTTCTATTGATGTACATTAGTTTCTGCACTCCACCCTTTTCTCTTATTATTGCAGCACTAATGGCTGACTCTGAGACAGTGAAATATACGTACAACTTCTCACCCTGAATTGGTCAAGACAGGAGTAGAGGGGATCCGAGGTAGGACTTAAGCTTTTTAAAAGATTTTTCACATTCATTGTTCCATTTGAAGGCTTTTCTAAGAATTTTAAAAAAAGGAAGACATTTATCTATAGCTCTTGAAATGAACCTATTAAGTGCAGCAACTCGTCCGGTTAGCCTATGAACGTATTTGATGGTTCTGGGTGTCTTCATTTCCACCAAACCCTTGATCTTCTCAGGATTAGCCACTATTCCCCTTTAGTTAACGATGAAGCCCAAAAACTTTCTTACTCCTACCTTAAAGACACATTTGGTCGGGTTGAGCTTCATTATGTATTTGTTCATGGTGTCAAAAGTTCTTTCAACGTCATCCACAAGAGTGTCAACCTTAAGACTCTTCATCAGCATGTCATCCACATAAAATTCCATGGACTTGCCTATCTGATCCTCGAACATCTTATTTACAAGATGTTGCTAAGTAGCCCCTGCATTCTATAGCTCGAAGGGCATGACCTTGTAGCAATAGGTCCCCTTATTTGTGATGAAGGCTGTCTTCTCCGAGTCTGCTGAGTTCATGAAAATTTGATTATACCCAGAATATGCATCCATAAAGCTCATGATCTCATGTCTTGCTGTGGCATCCACCATATGATCTATACTAGGTAAGGGAAAACTTTCCTTTGGGAAAGACTTATTTAAATCGGTGAAGTCTACACACATCCTCTATTTCCCATTAGCTTTAGGCACTATGACAGCATTAGATAGCCACTCAGGGTATATGACTTCTTTAATAAACTCAACCTCTTCAATCTTTCGAACCTCATCTATAATGACTTCGTACTTCTCTCTTGAATATATCCTTCTTCTCTACTTAATGGGCTTGGCATCCTTTACAACATTGAGTTTATGGTACATAATCTCAGGATCAATACCTGGCATGTCTACATGGCTCCAGCCAAAGATACTTTGTCTCTTCCTTAATAGCTTCACTAGCTCCTCCTTCACTTCAGGCTTCAGGGCTTTACCAATTTGGATGGTTCTTTATGACTCGTCCTTATTGAGGATGATGGATTCTACCTCCTCCGTGGCCTCTCCCTTTTTGAGCTTTGTTTCATCTCTAGGATCAAGGGTGTCAATATTGTAAGTGATTGTTTCCATCTTATGAGCCTCTCTCTCTTCTGCAGAGTTGAAGTAGCATTCACATGACGATGTTTGGTTACATTTAACTTCTCCTACTCCATAAAGAGTCAAGAATTTTAGCATCTGGTGGACTGTTAAAGGCACAGCCTCAAATTATTTGAGGAATACTCGTCCTATGATGAGGTTATAGGCTGAGAAGACATTTACATCCATCACAAACAAATTGACTTTTACGGTTAACCTCTTAGGCCATTCATATCCTATTATCACATCCATTTCATACATACCCAATGGATGAACCTTTTCACCACTGAAGCCAATTAAGGGATGATGATAAGGGACAAGTCTAGCTCTGCTAAGGCCCAAGATCTTTAAACAGGGCCAAAACATAACGTCTGCAGAACTTCCCCCATCAATAAGGATACTCTGAACCTCACACCCATGCACCCTTGTGGTGATGACTAAAGGGTCATTGTGGGGATCTAAGATACCCTTGAAATCAAGTCGTGAGAAGCCGACGACGAGGGTTCCCATATCTACCTTCTTTCTCTTCTCATGTTTAACCTCTGTAGAATCCAAGTTCACTACCTCGGCCTTAGTCACTGCTTTGACCTCTTCCACGCGAGCCTTGCGATCAACTACCTCTGAGCCACCCCTTGTAAGTCCCCCACAGATAGTGCTTACACCAAAAGAGATCATATCGACCCTCTTTACTGGGATATTGTCGTCCTTTGGTGGGAGGTCAGGGTCATCGTCATCATCATCTGAGTCATCAGCTCTTCTGGCATGGGCATCTTCCTGGTATTTATCATTCCTTTTCTTTTTAGGGTCGTCTCTTCCCCCCTTAGAAGCTCTACTATACACATACTTTTTGAGCTTTCTAGACATCAACATATTTTCAATCTCATCCTTCAGGGCGAAACACTTGTCAGTTAGATGGCCGTGATCCTGATGGAACTCGCACCATAAATTCTTGTTTCTCTTATGTGGAGGAGACTTCATCTTCTCCAGCCATCTCAGGGACCTATCATTCTTTATTTCATTAAGGATTTGTTCGCAGCTTATAGTTAAAGGAGTATAGTTTGCAAACTTTTCGTCTATAGTCCTTTTCTTTCCATCCTTTTTCTTGTGAAATTTCCCACTGCTACTTCCATTCTCATCTTCATACTTCGAAGCCATTGCTTCTTCTGCATTCATGACCTTTCCATTTGTTGCTAACAACTTGTCCATAGACTTAGGAGGGTCTTCAGTATGCTTCCAGAGTAACTTTCCCTTTTGAAGTCCTCCAATAAGGTCTGTCATGTCTATACTCTCTTCATAATCTTCTACCTCCATCTTTTCCTTATTGAACCTCGCGATGTAGTCTCTGAGGCTTTGATTCTTCCCTTGCTTTACATAAAGCAAGTGAGTCATCTTATTCTAAGGTCTTTCCCCAAAATAGAAGTTATGAATAAACTGCTTGGTCAAACCTTTAAAACTCTCAACTAAATTTTTAGGAAGAGAAGTGAACCAGATATGTGCAACCCCAGTTAGCATGCTTAAGAAAGCTCAGCACCTCATCTCATCAGAGATTGAATGAATATTTGTTGTAGATTGATACATTTCAATATGATGGACTGGGTTGGTACTTCCATCGTACTTGGGAGACACCACTAGAGGTTTAAATTTTGCAGGGGTTGGGAAATTGATAATCCTTGCCACAAATGGTGAACCCTTTGAGTACGCCCTCTCTAATAAGTCTCGTCTTTTTATGAGGTCCCCTATCTTCTCTTCCAGCCTTTGAATAGAGTCATTCCAGGGCTTCGCAACATTGGTCTGGCCGAGGTTGTCCCCCGCCACCTCCAAAGGGTGGACTAACTCAAGAATTTTATCATTCTAGTAATCATATCACATAATCATTTCCATATCCCATTCTTTATATTAATATCAATTCAAGGAAAATTCAGAATTCTCAATCCATATTAATTCTTTAAAATCCATAATTTATATCATTTTCCAAATATAAATCATTTCCCAAATTATAAATCATTTTCCAAAATCCCATAGTTTATATATGTGAAACCATCCTAAAAACATCGTTTCCTAACTATGATATGACTAAAATTGAATGAACAAATTAAGTAGCAAGTTAATTATTTGCCTTAAGGTTTGTAGGGTCTGAAATTGATAAAGATGTTGATAGTCTTCATGGAATTTTCTTCTACTTCTTTAATTCTAGAGTGTTCTTCAAATGTTCTTCAATTCCTCACTTGGACTCTTGAATTTTCTTCTCAATTCTCTTCACAGTCTCTCTCTCTAACTCTTTGTTTAAATCTTCTAAACCTTTGAATTTATGAAATGACCTTTCCTTAAACTCAAACCCTTCATTTTAGAAGTCAAATACCATTTTTGGCTATTCACATACCAATAAGAAGTCCAAAATTCACTTAAATTAGTCACAATTAATCTAAATATCCCCCGAGACCCAAACACAATCCTCGAGTGCTCAATTTTGATTATTTTGACCCATTTCAGATCAGTCATGCACTCGAAATCATCACCCAAGTCAGTTAACAATAATTTCCCATCTCAACCTATTTAATTTAATCACACATGTCCCGATTGCGATATTATTAAATTCCATCGCGTACTTATGACTTAATTCAATTTTATTTAGTGTAACACACTACTAAATATATAATCACGTAAATATTAATTCATTCCAATCTAAATTAATATTTATTTCATTTCCCATTATTTCATAAATTAAATTATGTATTATCCACATATATACCCGGATATATATATATATATATATATATATATATATATATATATATATATATATATATATATATATATATATATATATATATATATATATATACAGAGAGAGAGCGAGAGAGAGAGAGAGGTTCACAAGTGAACCTAAAAGATGAACATTTTAATGAACCTTAACAAAAAATTACTTAACAAATAATTAATTTTAATTCCAATGTTTTAATGAATATTATGTTTTTACGCCAACCCCACCCCCACCCCTACATACAACAATAATAACAGGAGCGGGTGGATCTACGGCTCAATGTTAACTGTTCCGGTGATGCTGACTTTTGGCTTGATTCCCATAATTTAGCTCCACATAAAGAATTTCCTATGTAGTGGTTAATGCACATATGGGTTTTCCATCATCCAACACCCTTGATTTGGATCATTTTTCTGACCTCCCAATCAAGATCCGACACCAGAATAATCCAAAGCTCACATGATCATTGATAGATATTTTCATTGAAGAGTTGGAGACCAGCCGTCGAGTTAGCGAGAGTGTATGGTCGTTAATCACCGTTGTATTATACCCACCGACTTGAAACACGGCCACAATATGGGTGAACACATGGGAAATCATTGCTTGCTGCCAGATTTATCTCATAACTGACACAGGTGTTTTCTTGGAGATGGGTGGGGTTAGGGGTTAGGATGGGGGTAAGGCGGTCTCGTGTCACACGTGTGTCCATTGCCGCTGGTGCGTACCAATTACAACATTGGAATTAAAGTTAATGGGTTGTTAGGTATTTTTTTATAAGTTCATTAAAATGGTTCACTTCTGAACCTCTCTCTCTCTCTCTCTCTCATTATATATATATAAAATGGTTCACTTCTGAACCTCTCTCTCTCTCTCATTATATATATATATATATATATATATATATATATATATATATATAGATAGATAGATAGATAGATAGATAGATAGAAAGATAGAGAGAGAGAGAGAGATAGAGAGAGAGAGATAACTATGAGGTATTACAATGTGGGGTTTCGTATTTTAGGGATTCAACATTCATATGTTGGAGAGGGGTTTAGTTACGGGAGAATGGGAATAGAGGGATGGAAGAGGAATATAAAGATGAGAGAACGGGGTGAGATATATAAGGAGAAGATGAGGCACCAAAAGAGACAAAGAACTCTAAGAGGAGAAAACATATTTGTGGGAGAACATGAGTTTGAGTCTACTATAGTCTTAGGTAAATGGAAGAAGTTATTTTTGGGAATCACGGTAAAAATCTTCCTTTCGGTCGGTTGACTAAGAGAGAAGAAATATCGCCTATATGGACTTTAATTAAAATATACTCATTACATAGTTTTGCTTTTCTCATTGATGGATATTTTTAGAAGCATTGCTCAGGGTTCTTGATTCTTGATCATCTTGAATGTGGGATTTACCTCGAGAATGCATATTTTTTTAAATATTCTTTATCTTTGCTTAAAGTTGGAGTGTCGGTGATCTTGATGGTCTCTTTAATTTGCGTGAATGACGTTACTTCATAAATCTACAATTCTCCATAAACAATCATGCTAAATACTTAATTCAATATATTTAAATCATTTGAATCCAGAAAACACTCTTAGTCAAAATCATTTGACTATTATATTTAATAAAAAATATCCATGTTTTAAATGATAATACGTGTAGATAATGTAGGAAATGTATTGTATTATTAATTATATATATTTATTTTCTTATATATAGTGGATGATGTGGTTTGTAGCACGAGACTTACACATGGAAAATCATATCATCGATTCTTGTTTAAAGTTGTATTTTCTTCATATTTTTATAAGAAATTGGATACACCACGGGTAAGTCTATGCCACACCATTTCAATATGTTTGTCTTGATTATATAAAGTGGTATAATTTTAAATCATTGTTCTAATCTAATTTGTGTGTATTGAACAAAAACATCTTTGAGTATTTTTCTTTATACTAACATTATCAGATAATAAACACCATATAGTTATTATGAGTAATTATGCCCTTAATCCTCAACAAACAAATAAACACATGCATTTAATATTTAGAACTCTATTGCATAAAATGGTGGGATTCGATATACGATTTCATAAATAAAATGAATTGGGTGACACCGTTACATGTATGAAAATAAAAAAATATCAAAGGAATTAATGTCGTGGTAAAAGGGATATGATAATCTCTTGGGACAACTCATTAGTTTTTATTACTTTACCATTGAGTTTTTTATGTGATATATCAAATGATTTAAGTGGAAGGTCTTAAAATAAATTTACAATGTCAATTAAATATAATTGTCAGTAGTTAAATATAGCTGACAAATGTTTTAATCTTGACAAGGAGAGATTAATAAGAAATTAATAACATGGAAATTAAAATGTAATTTGTGATGCCAATACATGTATGAAAAATAAAATTATCAAATGAACTCACATCGTGGTAAAGGGATTAATGATACTTCTTGGGGAAATTCATTAGTTTTTATTACCCTATGACTGAATTTAGTATGTGATATATTAATAAGTTACGTGAAAGGTATTAAAGAAATTTTATAGTTTCAACTAAATATAATTGTCATTAGTTAAATTTAGTTGACAAATGTTTGTAAGCTCGACATGGAGAGATTAGTAAGAAATTTATGACATTGAGATCAAAATAAGATTTTGAGATAAGGTTACGAGTGCAATCATAATTATTTTATTGTATGAATTATTTATAAAGTTATAAATTTAATTCATGTAAAATTAGGACTTTAAACTTCCATAAGAAGTTTAATCCGTATTGACTCCTTAAGGACCTTTCCATACTCTCTCTCTCTGAGAGAGAGACACACACACACAAACACCTACACATGTCTTTAAAGCTATTTAGTTGCACACTATTTCTAAGCATTTTTTATTACATAAAGAGATGAAGAACATCTCGAGGTTTAAAGCCCACACTTTATTTATGATATGATTGCAAACATGGAAAGAGTTTTCATCAGGATTTGCATTTGTGCTGAGCGACCTCTTCCTCATGACAGGTTTGCGCCAGCGAAGGAAATTCATGCATCCATGACATTGCTTAAAGGTCCACAAACTCTGCATGAAAAGTAGATATTTTAAAATTACTTGCAATCTGTGCAATACTTACTTGCAATCATATTAAGAGTGTGTCCCCAGCAACGGCGCCATTTTGATCGAGTGGAAAACCGAGCGTCCGTGTAATACGCTAGTCGTTGTTATCGGCTTCCAATCTCAATACAAAAAAACCTAAACTTGTAACTACACTCTTAAGGAGTATAGTGGCGAGTCTGGGTATCGAATCCACAGGGAATGTTTGATAGAATTTAACTGATTTATTACTTCTAAAGAAAAAGTGAAAAAGATGATGATGGTTGAAAAGGGAAAAAAATAGGTAAATAATGAAATTAAATTAATTAAGATGAATGAGAAAATAGGGTGGAGTACAATCCCTCAAACGTTAACAAATTACCGTATAGAAACCTAGAATTATAAATTAAAATTATTGACTAGATCCGGTCTTTATAAATTCTAAGCATTACATATATGAGGGATCTAACCCGCATCATATGAAATCAAAGATAGATATAAAGCGGTGAATGATAAATTATACTCGCAAAGCGTTCTTAAACATCTCAAGTACCTAGGGCAAGAGAGATTAAAATATTGGCAATGTTTGTATGAGTTTCTTTCACGATTCAATCAATATTTTAATTTAACCTCTATTTTCTACATAAATAATTTGCCTTGGATTGAGTTCATGTACCCCAACCCTTGGGAATTTATCTAGTCATGATTTTTCTAGAAAATAAATTCATACCTATACATGGAATTATTGATCTAACAAACATTGATAACAAATTGCAAAACAATTGAAAATTGAAAATAAAATTGAGATTAAATAAGAGAAGGGAATTTGATACTTGAATTGAATTGAAGAATTGATACTTGAAATCTGCACTAGATGAACTTGAATCTTCAAACATACAAACTAGGGCTTTTCTAAGAGTATGAAAAACTAAAAAGGATTTCTAAAAAAATGAATTTCTCTCTCTAATTTTCTATTCTGCTCTCTAGAATTTGACTCCCTCTCTCTAGAATTCAACTCCTCTTGAAAATGAGGTAGGGCTTGGTCTTTTATAGCACCAAGTAGCACTAATTTGACAGCCAGAGTTGCTTGTTGCACAAGTTTTCCAAGAGTTGCACTGCTTTAAATGCATAATTAATTGCCTGGATTTCGCATGAAGCTACCGGTCCATTATCGTGCAACTTCAAAACATCGTAACTTCTTCACCGTAGCTCGGATTGAGGTACCGTTTTTCCAGTGTTCTTGTAATTTAGAGATATTCAACTTTCTAGTTGGCCCCACCTCAGGACTAAGGCTGAAAAATTACGAAAATGCCCTTCAACTCTCCATTTCTTGGTTTCTTTCATTGTTTTGAGTTCTCCTTCGCACTAGCTTGCGTGAAATACCTGTAAAACACATGAGAAATACACAAAACACGAAATACTTGCCAAAAGAGGTTAGTAGAATAAATACGAGACAAATCCAATCTATTTACACTGCACGGGATCATAAAAATACCGAAATTAAGGCGATAAATATGAAGAATATGTGCCTAATCACACCCCCTAACTTAGAACTTTGCGCGTCCCGAGCAATGTAAAAGAAATTAGTTTAAAGTTCAACTCTTGAAAATTCTTTAATTGGGATAGAATACCTTTTTCGCGGGCAAGCGATTGCATTTAGCGTATGCAACAAGCCTTTAAACCCCTAGGTTACCCTAGTAGGACAAGTTTTGTCTCGTGAGGGTTTGCAGTTAATACACCCAAAAAATTCTTTATTGACTCAAATAAATATCAAAATACTTAAAAATTGTACAATTTAAACTTTTCAAAAAATAATCACCATAAATTCATATTCAAATGTCTCAAACCATAGTGTGTGTGTGCAAAGCCAAAAATTAAACCTCAAATTTCCACCGATTGAGCATTATGTTACTTTTCGAAAATTCGTTTTGATTCAAATTCTTACGGAATGCTCTCACAAATGAATCACTCGGATTGTGGTTCTTTTCTCTCGGTATGCATGATATAAAGAGTAAATATAATGGACACAAATTCATGCATACAAAATTGAAAAGAAGGAAATATATGGTGAAAAGATCTCATCATCGGAATACAGTTATTTGGAAATGGGAAACATCATCTCTTAATCACACCCTTTTAATCTCTTTTATTATCTTTTCATGCCTTAGCTCTCCATGCGGTAATTAATTTCACCATTCAGACTCAGTTAGGACTTTTTGGGGTTAAGGTGTAAAGGGTAAAAATGGGAATGGATGGGCTGTTCGGAATTGGAAAATGTCCTTATGACATCCAATAGTGCTTTTTTCGGGCATTTGCTCATTTTTCTCTTT
Organism: Sambucus nigra; assembly: GCA_949130495.1. Taxonomy (NCBI): domain Eukaryota; kingdom Viridiplantae; phylum Streptophyta; class Magnoliopsida; order Dipsacales; family Adoxaceae; genus Sambucus; species Sambucus nigra. The sequence goes on along the minus strand of OX422210.1, from coordinate 277,484,219 downwards.
CTTTTTCAATTTTCATTTTTTTTTCTCACTATTTTTTTTTGAACATTTTTTTTCTCTTGCCCCTTTTTATAGCACACTTTGGACTTACTTGATGAATTTTCTCAATTTTTACAATTCCGGGCTATTTGGGTTTTTCGGGTTGTCAAATGAAAGAAAAATTTTATTTGGCTCAACTTGGGTTGCAAAGGGATAATTTTTCACAACTTTTTATGGCTAATATTATTGGGTAACAAATGAGGGCCTACTTCATTGTCCAAATTGCTAATCACATTACCATATGCATCTCGAGATTAATTAAGTTTAGAGATATATTTAGCACGAATTTCGAGACAACATTTCACACATTTCCCATAACCGATCAAAATAAAGGATTGAGATCATCAACGACTTATTAGAACGCTGAAAAGAACTTTGAGTTAATCATAAACTCGGATTGATTTAAAAACTCCTAAAAAATTGAAAGGCTCAAAATCTCACCAGGTTTGATCAATCTCCACACGTATTCGTTAAGTCGTCAATTTTCTTTCAATTTCCATCTTCGGTCAATTTTGACTTAGTGCAATTGATTGTTAACAATTTGAGACTTTAAATAGAACAAAGGTGACATTTTTGAAAAATTTAAATTCCAATTTTTATTTATTTTGAAGAAAAATATTTTTGGTTTTTTTCAAAGTTTTTCATTTCTTTTAGATACACATATATATGAATACAAGCGAAGTTTTATGAATACGCACCTGTCATCCCCCCTAACTCAAGGATTTGCATTGTCCTCAATCAAATGGATAAGAGAAATAAGGAAGACAACAAGAAGAGTGCGATAAATAGAACAAGCAAATATCATATTAAAACTGTAGATTAAAAACAAACGGTGACACCACTGTGTAAGCAAAAAGAAAAAAAAAACATAGCTATAAATATTCGAAAGGGGAGAGGGGCATCCTAAGGGGCGGGTGGGGGATGGGAAGGACTGGGAGCAGTAGGATCATAAGGATTGTAATAGTAAGGAGGAAGAGGGGCCTCGGGTCCCAACTGAAGACGGTACAAGTCGGCCAGCATACGCAGGACCAAACTCATGTCCCTCTCGTAGGAAGACACGAACCCGTCGAAACGCGTATCAAGGGAGAGAACACGCTCAGTCAAGCCCGTACCAACCGAAACATAATCCGGATCAGCAGTTTCATCATATTCTTCCTCCTCACCTTCCTCCATCTCAACGTCCTCATCAGCGACGTCCTCCTCCTCATCGATCTCCGCGTCACTCGAATCTTCACCGCGCCTTGCACGGACTAGCTGAATTTGCCTTTCACTACGAGTGCGGGATTCTTGTCCTAAAGGCTTAGGCAAGTTGATAAGATCTTGAGGTGGTGCTATCCCGGCATCCCGAAGCATGGAGGTAATGAGGCGACCATAAGGAAGAGGGGCGCGACCCTTTTTGTCATAGGCCACAAAAAGGATATCGGTGTAAAATGTTCGGGCTAAGTTGATCACTGTCGCAGGGTCGAACATATGATACATCATAGTAGCTTGGCGTGGCCTCATCGCTGAATCATTGGAGGTTTGCAAAATATTGGCACAAACGATATGAAAGGAAAATCGTGCCTTGTCGGATAAGCGACCGACGGGAAATGTCTCGGTATTCCAAACCGCACCGGGCTTGATCCTCGAGATACAAACCTCTTTGGTGAGAACGGGATTGGGACCCGGATAGTCAAACTGGGCCGGTGTAATCACACCATAAGACTCGAGCTTTCGTGCCACAAGGTCAAGTGAGAATGGAATAGGGATGGAATCCACAAAGGCTTGGGATTCAAATTAAACGGTACGAACAAGAGATCCGTAGAACTAACGCAATTCATTCTCCCAAACTGCCTCATAGGGTTCGTTGAAGAAACGGCACCAGCCCCGTGACATAAAAAGGGCTGTGACAGAATTGAGCATTTGGTCCCACAACACTTGACGTTCGATATGAATTTTTCGGGTAGGGCTGAAAAACCTACGACACCAATTTGCTTCGCGGCGTGAATGGTACTCTCCATTTCCGTCGGGAAGGACTTCAATGGAGGTATATTTCTGGGGAGCAGCCATGGAGATGGAGGATTGAAACAGGAAGGGAGATAGAATAGAGAAGGTAGGTGTAGGTGTGAAGAAAATGGGTAGGGGGATGGGTGTATTTATAGTAGGGGAGTGGGAAATTGGAGGGAATTAAAGGGTGGGAAATGGGGGACGAATTGTTTGAAGGAAGTGAATGGATTGGGGGAAGTGAAAAGGTGTGGATTGAAGAGGTGGATTGAAGAGGTGTCCCTTGGGAATTGAACTTCTGCAGACACCGGACCGATTCGGTTTTGGGACCGGACCGATCCGCCTTACCGGATCGGTTCTTTAAATTCATCCGGACCGATCCGATCTGCTGATTTTTCTGAATTATTCCTCTCTCTTATTTTCGCCATAAATGCTCCTATTCTCCATTCCAAACATGGGTTTTCAACCGCTCACACTTCAAACTATCCTCAATGCTCATCGAAAACGAAACACCCCTCACCCGTCGGATTCTCAACCCCAGGGACTGACTCAATCCTACGACTCCTAATTCCTAAGACTCATATGTACAACAATCACCCCATACATGTCGGGGGTGCGACGACCTCACTTCTCTTTGTTCAGTCAATCCCCATAAATGGGGTCCGAAAGCCAGATTGTGTCGGCTTCTTTGACAATTGCTTCCAAATAGGGCTTGAGACGATGCCCATTAACTTTAAATGTGTTTCCCCCTTTCTCATCTATGAGTTCAACAACTCCATGGGGAAATACCTCTTTCACAATGAATGGACCTGACCATCTTGACCGTAATTTTCCCGGAAACAAGTGCAACCTCGAGTTGTAGAGAAGTACTTTTTGTCCCGAATGAAACTCTTTCTTACGAATGATTCCATTATGAGCTCGTTTCATTCGGTCCTTGAATATTTTAGCGCTTTCATACGCATCATTGCGTATTTCTTCCAACTCATTCAACTGAAGTTTCCTTGTTTCCCCGGATTTATCCATATTGAAGTTCACCCTTTTGATAGCCCAATACGCTTTGTGTTCGATCTCAACCGGAAGATGACAAAATTTGCCGTACAAAAATCGAAATGGGGACATCCCAAGGGGATTCTTATATGCGGTTCTATAAGCCCAGAGCGCATCATTCAATCTGAGAGACCAATCTTTCCTATTAGGATTGACCGTCTTTTCCAAGATGTTTTTGATTTCCCGATTAGAGAGCTCGGCTTGGCCATTCGATTGAGGGTGATAAGTTGTTCCAACTTTATAAACAATGCCATACTTCCGCATTAGTTTCTCCATAGGCCTATTGCAAAAATGAGTTCCATTATCACTGATTATGGCCTTAGGCATACCAAAACGAGAAAGTATATTTCCTTGAATGAATTTTATCACCACTTTGCTGTCATTCGTCCTTGTAGCTATCGCCTCGACCCATTTGGAGACGTAATCTACAGCAATGAGGATGTATAGAAAACCAAAAGAAAGTGGAAATGGGCCCATGAAATCAATACCCCAATAATCAAACAACTCCAATACTAGAATTGGGGTTAATGGCATCATGTCATGGCGAGTAATAGCTCCCATTCTTTGGCATCTATCAAATGATTTACAAAAAGCATTCACATCCCGGAAGATTGTGGGCCAATAAAGACCACTTTGAAGGATTTTCGCAGAAGTTTTATTTTTAGAAAAATGACCTCCACATGCTTCCGAATGACATAATCGAATTACCCCTTGGATTTCTTCATCGGGTACACATCTCCGAATGATTTGATCAGCACAATACTTAAACAAATATGGATCATCATAAAAGAACAAGCGTGACCATGTAATAAACTTTCTTCTCTCTTGCGGATTCCAATTAGATGGAATAACCCCAGTGACAAGGTAATTGACTATATCCGCAAACCAAGGGAGAGAAGAAGTAGCAAATAAATTTTCATCCGGAAAACACTCATCTATGGGAATGGGATCAATAGGCACGTCGGACGAGAGGCGTGACAAATGGTCAGCGACGACATTTTCTACTCCTTTCTTATCTTGAATCGAGAGATTAAACTCTTGTAAGAGTAGGATCCACCTGATTAGACGGGGTTTGGCATCTTTTTTTCTCAAGAGATATTTAAGTGCCGAATGATCAGTGAAGCAAATGATAGGCGACCCAACAATGTAAGAGCGAAATTTGTCGAGAGCAAAAATGACTGCTAGTAACTCTTTCTCTGTAGTAGAGTGTTTAAGCTGAGGGCCAGATAATGTTCTGCTAGCATAGTAAATAACATGAGCTTTCTTGTCTTTCCTCTGTCCAAGAACAACCCCAATCGCGTAATCACTTGCGTCACACATAAGCTCAAATGGTAGTGACCAATCCGGAGCTTGCATGATAGGTGCGGAAATAAGCATGCTTTTAAGTTTATCAAAAGCTTCTTGACATGATTTATTCCACTCAAATGGAGTGTCTTTCATAATAAGATTACTCAAAGGTCTAGCGATGGAGCTAAAGTCTTTGATAAACCTCCTATAAAATCCAGCATGGCCTAGAAAGGACCTCACATCTTTAAGTGATTTTGGCGGGGGTAACTCAGCTATTACTTCAATTTTTGCTCGATCAACTTCAATTCCTCTAGATGAGACTACGTGGCCTAAAACTACGCCCTCGGTAACCATAAAATGGCATTTTTCCCAATTGAGGACTAAGTCTTTTTCCACACATCGGAATAAAACTCTTTCAAGATTAGCTAAACATTGGTTAAAAGATGGACCGAAAATGCTGAAATCGTCCATGAACACCTCAAGACCTTTTTCAATCATATCGCTAAAGAGACTTAACATGCACCTTTGAAAAGTTGCTGGCGCATTACATAACCCAAATGGCATACGTTTATAGGCAAACGTACCAAACGGACATGTAAAAGTCATCTTTTCTTGATCAAGTACATCCACTTCAATCTGATTATATCCGGAATACCCATCTAGGAAACAATAGTAAGGATGGCCTGCCACTCGTTCAATCACTTGATCGATGAACAATAAGGGAAAATGATCTTTTTGAGTTTCGGCATTGAGCTTTCGGTTGTCAATGCAAACATGCCACCCGGTGGTGGTGCGTTGAGGTATTAATTCTCCCTTAGCATTTTCAACCACGGTCATTCCTGACTTTTTTGGAACGACTTGAATTGGGCTCACCCATTTACTATCCGAAATGGGATAGATAATCCCAGCATCTAGCAATTTGATGATTTCCGCTCTTACTACATCTTTCATGGTTGGGTTTAATCTCCTTTGCATCTCACGCGAGGGCTTCACTTCTTCCTCAAGATGGATTTTATGGGTACAAATCAATGGACTTATACCCTTCAAATCTGCTATAGTCCAACCAAAAGCACTTCTATGCTTTCGCAACACATCCAACAACATACCCTCTTGCCTTTTTTTCTAGACGGGAAGACACAACAACAGGAAATGTATCATTCTCTCCTAGAAAGGCATATTTGACATGGGAGGGTAGTTTCTTCAACTCAAGACTAGGAAATCTATTTTCAGAGGGAATCATTGGTGTCTCCCTCGGAGGCAATTCTTCATACCTAGAAATCCAGTCAACATCTCTTAAATTCTCAAAACTCTCTTCCTCTTGTAACCAAGTTTCCAAATCCTCCACCTCACACTCAAACTCAGTATAAGAACTCTTTTTCTCACCACTTCGCACTAAACACACTTCCAATGCATCTCCTCCTATAATTTTCTCAATGTTCTCATCCACCACTTCTTCAATAAGATCAACCTCAAGAATCTCATCCTCATCACCCATTTGGTTAGCGACATTGAAAATATTGGTCTCGAGAGTCATGTTTCCAAAAGTGAGTTGCATTTGGCCATTCCATGTATTGATCAAAGCATTAGAAGTAGCTAAGAATGGACGGCCCAAGATTATTGGAACATGATTTCTCGTATGGGGAACTGGCTCAGTGTCCCAAATGACAAAATCAACAGGAAAGTAGAACGTGTCCACTTGAACTATCACGTCTTCTACAACCCCACGAGGCACTTTCACTGTTCGATCAGCTAACTGTAGAGTGATGCGGGTAGGTTTTAAATCACCTAAATCAAGCTGCTTATAGATGGAGTATGGAAGGATGTTTACACTCGCACCTAAATCAAGCAATGCTTTTTCCACTATTTTTCTCCTATGACGCACGAAATTGTAGGTGCACCTGGATCCTTGAATTTTGGTGGAAGATCATTGAGAAGGACCGAGCTCACATTTTGTGCCAAGAAAACATTCTTCTTCACCTTAAGCCGTCGTTTGATAGTCAAAAGATCTTTGATAACCTTAGCATATGCTGGAATTTGTTGAATAGCATCAAGAAATGGCAAGTTCAATTTTACTTGCTTCAACACATCCAACACCTCGGTACGCGAAGCCCCTTTGTTGGGTGGCTCTAAGCGTTGAGGAAATGGAGCAGCAGTAGGCAACTTGACTTCAATTTCAGGTTCAACTTCCTCATCTTTCAATTCCTTTTCTAAGGGAGGTCCTGCAGACTCGGAAGTTTCAAATTCCTTAAAAATTTCAGGTTCAACTCCATCATCGTTCACCTTTGATAGTTTTGGAGATAGATCAATTACGCGTCCACTACGAAGAGTAGTAACAACTTGACATTGTTCTTGCAAATCCGATGATGTGGAGCCAACCGTGGGTTGACCTTGAAGAGGAGGTATTTGGCCTTGGGCTGGAATTTTACCCTTCTCTTGAGTATTCACTGCAGACTGCAACCTAGAGATGTTAGTATGCATTTCAGGGAACATTCGATCATATTTAGCATTGCTCTCTTTTTGAGCTTGGATGAATTGAATGAAATTATCTTCAAGAGATATCCTAGGTGGAGGTACATATGGACCAGGAGGTGGTACCTGCATAGGATTTGGCATTGGAGGAGCCACTTGCTGAAATTGAGGAGGTGGTGGTAGAGTCATATGTGAATTAGGAACCATCCCACCTTGGGGTTGTCCATAATTGAACCCAGGATTCCTCCACGATTGATTATATGCATTCCCTTGCTGTGCATTATAATTTCCTCGAAAACCCCCTATTGCCTCAACCTGTTCAGTATACATTGCCTTGTATGCAGGAATGGTAGGACATCCTTTGGTAGAATGACCCGCATTACAAATGGCACACACTTTCTCCTTTCCGGCTTGTACTGGTCCAGACACATCTCTCAATCGCACTTCAAGCATATCTCTGAAATTCTTCTCCAATTGGTCAAATTTTCGATTCAATATAGTGTCCTTGTCCAAGTGATAAATACCGGACGCAGCAGGCAAGTTGGACACTTGTCGATTTCGATTTTGACTATTGGGATCAGAAATATCCCATGCTTGGGTAGTCTCTGCCACATATTTCAAATGAGCCTCAGCATCGCTCGAATTTAACTCCCAAAAAGGTCTTTCACACATGGTTTGAACAAGTTGTTTAGATTCTATCATAAGGCCTTGATGGAAAAATGAAATCAGATGATGCTTTTCAAAACCATGATGTGGGCATGCACTAACTAACTCCTGAAATATCTCCCAACATTTATCAAAAGCCTCATTCTCATTTTGACGAAAAGCTTGAATTTGGGCTTTAACAGAATTGGTTTTGTGTTGTGGAAATTTTTTTGATATAAACATGGATTGCATATCTTTCAAGGATAACACAGAATTTGGGGGTAGGGACCATAACCAAGTTTTAGCTTTATCCTTTAAGGAAAAAGGGAAGAGATTCAACCGGATTACATCTTGTGGACAAGCTTGGTCACCAAAGGTCTCTCATGTATCTTCAAATTCTCGAATATGGAGATATGGTTTTTCAGAATCCATCCCATGAAATGTAGGAAGAATTTGGATCATACCATTCCGAAAGTGGAACTGACCGGCATTATACGGGAGTAAAATGCAACCAGAGGTAACAGTTCGCTCCGGAAATAACAAATCCTTCATGGGAAGATATGGTATCTCATCCTCTCCAGCACCAACACCGACACTACCATGATCCGACATATCGCTACCGAAAGGTTCAGAATTCTCACTCCGGGTTTGACTCAATGAACGACTTGTGATGGAATTATTAGGCGAAGGAGGTGGAACCCAAAAACGAGTAGACTCAGAATTTTCAGAACTTGCTTCGGCAATAGGATTTTCGTGAATTTGGGTGGGAGATGAATTCTGCATATAAGCACACAAAAAATGAGAATTTGTTTTTCGAAATCACTTGTAGATAAAAATAACTTTCTTGAAAATTTAACAATTTCAGATCCCCGGCAACGGCGCCATTTTGATCGAGTGGAAAACCGAGCGTCCATGTAATACGCTAGTCGTTGTTATCGGCTTCCAATCTCAATACAAAAAAACCTAAACTTGTAACTACACTCTTAAGGAGTATAGTGGCGAGTCTGGGTATCGAATCCACAGGGAATGCTTGATAGAATTTAACTGATTTATTACTTCTAAAGAAAAAGTAAAAAAGATGATGATGGTTGAAAAGGGAAAAAAATAGGTAAATAATGAAATTAAATTAATTAAGATGAATGAGAAAATAGGGTGGAGTACAATCCCTCAAACGTTAACAAATTACCGTATAGAAACCTAGAATTATAAATTAAAATTATTGACTAGATCCGGTCTTTATAAATTCTAAGCATTACATATATGAGGGATCTAACCCGCATAATATGAAATCAAAGATAGATATAAAGCGGTGAATGATAAATTATACTCGCAAAGCGTTCTTAAACATCTCAAGTACCTAGGGCAAGAGAGATTAAAATATTGACAATATTTGTATGAGTTTCTTTAACGATTCAATCAATATTTTAATTTAACCTCTATTTTCTACATAAATAATTTGCCTTGGATTGAGTTCATGTACCCCAACCCTTGGGAATTTAGCTAGTCATGATTTTTCTAGAAAATAAATTCATACCTATACATGGAATTATTGATCTAACAAACATTGATAACAAATTGCAAAACAATTGAAAATTGAAAATAGAATTGAGATTAAATAAGAGAAGGGAATTTGATGCTTGAATTGAATTGAAGAATTGATACTTGAAATCTGCACTAGATGAACTTGAATCTTCAAACATACAAACTAGGGCTTTTCTAAGATTATGAAAAACTAAAAAGGATTTCTAAAAAAATGAATTTCTCTCTCTAATTTTCTATTCTGCTCTCTAGAATTTGACTCCCTCTCTCTAGAATTCAACTCCTCTTGAAAATGAGGTAGGGCTTGGTCTTTTATAGCACCAAGTAGCACTAATTTGACAGCCATAGTTGCTTGTTGCACAAGTTTTCCAAGAGTTGCACTGCTTTAAATGCATAATTAATTGCCTGGATTTCGCATGACCGTACCGGTCCATTATCGTGCAACTTCAAAACATCGTAACTTCTTCACCGTAGCTCGGATTGAGGTACCGTTTTTTCCAGTGTTCTTGTAATTTAGAGATCTTCAACTTTCTAGTTGGCCCCACCTCAGGACTAAGGCTGAAAAATTACGAAAATTCCCTTCAACTCTCCATTTCTTGGTTTCTTTCATTGTTTTGAGTTCTCCTTCGCACTAGCTTGCGTGAAATACCTGTAAAATACATGAGAAATACACAAAACACGAAATACTTGCCAAAAGAGGTTAGTAGAATAAATACGAGACAAATCCAATCTATTTACACTGGACGGGATCATAAAAATACCGAAATTAAGGGGATAAATATGAAGAATATGTGCCTAATCAATCCATGACATTGCTTAAAGGGCCACAAACTCTGCATGAAATGTAGATATTTTAAAATTACTTGAAATCTGTGCAATACTTACTTGCAATCATATATTTTCTTTTTTAAATACCTGAGTGTGAGATTTTGGTGATGACATCACCCTCCCCCTCCACCACATATGTAGCTAACTTTATATATGTGGAGATAATTAGCTCATTCTCATTGTTTTTGTCAAAAAATTTTGAGTGCAAAAATATTGAGAGATTTTCTTAGAGTGAGAAAAAATTTAATCAAGATTAATTTTAAGAAAAAAAAATTATGAGTTTAATATTCTTGTGATTAACATATATTCTACAATTCTCTATTTTTAGATAAGTCCCATTTATGATGAAAACACTACTATCTTTTTTCTTGAAAAAATATATTTGTATTTTTATTCTTAATGAACTTGGGCGAACATCTCAAAATACATTGCGAGGTTTGAGCAAACCAACGTATTTTTCCACATTTTCGAACTTTATAAAAGTTACATCCTAGAAACTGGTATCCGAGCTTTTGGTGGCTTTTCAACAAAGTTCATTTTCAACTTCAAAAAGGATAATTTAATTTCATGGCAAAGATTTGAAAAAAATAAGTCAAAGCCAAAATTGTTTGCAGTTATGTGGTGTACTCCTAATGTTAGCGCCTTTTATGGAGAATATGGTTCGACAGAGTGGATAGTTAGTGCGTTGTGTAATTATAAGTAATTATTTTTATTTGTAAAACTCTACCATAGTGAATTTGTCGTTCATTTTGGCTACAGACATTTTCTCGTTAGTGGGTATTCCTTGTACAACTTGGCGTTGTGTGACTGTTTTTCCTATTATACAATTATATTAATCACCTAACATTTAAGATAACATTTGGTGAATTCTAATTTGTTTTATATGTGACCAAGAGTTATTAAAAAAATATATTTTATTACGACCATAATTTTAATCTAGGTACCCTTGCTTCATCTCTGATTTTAGTACACACGCTCTCAACAAGTATCTGATCTAGAAATCACTTTTGTTAGTTTAATCAAATTGAGGCAGATCTTGTGTATGTATTATCGATTTAAGCATGCATGATCGTATTGCTGACTTACTTTTTTGTCATCGTAGTCATGCTTTAAACGGACTTGTAACCCCGTTTCTTTTTTTACTTCAATCCAAATTAACATTAAAAAGATTTATGTGAGTTGTAGCGATAATGAATAAGAATATATTCGTAGTATTTATGATAAACTTATTTCAAAATGAAAAGTCTTCTTTAAAATAAATGCGAAGAATTTTACTCAAGTGAAACTTCTGTCAAAGGACGAGTCTTTGAAGAATAACAAATATCATGTCTCTTTCGAGTTTTCTATTCAAAGGGATGTTTTACAAAAAAAACCTTAAAAATAAGAAAATTGATTTTTTCTCGTGAACTAAACTATTTGGAGGAAGAAAATTAATATTATCAAGTTATATAAGCTCCTGGACATTCTGTTTATGCTACACATAAAGGCCTTGATTTATGCTTTAATGAGTTCTTCGAATTTGTTGAAGAACTTGTAGAATATAACACATTACCTATAGTTGAAGATGAGTGTGTGTTCACCTCGAAAAAGGAGAAAGATGATTTTATGAAATATTTGGATAAATTTATAAGGTAATTTAAAATTTGTGAAATATCAAATGCCAAACTTTTATATAGGTTGGAAAAACTTGTTAAATATTTAGAATTTAACAAACAAGAACCCCCGAGAGGAGAAACTTTGCATGTTAAATCTTTGTCAATAATTGGATCCCGTTTGTTGAGTTTATTTCCAAATATGTTCAAAATACTACAAACTTTCATGGTGTGAAACAGTTAAAGAAGAAGAATGTTGTTCCTCCTACTTTTATAAACAAAAACCAATTCTCAAATAAAAATAAATCTAAAAATGATGATGTTTTTCCCTATTGTCATAAAAAGGCCACCTTAACAATTTTTGTTTTATGTTAAAGACAATTTAAGTTTTTAAAAATATTGTTCCTAATAATCACATGCTTGTTTTTACAACTAAAACATTTCAATTTGACAATTGTCAGAATATTGGTTAAATAAATAACTTTTGATATTTTCTCAATCTAGCCTTGGGTTTTCGCAATAATAGGGAAAATATGAGATTTCTTGGGAATAATTGAAAGAAAATGAAAACATGTTCACACCAAAAGGTAAAAGATATTCTAATATCACCCAATGTTCGACCTAAACACGATATGCCTCGAGTGAGTCATGCGTGGATTAGTATTTATAGTGTGAAAATGATAAATTTAGAGATCAAAAGGGTCCCCAACTTGGTTCTCTTAGCATCTATTAGGTGAACTAATTTCAAATTGCACGTAGTAATATTGGAATGACTATATTATTCCTCGACTCTTACTATTCCTTTCGGATATCTTTTATCAATTTTTCCTTATTTTTCAAGATAAGTTGTTGATTATGTGCTTGTAGGCTAGTTGCATCATATGATAAATTAATGCATAAACCATTACATGAAATATTATATCTTGGTTTTTTACATGCCTATTTTAGACACCTCAATCTCATATCCCTTCTACTCCATCGATGTTCCCCTTGATAATATCATTTCAAGAGACCTTTATTCTACCAAAACACCCAAATTTTGGGTCTTCAATCTTCGGGACGCACTTCGACATTGGTATTTTTCGAGTTCATAGGTTCTCCTTAAATGAAGATTTTAGGTCTCTAAAACACTTGTCTAATGGTATAGCCCTTACACAAAAAGTATTTCCTATAGTTGGTAAAAGGAAAATCTAGTTTTGAAATAGGGGTACTACCGATTGACACCCTTTGTGACCTGCCAATACACAATCCCCTAGAATAGTGCACTCTTTTTTCCCTTTTAGTGATTCCTTACAAAATAAAATCATTACCCAATATTCAGGGATCTCTTGAAATCAATGCAACAACCTTTCCCCTTTTACAAATCTGATGTTCTTTATCATTTTCATTGTATTCCCTCTCCAATTTCTTTTCTATTCACATCGCTTTCATCAAACTTATCAACACACCTTTATTTTCCTTCATAGTTACTATATTTATGACTAACAACTTTAAAGAAATTTCACAAAATATCTATAAAAGGTTTAAAAGTATTTCTATCCATATTATATTCTTCCTTTAATTTCAATCTAGATATCTGATTTCTAGATTTTACTCAATTATATCTCTCTTTTTAGTGTTGTTTTTCCATAAATTTGTTAGTATTAATAACCACTAATTTTCTTGTATATCTATATTCACCAAAGTTATCTTCACAAACAAAAGGACTTAAAATTGGATATATGTGATTAATTAACAATCTAGAAGTTATTTTGGGTGATTTTATCAAAAAAGGGTTTTCGTACCCATTTCTACCAAAATAAACCCATAATATCTCCAAAATAAACCAATTTCTATAAGTTATTGGGCTTTGATCCCTTTCTATAAATTTACTTTTGAGAAACTTTGCATTTTTTTTTATTTTTATCCCTTTTAGTTATCTTATTATATTTATATGCCTATGTTAGCTCTTATATCATTTCACACTTTCCTAGGTTGTACATTGATTCTCATTTTCTTTCATCATTTCTGATGAGGGAAGTTTAGTCGTACTTGATGAATTCTTAGTGTTTCGGGTCGTCGATCACCTTTGTGCTGATGGGAAGTTCAACCATTCTGGAAATTGATTATCTTAGTCCTCCTTAACCGAGTGGTCAGACTGTGGGCATAGTAGCTCAGCTTAATATCAAGTCACCCACATTCCGTATTAGGATTCTAAAATAGGAGATTCTTGATACAGAAAAAAGACTTTTTCCAACGTGGGATTCCACTCTCCAGATACATAGGAAACTTGGTAAGTTCTCTTCTCCTAAGCATTAGCCACATGTACATTTTTCATAGCTACTTCCACTATATCTGGGTTCAAGGTTCTAGGATTTTTTTTTACATGGCTACTATATAAATCCATAGATGGGAAGGAAAATTATATGTAACAATTGAATATTACTCCCAAGTAATATATTCCACCCTTCCCTTTTCCCTGTGGACGTAGGTCAATTTCTAACCAAACCATATATCTCAATTGCCTTTTTTTGTTTCCTTGTTGTTTATATTATATTCATAGTAGTTTTCACCTTTAACATCATTGACACCTCTTGAAGGAAAAGATATTTTATCCCTGAATAGGTGATTAGTCACAAATATTACATTAAAAACCCTTATATTTATGCATTATAGCATTCCCACACGCATTAATCCCCAAACTTATGCTCATTTACAAGATAACCCTTATTTTCATCGTATATATCTTTTACAAAGTCTATTTGAGATTTTTATAGGTATTAAGAATGCTAGGCATGAAGTTCGATTTATTTTTGGGAAATTTTGGTAGATAAATGCAACTTTAGGAGAATTTTAGTAATTTTAGCACTTGGTCTTCGAGTTAGAGCTCTACACATAAGTTATATCTCTCCAAGTTAATTTCACCACAACAAAACAAATAATTAGTGGCAAAATATTTAGTCACCAAATGAAAAAAATTTGCAATCGTCCGTCACGCAAGCCCCATCACTAAAGGTTTAGGTGACGAAATACAGATTTCCTCACCAAATAGTACACCTTTTGGTGACAAAATATTCTCTATCACGTAATAACAGGCCTTTAAGGAAAAACTTATTTGTACCAAAGATCTTATTTTTTGTCACAAAAATGCCAATTGTGTCACCTAATGTATATGATAATATGCAAAAGGATAACCATTTGGTGGGGAAATTAATATACTTGAGGAACAAAATATTTTTGTCACGAAGTGAGTTTTATTGTCAAAAAATTATTAATTTAGAACTCATAATTTTTTTCATTTCTCATAAGGTTATTCAATCAAATAAATATTAATTATAGAATTTACATTTTATAAGTAATCTACTACCATCATATGCATAATCAAAATTAAGGTTCAAAAGGTAATTTAATTGATACGAAAGCATTCGTACAAATATCTAAAAACCATTGATCAATTACGAAGTAGCCTACATTGTTTGTTACAACACATCAACTACAAAGTAGCCTCCAAAAAAAAAATTCCTAAGGCATTAGTTTCTAGCTTTATATTTCCCAAGGCGTTAGTTTCTAATGAATTACAAAGTAGCCTCCCAAAAATAATTCCCAACAAGTTTGTTAAGTTCTCCTTTCATCTTCATCATCATCCCAAAAATAATTTCCAAAAAAGGTCCTCATAACATCCCAATCTGCAATTCAAAAAGTATCAAGGCATTAGTTTCTAACTTTATAAGTCTATTAAAAATTGATAAATAGAATAACACCAACTAAGAAATAACAGACATTGACCTAAACCACCCAAAAATTACCAATTTCAATTTTATTCTTAATATTTTTAAAAAAAATCAACGGCATTTTCTTTGTTTATAAACTAAAATCACCCTGTTAAATTAAAAAATAAAAAAATCAAGAAATCCAATGACAATCCACCAAAATACCCCTTCCACCTATTCAAAAGATAAGGTAATAGCATCATCAATATTTAAAAAAAAATTGACTTTCATAAAAAATTATTATATGAGAATTGGTGGACAAACGAAACATCCTAAGAAACAAGAAACACAGTTTGGAATTCCCAATCCATGAATAAGATATTTTGAGCTGCAAAGCAATTCTTAATCTAAGGGGAATATCCATATACAAGTTTCAAATTAAAAACTTTCTTTCCAAATAACTTCTCACCATTTTCTTAGATCTAAACATTATTCCCAAATTGACAAGAATGTCCTTTTTCTCCTTCCCTCTTCCTTCATACGCTTACCCCATCTTGACAAGAAGCCCTTCTCCCATCCACCCAACTTCTTAGATATTTTTTATCATCGTTTACCAAACGGATTTACAACTCCATTGAGCATTCTTAGCTATCAGAGGTATTTTTCATAATCCTAAGAAGTACGCAGCATGTGCCCCCAACTGAGAGTTCGCATTGATGTGTGGGTATGTTTAGGAGGTAGAAGGTGTGAAAACCCGGTATTCGAAATAAGGGGTGGCCAGCCCTATACTCTAATAAATCAGGGATCATAGATGAAATCATTCTCAGCATCGTAACAACATAAAGGGTATACAGAATAACCACACAATATTTCATAGAACGGGTTGTCAAAAAAATTTTGTTTTATAATTTAAAGAAAGCATTACTAACAGCCCATAATAGAAAAGAAGGTGGAAACCCAAAAGTATATATGTAACAACGACCACAAATATATAACCAAAGAAATGAATATGGTGTTGGTCAATCGGATTTCATACAATGTACAACGAGTTCAATAATTTACATATTACATTCATTATACAATTACAACAGTTTGGGCCACACGCCCGAATAAAGACCCGATCATAACTAGAGAACAATAATGAAGGCGTCTACACAAAATTCTGGTGATATCCGCAAAATATCACGGCTCCTCAAAAGATACAGGAACGGGAAAGTCATTTCGGGCGACCTTGCGATGGAGCACCTGAGCGGACACAATATATATATGCACAACAAGAAAGAAGAACCGGTCAGAACCCGGTTTAATGTGATCACCAGACAAATGAAAAGTATGACAATTATAAACAGTTAATCATGGATGGTAAGGATGATATTGTAGCATGATAACATCATAATAATGAACTACTACAAATGAATGATTATAAAGTAAAACTCAATTAGTTAAGAGAATAAGAATAATCATAATCCTTTTTCCATCTTTCACACTTTTCATTTTTATCCTTCCATTCCTTATCAGGAATACAAATTTTGTCAAGTGCTCTTTGTGGCACATATCTCAATTGTATGATCTTTGTGGCATGTACTATGCTCTTTATGGCATTACGTTTAGCTCTTTATGGCATTAATATCCATCAAGTCCAACTTGATGTTAGATTAGTTATAAGTATGCATATATAACGATTGTAAGACCGCCCATCCCGGTTTCCCCACTGTGTGCGCCCCTAAATAACCATCATCTTCCAGGGCCTATCATTAGACACCCTGGGATCCTACCGAAACGTCGGGAAGTGGCCATATGCCAGCGGGATAGTCATAACCACACCCGAAATTACCTACCCATCGCAAAAAAAATATAAAACAAGCGCTCATATGGCCTAGGACTATATCCACCCTGCATTCATTAGCCAGGGGGCTTCACCTCACGCACGAACTTCCTTTAAGATGGCATTTAGAGAGGTGTGTATCAACCATTTTATTAATTTCCATTTCATGATTTTGTAAATTATCATTTACGTTTATCATGTCCAAATTCCATTTCCATTTTATCCAAGGCTTTATGTTTATTTGGAACTATACGTGCATCGTATCATTCTAATAACCTCGATGAATATTTAAACTCCCGAGTTATTTTCCCGAATCTCCTTTTTGGCTTTATAATCAACCATCATACCTCAAATTAACATCTAAAGTCTCCAAACACAACCAAGTAATTTCCTAGACTCCTACTAGTTATAAAAGAAAAGTAATGCCTTAACATCACTTTAAGCACCCCGGGAATGAACCCTAGATGATCCCATTCTAGTCTAAGGTGGTGACCAAACTCAACTAATACTCTAGGACCCTATATTTACTTCATAAGTGAAGGTTCCTAGACCTTAATCCTAAAGAAAAAGGGGTAAAAATTAAGTAAAGAAAATAACTCAAAACTACAGGAACCGAATCAATTCGCCCTGAAAGCGAATCGGTTCGAAAGACAAACCCAACTTTCTGTAATTGCCGAATCGATTTGGCCTTAACCTGAATCGATTCGGGTACCCAGACCTGGAAAACTGCCCTATGCGAATCGATTCTCCCCAGGGGCCGAATCGATTCGCCCCTGCAATTTTGCCAAGTTTGGCTATGTAGTCTTAGACTCCTAAAATTTTCCCCAACTCAAATCCTTTCAAACCAAGATCATTTATTGACCCCAAAACATCATAAATACTACTAACTACTACCATAAACTTTATTCATCATCCAAATCATTCTTGAATGATTCAAGATCCATAAATACACCAAAAATCCTAAAATAGTTAAACCATGATTGATGCACCATTATCACAACAAATCATTTATCTTAAACCACATATAGCAAGTAGAAAACTTGCCTCAATCTAGAAAATGCAGATTTTCCTTGTGTAGCAGTAAGAATCCCACCTCAATCTTCAATCTCTTCTCCTTTCTCTACTCTTTCTCTTCTTCCCTCTTTCTCTCTAGGGCTAGAAGTGTATAATGGAAGAAATGAAATAGGATTGGGGAATCTAAAACGTGACTTAAGTCTAAAATGTCCACTTAATTAATTAATACGCGATAAAATGACTCGCAACTGCACATATATGTTAAAACCAGTCAAAAGTGCCCAAAATATAAAAATACAATATGGCACACAATTTGACTATCTCGCATGTTCCGGAACCAACTACGGCCTCCAAATTATCATTTTGACATTTCATAATTCATTCTAAGTCCCGGTTCCACTTTTTAAGTCATTAATGACATTTAAATTTTATAACACTATATAACTCATCATGAGGATATTTACATTCATATACAGTAAATATACAACAAGGTAGTAAATATTAACCTTTAACTCATTCAATTAATATTTACTCTATATTCCGGCATTTTATATAATTACTTCACATAGTAAATTAATATAAAATCGATTCTCAAAAGCGAGGGTCGTTACATACTCCCCCTCTTATGAGGGAATTTTGTCCCCAAAATTCAAGCGTACCTTGAACGAAGAGATGCAGATACTTCTCCCACATGTCGTCCTCACGTTCCCACGTCGATTCTTTAGCATTGTGGTGACTCCATTGGACTCTCACCAAGGGCACCACACGAGACCTCAACTTGCACTCCCCATGCTCTAGAATAGCAATCGGTTGTTCTTCATATGAAACGTCGGGTTGCAAGTCAATATCCTCGAAAGGGATATGCCAAAGGGCACCTTCGCATCTCTTATACTTCTTTAGAGAGGAAACATGAAATACATCATGAATTTGTTGCAAAGGTTTCGATAATGCAAGTTGATACGCCACTGGAACGACTTTCGCGATAACTGGAAAAGGTCCAATAAAACACGACGCAAGCCTTCCTTTCTTCCCGAAACTCTTAATGCCTTTCATTGGTGACACTCGCACCAAGACTTGGTCCCCAATTTCCAACTCCATGTTTCTTCTATCCGCATCGGCATAGCTCTTTTGCCTATCTTGGGATATCTGAATGCGATTTCGAATGAGATCAATTTTTGAAGAAGTATCCTGGATCATCTCAGGTCCAAGGAATTTATTATCACCCACTTTCAACCAATAAGCGGGCGATCTACATGGCCAGCCATAAAGATCTTCGTAGGGCGCCATTCCAATAGTAAATTGGTATGAGTTATTATAAGCGAACTCAACCAATGGGAGGTATTGTTCCCAACCGCCCTTGAAATCAAGCATGCACATACGGAGCATATCCTCCAACATTTGGTTTACTCTTTCAGTCTGACCATTTGTTTGAGGATGATAAGAAGTGCTTAACTTCAATTCGGTTCCCATGGCCTCTTGGAAACTTTGCCAAAAGTGGGAAACAAAGATCATGTCTCGGTCAGAAACTATATTTAAAGGTACCCCATGAAGTCTAACAACCTCTTCGGTGAACAATCGAGCATAACGAGTAGTGTCATAATCAGAGCACATGGGTAGGAAGTGTGCCGACTTAGTCAAATGGTCGACAATCACCCAAATAGAATCATAGCCCTTCTACGACCTTGGTAAGCCCGTAATAAAGTCCATGGATATGCTCTCCCATTTCCAAACCGGAATCTCCAACGGTTGCAACAAACCTGTCGGTTGCTGATGATCAATCTTGACCAATTGACAAGTAGTGCATTGGGACACAAATTCAGAAACATCCCTCTTCATGTCGGGCCACCAATACTGACGACACATGTCTTGATACATTTTGTCCCCACTAGGATGTACCATAAATTTTTACCCGTGAGATTCTGCCATCACAGTCCGTCTCAAATCCCCCACCTTCGGAACTATAAGTCTTCCATGGAAGCGTAATCCACCCTCTGAGCTTATCGAGTAAGATTTCGCTCCCTCGGACAGTAATCAGTGTATATGGTCTTGGCAACCCTTATCTCTTCCTTGTGCTTCTGCAACCCTTTCCACTATGGTAGGAGTAACGGTCATCACTGACATGAATGCTCTCTCCACCGCATCCTCCTGACTGAGCTCTTTCCACTTAGCTTTCTATACATCAGCTAACTCTCCCTCGGGTCTCCTACTCAAGGCATCTGCCACTACGTTCGCCTTACCCGGATGATAATGGATATCAAATTGATAATCTTTCACGAACTCCAACCATCGGCGCTGATGCATATTCAAATCTTGCTATGTAAATAAATATTGCAACGATTTATGGTCCGTGAAAAGACTGAATTTCTCCCCTAAGGGATAATGCCTCCAAATATTCAAGGCAAAGACAACCGCGGCAAGTTCTAAGTCATGCACCGAATAGTTTCTTTCGTGAGGCTTTAACTTGCGAAAGGCATAAGAAATAGTCCGTCGCTTTTGTTGAAGCACACCTCCCAAACCTTTTAGAGATGCATCGGTGAAGACTAGATATTCCAGCCCCGGCTTTGGCAATACAAGGACTGGAGCCGAAGTTAACCTGTCTTTGAGCTCATCGAAAGAAGCTTGGCAAGAGTCATCCCAAACAAACCGCACACCTTTCCGAGTGAGATTGATCAAAGGGCTAGCAATTTTAGAGAAACCCTTGATGAACCAACGGTAATAACCTGCCAACCCCAGAAAACTTTGAATTTCAGTAGGCGTCGTGGGCTGACTCCACTCCCTCACCGCAACTACTTTGCTCGGATCCACCGAAATACCCTGGGATGACACCACATGTCCCAAACACTGAAATTCCTTCAACCAAAAGCCACACTTCTCGAACTTTGCATACAATTGGTGATCCCTCAATCTTTATAGGACCAACCGTAGGTGAGTAGCATGGTCGAATTATTTCTGAGAATAGACTAAGATGTCATCGATGAATACAATAACAAATTGGTCAAGGAAATCCTGAAACACCCTATTCATGAGATCCATAAATACAGCTGGGGCATTGCTTAGTCCAAAAGGCATAACTAAGAATTCATAGGATCCATATCTGGTCAGAAATGCGGTCTTGGATAGATCTTGCTCCCGTATCTGCAACTGATGATACCCCGTCCTGAAATCGATCTTAGAGAAGTACATCGCTCCTCTAAGTTGGTCAAACAAATCATCAATACGAGGCAAAGGGTATTTATTCCGGATGGTGACTTTATTTAACTCTCTATAGTCCACACATAGCCGGAGAGAACGGTCTCTTTTCTTAACAAACAACACCGGAGCACCCCATGGCGACGTGATGCGCCTAATAAATCCCTGCTCCAACAACTGCTGAATTTGATCTCTTAACTCCCTCATCTCCACAGGAGCCATGCGATATGGGGATTTAGCAATCGGTCGAGTTCCCGGCGCGAAGTCGATCACAAACTCAATCTCCCTACTAGGAGGTAAACCCGGTATCTCCCAAAAAACATCCTCAAAATCCCTAACAACCGGAATAGAATCCAGGGGAACAACGACATCCCTAAAAGTATCCTCTGTAATGCAATATAAATAGGTACTCGTATCTCCTTCGAAACTAGGCATAACTACCAAGAACATTTCTTATCCCGGAACGGCGAAGACTACACTCTTCCCCTAACAATTTACTATCCCACGATATTTCATTAACCAATCCATGCCCAAAATCACGTCATACCCGACCATATCAAGGACGAGAAAATCTGTCTCAAAACACAAATTACCAAGATTAATTCCTATGTTTTTACAAACAAAGAAAATCAATGAACCATCACCCATAGAAGATTCAACGCTAGTGAAAGTACTCTTAGCAGACTTCATCAAATCTATGGTCTGAGAAAAACTCCTAGAAATTAATGAATGTGTCGCACCCGTATCAAATAATACTTGACCCATATGCCCTTGAATAAGAAACTTACCCTCAATTATTGGCGGTGCTGGAGGGGCTCGAGGAAGCATAGACTCCTGAATATGATAGACCCGTCCATACTGTAGTTGTTCCTGCTGAGGAGGTACAACCGGATTAGGTGCCTGGGGCGGAAACTGAACATACGGCGGCTGTGGATCCCTAGGAGGCTGTCCTCTAATCAACTGAGGACACGACCTCTTATAATGACCTAGCTCTCCGCACTGAAAACATTTGTTCATCACATGCTCTTGGTTCCGCCCTTGATTGTTTCGAAACTGCCCAAAACCTCGGCCCTGCTGGCCTCTACCTACTTGTTGCTGTGGCGATCCACCTTAACCTTGCCTATTGTTGTTACCACCCGCATTAAAACCATTAAAACATTGGCGTTTAGATAAATCCCCTTGATGGGGGTCCCTATCTCTTTGCTTACTCCCCGAAGATTGGGATGAAGAAGATGCTCCTCCCCCAATCCCATTACCTCCAGGTTTGCCCACCTGCCCCATCGCTGTAGTCTTCTTATTATTTTGCACAAACAATCTATGCTCTTGGTAATGTAGTAAAGCCGCATTCATTACATCACCAAAGGTTTGTAAAGCCTAATTTCCCAACAAATGTTGTTTTATCTTCCAATGAAAACCTCCCACAAACTTGAAGATTCTCATCTCTTCTGGAGTCACTTCATCCGGTACAAAACTTGCCAACTTGGTGAACTCTCCTTCATACTCTGCAATAGATCTCTCTCCCTGTATTACATATTGAAGCTTCCTTCGCATCTCCCTTTGAACTGTGGGAGGGAAGTACTATCAGTCAAATAAGGCCCAAAAATCAGTGATTGTCATCGTCTCCCTCTGTTCTGGTGTAGTCATCGACTCCCACCAATGTAATTCCGATCCGACAAGCTTGAAAGTAACAAGGATTTGATTTTTCTCCTCACTACATTCTACCATTCGAAGATGGCGTTGCATGTCTTTCTTCCACTGATTTGCCCTTATAACATCTGAGCCTCCATCGAATTCCGGGGGATGACCCTTTAGAAAAGACTCTCTAACTCTTTCCCACGGGGAAGGTACTGTAAGAACTTGTGCCTCTTGCGCCCTTGGTTGAGCTTGTGGCATTTTTTATGCCACGGAAGTCATCGCTGCATTGACTGCTTGGGCCACTATGTTTGCCACATCAGCAACATTTATACTCCCCGGTGGCAGCGGTGGAGGACCAACCTCCTCTTCCACAACTTTATTGCGTCGAGTGGGATGACCTCTCTTAGGCGGCATCTGTGATGGATAAACAATAGAGTTAGGATACTATATAAAACACTCTATCTTGCAGAAGATCGCAAACATAAACAACAAAATAGTCCAAACATTAGGCTCTATATCAAAGAACGCTACGATAGAACGTGACAAGTTCGCATAGATCCTAAAGACTCTAGAACCTGATGCTCAGATACCATCTGTGACAACCCGGTATCCGAAATAAGGGGTGGCCAGCCCAATACTCCAATAAATCAGGGATCATAGATGAAATCATTCTCAACATCGTAACAACATAAAGGGTATACGGGATAACCACACAATATTTCAGAGAACAGGTTGTCAAAAAAAATTTGTTTTATAATTTAGAGAAAGCATTGCTAACAGCCCATAATAGAAAAGAAGCTGGAAACCCAAAAGTATATATGTAACAACGACCACAAATATATAACCAAAGAACCGAATATGGTGTTGGTTAACAGGATTTCATACAATGTACAACGAGTTCAATAATTTACATATTACATTCATTATACAATTATAACAGTTTGGGCCACACGCCCGAATAAAGACCCGATCGTAACTAGAGAACAATAATGAAGGCGTCTACACAAAATTCCCGTGATATTCGCAAAATGTCACGGCTCCTCAAAAGACACAGGAACGGGAAAATCATTTCGGGCGACCTAACGGTGGAGCACCTGAGCAGACAAAATATATATATGCACAACAGGAAAGAAGAACCGGTCAGAACCCGGTTTAATGTGATCACCAGACAAATGAAAAGTATGACAATTATAAACAGTTAATCATGGATGGTAAGGATGATATTCTAGCATGATAACATCATAATAATGAACTACTACAAATGAATGATTATAAAGTAAAACTCAATTAGTTAAGAGAATAAGAATAATCATAAGCTTTTTTCCATCTTTCACACTTTTCATTTTTATCCTTCCATTCCTTATTAGGAATACAAATTTTTTCAAGTGCTCTTTGTGGCAAGTATCTCAATTGTATGCTCTTTGTGGCATATACTATGCTCTTTATGGCATTACGTTTAGCTCTTTATGGCATTAATATCCATTAAGTCCAACTTGATGTTAGAATAGTTATAAGTATGCATATATAACGATTCTAAGACCACCCGTCCCGGTTTCCCCACTGTGTGCGCCCCTAAATAACCATCATCTTCCAGGGCCTATCATTAGACAACCTGGGATCCTACCGAAACGTCGGGAAGTGGCCATATGCCTGCGGGGTAGTCATAACCACACCCGAAATTACCTACCCATCGTAAAAAAATATAAAACAAGCGCTCATATGGCCTAGGACTATATCCACCCTGCATTCATTAGCCAGGGGGCTTCACCTCACGCATGAACTTCCCTAAAGATAGCATTTAGAGAGGTGTGTATCAACCATTTTATTAATTTCCATTCCATGATTTTGTAAATTATCATTTACGTTTATCATATCCAAATTCCATTTCCATTTTATCTAAGGCTTTATGTTTATCTGTAACTATATGTGCATCGTATCATTCTAATAACCTCGATGAATATTTAAACTCCCGAGTTATTTTCCCGAATCTCCTTTTTGGCTTTATAATCAACCATCATACCTCAAATTAACATCTAAAATCTCCAAACACAACCAAGTAATTTCCTAGACTCCAACTAGTTATAAAATAAAAGTAATGCCTTAACATCACTTTAAGCACCCCGGGAATGAACCCTAGATGATCCCATTCTAGTCTAAGGTGGCGACCAAACTCAACTAATACTCTAGGACCCTATATTTACTTCATAAATGAAGGTTCCTAGACCTTAATCCTAAAGAAAAAGGGGCAAAAATTAAGTAAAGAAAATAACTCAAAACTGCAGGAACCGAATCAATTCGCCCTGAAAGCGAATTGGTTCGAAAGACAAACCCAACTTTCTGTAATTGCCGAATCGATTTGGCCTTAACCCGAATCGATTCGGGTACCCATACCTGGAAAACTGCCCTATACGAATTGATTCGCCCCTGCAATTTTGCCAAGTTTGGCTATGGAGTCCTAGACTCCTAAAATTTTCCCCAACTCAAATCCTTTCAAACCAAGATCATTTACTGACCCCAAAACATCATAAATACTACTAACTACTACCATAAACTTCATTCATCATCCAAATCATTCTTGAATGATTCAAGACCCATAAATACACCAAAAATCCTAAAATAGTTAAAGCATGATTGATGCACCATTATCATAACAAATCATTTATCTTAAACCACATATAGCAAGTAGAAAACTTGCCTCAATCTAGAAAATGCAGATTTTCCTTGTGTAGCAGTAAGAATCCCACCTCAATCTTCAATCTCTTCTCCTTTCTCTACTCTTTCTCTTCTTCCCTCTTTCTCTCTAGGGCTAGAAGTGTATAATGGAAGAAATGAAATAGGGTTGGGGAATCTAAAACGTGACTTAAGTCTAAAATGTCCACTTAATTAATTAATACGCGATAAAATGACTCGCAACTACACATATATGTTAAAAATAGTCAAAAGTGCCCAAAATATAAAAATACAATATGGCACACAATTTGACTATCTCGCATGTTCCAGAACCAACTACGGCCTCCAAATTATCATTTGGATATTTCATAATTCATTCTAAGTCCCGGTTCCACTTTTTAAGTCATTAATGACATTTAAATTTTATGACACTATATAACTCATCATGAGGATATTTACATTCATATACAGTAAATATACAACAAGGTAGTAAATATTAACCTTTAACTCATTCAATTAATATTTACTCTATATTTCGGCATTTTATATAATTACTTCACATAGTAAATTAATATAAAATCGATTCTCAAAAGCGAGGGTTGTTACAGAAGGATGTGTGCGTGAGATTGGTGGAGCGTATAAAGGATGGTGCATGGTTTGGTTTATTAATGGAAAGCAACGGGGTAGGGGGTTTGGTTTAGTGCTGGAAAGTAACGGGGTGGGGGGTGGAGCAGTTAGGAAATTACTGATAATTAATTAAAGGATTTTTGTGTGTGAAAGTTTATTTGGAGCAGTCAAGATAACTCTTCAACCTGAAAATTTGTTTCCAACTCACTTGATAATCCATGGTTGTGTTACAATACTTTGTCGACCTAGTCAGCAATATGTCAACTGAGTCATATTGGGCGTCGAGATTGAAAAAAATCCGAATTAGCAACAATCGATTTTTGGTTAGTAAAGAACCTCCATCCTCGTCAGAATCACCATCAATCAATCATCAATCACTCTAAAAATATGCAACAGCCGAATTAGATGTAGATAAGATAGTACAAACAATTTCCTCTCTACATTCAAGAAAATATCTTCAAGAGTAGCCCTCCTTATTCAAAAGTTGTATCATAAGCGATTCATCATAAATAATAAACAAAAAATCCTAAAAATTCAAAAATTCAAAAATGGAAATAATGTTAAGGGGCAGAAGCAATTAATTACGTACACATCAACGAAAACTATATAAAAAATAGGGTTTTCTTATCTCATTCTCATTCATACATACATACTATCATAAGTACAAAATAAGGCCATAATTCATAATTATATACACTTATATTTGACTGTGATCTCAAATTTTAGTCCCACCAGACATAGTGAGTTGTATGAGAAAACCATTGCCAGGAGATTTTGAAGTAATTCCTCGATAGACTCTGATAAGAAAGTTGAAATCGACTGCAATTACTTCGACAAAAATTATCTTAGAATTCAACATTTGGGTAATGTAAGAAATCTCTTAGATAGTTGAAAACTGGCCAAGTCTTATTAAAACAGAAAACAACATGCTTTTGCTACCAGGGGTATGAAGATGACTTGCCAATTCGAGCTATCCCGTTGACTAAATCAAAAGAAAAGATTGAATCTAGGCAATATGATGTTCTATTTAATTCAAATTCAATCAAAACTTAAAGTCAAACTAAAACTCAATCCTGATTTCCAGTTTTAATTCAATGTCAAACTCAATTCCAGTTTGTGTTAATCTTGATTTCCAAAGTTTAATTCAAAGTCAATCAAAACTCAATTAATGCTAAAGATGATGCTCTATTAAGAGAGTTAGAGTTTGACTTGAAGGCATCATATACCTGTGCTATTAGTAAGGGTATCCATTGGCAACGGGTTTGAAAGTAAATGTATTATCTGGTTTGAAGTCATTGATGGAGAGGTATTTGAATCCATTGATGTCATGGGATTTGAAGTGGTCAGTGAAGTTTGATTGAAAGTCACTGGTAGTGGTGGTGGTGGGTTGGGACTCGCTTGTTAAACTAGTGTACCATCAACTCTCATCCGCTTACGTCCAGGAGCCATGCTGCCAAACAATATATATTTCTTGTTAAAGATACATAACAATATGCCATAATCTTGGTACAATACAAATACAAAATTACACATAAATAAACATAAAGAAATTAATTTAAGTTACTCCTTTTCACCACATCAATAAATTCAATAACATGAAGATCTGGGTAAAAAATCACAAAAATTCAACTTCATTTCACCACATCACTAAATTCAATAACATGAAAGTCTAGGAATAAAAGAACAAAAATTCAACTCCATTTCACCACATCACTAAATTCAATAACAGGAAAGTCTAGGAACAAAAGTACAAAAATTCAATCTATGTCACTATTATCATCATCATGCACGAGATCTTCATCATCACAATATTCAACCAATGTTACATTTTCCAAGTTGGTATCATAATGAATGAAGTTGATTTCATCAGAAGATACATTGTTCACATTAACAAGATCAATGTCAACATTATCCGCATCAACATAATTCTTATGCCATGACCCAATATCAACTTGAACAATAGCAGATGGCTCGGTCTCCTAGTAGACGACTTTATTGGGGACATTATTTATATCTACATCAACTTTTTCCACATTGGGATCATACATGTGCCGATGTTGAAACTCTTGCATGATGTTCCAATTATTACCCAACTTTGTGTCATTAAGATAAAAAACTTAATTGTGTTGCACTGCTAGCACATATGGATCATTTTTATACCACCTATCATTCACATTAATTCTTTTGAAGTGGTCATCAATTTGTATTCCCACCTTCTTTCTTTTATCGGCCTCGAACCAATCACACTCAAACAAAATAGCCTCTTTACCTTGGATATATTCCAGCTCAATAATATTAGTCAACACTCCATAAAAGTCTATTTCAATATCATCATGATATCCCTCTTTACAACCGATCCGTTATTTTGAGTTTTACGACGACTCTCACGATCCTTAGTGTGAAACCTAACTCCATTAACAATGCAACTTGTATACTTCCTTTCTCGAACATCAGGACCGCATGCTAATGAATACATGTTCTCTATAGCCTCAAGAGATTTTTGATTGTACTAATTTTTCATCTGTTAAGAAATATGAGTGAATTACATTATTTAGGTAATTTGATTACTTATTACAAAATTAAACTCTTTGTGATGTCTTACATGTTGTTGAAACCATTTATGGAATTTCTTTCTTTGTCATTGTTCTAAGTTTAAAAGGCTTTCTTTCATAAGCTCCTCCCTAAATTCAATACATAAAAATAAAAAATATAAGCTTCACACCCAAATAATTAAGAAAATATATATAATTATAAATAGTATACAAAGAACTAATGATGACTTACATCATGTATGGCTCCACCTTATTGTAGTTAGTTAAAACATAGCAGTGAGTCATTTCTTGTTGTTTATCAGAGAGGAAGTCATACGTAAATGGTCCAAAAGGTCGTACCTTTTGTGAGAACACATTGAATCCATCATCCTCTGTCTCACTGTCATAATTTCATTCTTCACGATTGAACTTAGTTTCGATCCCTTCAAGGTACATGGAACGAAATGACAAACACTTATTGATAATGTATGCCTACCCTATTGAACCTTCGGGGCGAGCTTTGTTATGTACATAGCCCTTAAGAGTGCCCAAGTACCCATTCAAAGTAGAAACAAAGGCCGAATTGGATGTTAAGGAAATATGTAACCAAACATAAGGCGAAAGGAAAAATGAGAAAAAAGAACAAACTATCACCTTTGAATTGGATACATCCACCTATACTGCACTGGTCATCCAAGCATCGCCTCTTGTGGTAAATGAACTGCTAAATGGATCATTATATCAAAGAATGTTGGTGAATAAATCATTTTAAGCTTACACAAAATCAAGACAATATCAGTTTATAATCTCTCCAGTTCTTCGCCTTTTAAAGATTTAGAACATACATCTTTGAAAAAATTTCCAAACGCAACCAATGTAGTATATAAATCCTTTGATAGATACCCACGAACACCAACATGAAGCAATCATTGGAAAAGAACATGACAATCATGACTTTTTAACCCTAACACTTTGCCATCACTTGTGTTAACACACCGAGAGATATTAGAAGCGTATCCATTGGGGAACTTCACTGATATTATAAACTCACAAAATCCTATTTTTTCTGACTTAGGCAACGCGTAACATGCATGTAGCATCTTATACACATCACCATGCGTCTTGAAATGTAATTCCTTTCATATTTTCATATCCTCCAAATCTTGTCTTGATTTATAAGTGTCCTTTGTCTTCCCTTTAATATCTAGTAATGTTCCCAACACACTTTGTCATATATTCTTCTCAATGTGCATGACATCTAAGTTATGATGCAACTTTAGTGTTCGACATACGATAATTCAAAAATATGCTCTTCTTAGTCCAATTCAACTCTTCTGGCATACGCTTTCTCTTGCGATTATCTCAATTCTTCCCTGGTTTATAATCTTTGACATGATCTAACTATCTCAGCATATCATCCCCATTTAATTCCACATGTCTCAATCGATGCTTAGGCAAACCGTTAATTTTTTTGCTCATTTGCTATTTATAATCGGTGGGTAAATATTGTCGACGACCCATGTAATAGATCTTATTTCGTTACTTATGAGAATAAGTATGTTCATTACAAGTTGGACATGACATGTATCATTTTTTGCTCCACCCAAACAAATTATCATATGTGGGAAAATCATTTATAGTTCATAAAACTGCAGCATGCATACGAAAGCTATGTCCTGTAGATGCGTCATGTGTCTCTACACCCACTTCCCACAGCTCCTTCAATTCATCAACTAGAGGATTTAGATACACATATATATCTTTACTAGGTGTAGTAGGATCTGGAATAAGCAATGCCATACAAAAAATGGTTCCCTCATACACAACCAAGGAGGAAAATTATAAGGCGTAAGTATAACAGGTCACATGCTAAATGAGTTATGCATGTTATCGAAGGGATTAAACCCGTCACTTGCCAGTCCAAGACTTACATTTATAGGTTCTTATGAAAACCATGCATATTCCTTATCAAATTCCCTCCAAGATTTAGAATCAGCCGAATGTCTAAAATCATTGTCATTATCTTCACGCTTCTCTTTATGCCACCTCATATCATCAATCATTTTCTTTGACATAAATAATCTTTGGAGTTTTGGTGTTAATGGAAAATATCGCAATGCCTTATGAGGGATCTTTTTTCCTTTGTTATCATTAATTTTCCATCTAGACTCCCCATATATTGTACATTATTCTCTATCTTTTAAATCCTTCCAAAATAGCTCGCAATCATTTTTATAAACATGAACTGAATCATATCCCAAGCCCAAATCATGCAACATGGTTTTTTCTTTGTAATGCGACTTAGGGAGCGTCTCCTCCTCAGGCAAAGCTTTTTTAAACAAATCAAGCACCATGTTGAAGGACTTATTAATCCATCGGTTCATAACTTTACAATTAAACAACTTTATAAGAAATGACAGTGTCAAAAATTTCATACAATTGGGATACAATTCACGTTCATCCTCTTGCAATAACTTGTCAATTTTTTTTTATTTCCCCTGCAATATTTTCTCGAGGATAGCTATCATTCTATTCCACATGAATGTATTCATGGAAGGTGCCCCTTTGAATGTCGTCCAACATATCATGTATTCCATCACCTTCTTCTTCATGACATGACATTTCATCATCATCATCATCATCATCATCATCATCATCATCATCATCATCATCATCATCATCATCTTCATCATAGACACGAGATACGCCTAAAGGAGAACCTTCTCCATGATGAATCCATTGAGTATACCTTGTAGAAATCCCCTTAAAAAACAAATGGTACTCAACTTCGTCAACAAATCTAATATCGATATTCAAATAATCGATGCACGAACATCTAACTTCACTTGTTGGGACCATATGTTTCTTAACATACTGAATGAAATATTTATCCCAAGTCACATATTTCTCAAAGAATCTACTTGTTTCTTGGATCCAACTCTGACCCATCTCCATTTTAGAATCTAATAAAATTATTTAACAAACATGTTATACATAAATACAATATATGAACATGACATTTCAATCAATTAGTGATAAAGTCAGACTACTGCAACTTATTAGAAATGAAGTCGATGTACTCATAAGAAGGATATGAGCAAGCGGATTAAAGTATTGACCTCAATGGAAGGCATTGCAAGATCTGGTTCAGACGTGATTTTTATATATATGTAATTAGAAAAGACAATGCTCTCCCTTACTCAAAGCAAGAGTTGATAGTTTAAGATCCGACCTTGCAATTTCAATTATGCTTTAACATTGTTTTGTGGTTGCAAAGTTAAGAAAATAAACTATTTATGGCCCCGAACTCAAACATGTGTAGATGATAAAGAAGGCTCGTGATTCGCATAAACAGACAGAGAAATTTCAACTTACTCAAAATACGAAAGGATATATCAACAAAAAATTTACAGGTGCTGGTTCTGACAAAGACTAAGGGGTTAAGGAACCCCTGATCGATTTTTTTATGAGTTAATGCATTCAATTATATGTCCACATCTGTTTTGATTGTCAAGTGGTGCACTACACTATTTTCATATGCAATATCTCCCCCACCCTCTTCCTAAAAAAAAATTACACCTATATAAGTTATCAACTCACTTCAGAAATCGAATTAAGCCCTTAAATATGAGCTGGGATAAAAATAACATGAGTTCCTTATTCATTATTGAGAATCAAAATACACTGTATCTCACCAGGAGAAGATTAGTATCAAAATAACATGTGCTCATTAGTGAGAATAAAAATACACTGTAAATCTCTTTGTTTTAATGTCAAAATACTCTACAACCATCCCATGTCCCCATTTTTACATGATTTACGATGAACGGTATATTAACGAATATTTGTGGAGAGGATGTTATAGAATAAAGAGAAAATATGAGAGCAGAGAGAGAAGATTTCATACCTGACGTGGGCGAGGGTAGATGAGAATCGAAAGAAGATGAGATCAGATGATTGTTGAGAGAGGACGAGTGATTTTTTAGTGTCTAATTTTTGGAGAAAGATTTAGGTTAAGAAGAATAGTTATTTTTTTAAGGAATAAGTAAGGAAATGTTATGTCCCCAATTAATTTATTTTGGGTGATAAATGCATTTGTCACTATATGTATAATATTTTTGTCATGAAAAGATGAATGTAACATTTTGCAACACGGGAATAATGGCGCCAAAATTCTAATGAGTATTTGTTGAAAAATATTATTAATTTGTCACCAATTTAACATCTTCACGCTCAATTCGTGATGAAATTAATTTTCCTCACAAAAAGGTTACTTTTGTGACAAAATTACTTTTGTCCTATTTTTTTCACTAATAAGACGTTCTGTTATAGTGATCTGGCCGCAAAAGATGCATGTTTCTGACTCTTATAGAAGAAGTTACCGAGGTTTTTGTGGGATGAATAATGTAAAAATCAAGGAATGAAGTGCTTTTCAATCTCCTCTGGGTATCAAATTATTTCGTGCCATTTTCCAATCATTCGGAGATAGAAGTCTCAAATTGTTTCTACATGAATCTATTCAGCTACTCTTTGAATAAATTCAGACCCTACTTATTTGAATCATTTTTTAATTACGAGTAAACTATTTCTCTTATTGTATAAATAGTTTTTCCCTTCCATTATAATAAGTATTCATTTTTATTTTCAGAATAAAATATTGAAGAAGAAATTATCCTTTCTCTCTCCTAGGTTAACATTGAATGTTTTCTTTCTATCTATTTTCTTCCATTAAATAGATAAAAGTTGTTGTAATCTTGTTACTCTTGGCTTACATGGTTATAAAGTTGGAACTTGCATTTATTTAAGAATGTTGAGTTAATATCTATCTTAAATGATATATTCTTTATTATTTGTTATTACTTTCATTTTGTATGACATATTTACCATGAGTGGCTAGTCTTTATAGGTTAGGGATCATAATCCCACCATGGATTATTGAATTTCAAAGTTAGGGTTTTCATTTTGATTAAAACTCATGTGCTAATATTAGAGTCTCATAGCCTATTAACTTATCTTGCCATGCATTGGATATGTTTGTAACTTTACTACAAACTCATCCCATTTGTCACTATAACTAATTAAACCTCAATCTTTCATTGTTGAGTTTTATCTCTACATAGTTGATGTTTGGACTTGATTGGATATGATCAATTAGAATTACATTAAATCATACTCCATCAGTTATATAGGTAGTCCGAGTTGGGTGAATTATCCTTAATATATCGTCTCTATTTTAAATTGTACGTTTCCTAGTTTGTCTTGTCATAATCATCGTCTTTTACTAAATGACACTTATTTTAGCACATGTTAAGATATTTGTTAGTTCTAGTTCACCACAGTGTAATACCCCATATTTCTGAGGATATTTAATTAAATTAAATTGGTGATCTAGGATTTAATTAAATGGACGATTTGGAATTTATTTGATTCAATGATTTGGAATTTATATAATTTAGAGAAATTATTTAACTCGGTCATTGAGAGTAAATCAATTCAATTAAAGTTTAATTTCACGCGTGTCATATTTTGAGGTGAAATTAAGATGATTTTTTAAAGTGACTCAGATGGTAATTTTAAGGTTACGATTAGTTCCGAAAGGGTGAAAATAGTTGAAAAAGTGTACTCGGGTGTACAGTTGGGTCCCGGGATGATTTTGGACCAACCCGACATCGTTTAAGGGTATTTCGGTCATTCGGGAGTTAGAGGTTTAGATAAATCCGAAAATATTAAGTGTATATCTGCCATTAGAGAGAAGGGGATAAGGTTAACACAATCACAATAGAAGAGAGGCCGTTAAAGAGGAAGAGAAAGCCAAAGCTTCCTACACAGTTTTTTGCCACAAACGCAACGGAATCGAGATCAGAACGAAGGGAGAACAACCACACCATCATATTAATGAAATTGAGACCTGCTATTGAGAGGAAAGTATTTAAATGGAAATTTATATTAATCATGCGATACTACCCACGTAGATTAGGGATTGATTTCATGCTTTTGGAAGTTTTATATGAATTTGGGAGGATTTAATTCATAAATTAAAGTAGGAATGCATGTAGAGATGCTCTTTAATGATGATAATACGAAATCAATGGGTTTGGGTTGATTAATAGGATAGAAATCTGAGTTCTTGATTAATAAAGATGTTGAACAAGAGAAAATTAAGGTTCTATGTACATCAAAGGAGAATTTGATTTTTCGATTGAATCTTTAATGTTTTTGTGTAAAATTTTCATTGAAAATTACGCCTGTATGAAGATAAACGGATATTAGAATATATTTGATGATTAATATTGAATCTCGATGGGTTATTGGTTGAAGAATATGAATCTTGAATGACTTAGGGTTTAATTAATGAACACAAGATGTCAATCTGCCAGAATTTTTAACGTAATTTTAAACGTATGGCATTTCAATTGTACTTATAATTAGAGTGATATCCTTACATTAATGGAAATATCTATCACTTATATTTCTAATTAGAATGGAATCAGGTAAATCGGAGCTCCGTAGAGGGAGTAATTGACGTTTTACTATAGGGTGTTTGATCTGCCAGCATAGTAATCTGCCAGAATTTTTGACGTAAATTTAAACGTATGCCAATTCAGTTTTACTTTAAATTAGCGTGATAGACTTACATTTCTAGAAAGGTATATCTCTTATCTTTCTAATGAGCTTGGAATTAGGTCAATTGGAGTTCTGTAGAGTGAGTAATCGACATTTTAATACAACGTGTTTAATCTGCCAGAATTTTTTTGACTCAATTTGGCTTGCTAGATTTTGGCAAATTCCCATGTTTGAGCCTGGAACTTGAGGATAAACTATCGGGGGAATTTTTGGGACATCCTTGGGATATTATAAGAGATATGTTGGATGTAATTAGGCCTTGATAGGTTTGAGACTTAGTCATGTATGCTAGAGTTAGGGCTAAGGTTAGTTGGGCTTAATTGTTAAAACGAGATTTTTGGCACTTCTAACGAGATCCAAAAAAAATTGAAATATTTTGTGACACCCCGCTTAATTAAATATCGGGCGATCACTCCTTTATTAAATTAAAATTAAGGTGAACAATTGGTTCATTCTTAGCATCACTGTCGTAAAAATACTTTTCCAATTTAAACACCCTACTTAATTAAGCTAAGTGTCAAAACCAATTTTTAAACATTACTTACCACATTTTATTTTAAAAACAAAGATTTAATTATTTACAACAATTCAATATTAGAGAATCACACCACAATAATCCTGGAACATATAATCCAAATAATTTAAACATTCAACAACTAAATCCCAACATTAAAACTTAAAGTAAAACATCCAGACAGTAATAAATCCCAAAGCGACAATACTAGAAATAACTGAATCACAAAGTCCAAATAAACAAATGAATAATGGAAAGGGCGACACAGGCCCCACTAAATGAATATGCTAGGAGTGGAGTAAAATAAATGAAGTTGTTTAAGCAAGAGGCCTGCAACTCCCACCTAAGCTGCAGTGCGTTCCTTCCAAGGGATCCTACGCAAGACGCCCCTGTGGCTGGACACCTGTAATATATACATATATATACAAGAGAGAAAGATAAATAGAAACGAGTCAGAGCCCGATAGTGTAAATGATTTAAAATTCGTTTAGAAAGTATTTAAAATATTTACAGGCCAATGAAGCAACATATTAGTGCGGCACTCTCTTGAGAAATTCTCACCTCTCTTCTAATGTGCACGCCTATCGTACTAACCTTCCCAATAGATCATCTTATATTATATTGCACTAAACTTCCTAAATGGATTAACTTATCTTAGGTTACTCGTAATATTTAAAACTGAACAATATAATTGTTTAAAAGGAAGATTTCATTTAATAACAAAGCTCTCATTCTGACTTTATTTATTAATAAATTTTCCCAATGATATATTATACTTTTTCAAAACAAGTATCTCCAAGTAAAATTCAAAATTCATTTCTTACTTACCATAGCACAGTAGGCAGTTCCAAATTTCAGAATTTCATATATATATATATATATATATTAAATACTTGTATAATATATATATTCTAACAGCACCCCACATAAAAATTATGGTGCGTGCATACTCTGCTATCCAATCCCCGTATCTCTCATACTAAGGGAAATACAAGTTCGGAATCACTCTCGAACTGTATTAACACATACACAAATAATATTGAGGCGAAGCATAGATTCCAAGTCTGTAAGAGGATAGCACATGCCCCCACGTATCTTAGGACCGTCAGAACTATCGATTCGATAGCCTGTACCAAGGGTATCTATCTTATAGGGTACGAGTCAATATCCCTCATAAAGGTCCCATCGAGATAAGACTGTCCCAGCGCAATAACCTCAGGGATAGCAAGTAGCGCGGGCTCGATTTTCACACATAGATAGTATATGCATAAACACAGTCATATAACTCTACTAATATTACCATATCAATTTAGGTACATCTCAAATCCCATAATGACGACATTTGCCCTCATATCTCAATAATTAGTTCTCACGTATAATCGTTCATTTCTTACTTTGATTCGAGGGATTTTTCCAACTTACTACGTAATACTCATGGGCTCTATCCTCTCAAGTGAAAGATTCAGTATGTATTCATTTATGTTCCAACGTAACTATCTTACGTGTCTCTCCCTTTAATATACAGTTTCATCGTCCCTTATATGTAAGTATCCCAAAAATACAACTCTTGTCTTACATTAAAGATCCCAAAATTATTCATATGTCCTACTGGTCTTCTTTATCTCCCAAAACATTTTAATAAGGGTGTCCAAGAATTATTTCTCATTAAATTGAATTCAACTAATTTAAAAAGGTGAAAAATGAGTCTGCCAGAAGGGATCGATCGATCAAACAGGTATGGCG
This sequence comes from Sambucus nigra, assembly GCA_949130495.1. Taxonomy (NCBI): domain Eukaryota; kingdom Viridiplantae; phylum Streptophyta; class Magnoliopsida; order Dipsacales; family Adoxaceae; genus Sambucus; species Sambucus nigra. The sequence goes on along the minus strand of OX422210.1, from coordinate 277,446,732 downwards.
AATTCTGCAGTTAATCAGTTACGGGTTCTATCACATAACCTCCTCCAAATCCAAACTTTTCATTCGCAATCGCCCAAAAATTTGTACTACTAACATTATAATCTCATTTTATGTATCGTCTACGTAAAGCATGTAAATTCCTGTCACTAATCATGGATTTATAGGCAAAAACTTCATAAAAATCTCAAGAACCCTAGAATATCTTTAACATGGTTCTAATCAATCTTTTCCAGAATTTTCTTCTTCTAAGACATCATAATTTCATGGTTTAATCCCGTACATGTGAAGGGGTTTCCAGAATAACATTCAAATCATTACTACATGCGATTTCCTATCTTAAATTTGGGTTTTCTTCCATAAAATCATCCTAACCATCCCTAGATTAACATGAGTGATGCATTAACGAAAATAAGAAAGATAAACACTTGCCTGGGATTTTCAAAGTTCTTGTTTGATGACGAATTTGGTGTGGTTGCGTTCCCCGTCGCGTGATCTACGCGTTGGTGGTGGTGCAAACGGATGGATTTTGGGCCTTGGATTGCTTTGAAAGCTCTCTCCTTCCCTCTCCTATGGCCGTCACTTGTCTTTGGTTGTTTTAACCCTAGAAGACAACCTTAGAAATCTAATATATCCCTTGAAATTTCGTGGGTTTAATTACCCAAAAATGCGAAATGTCCAAAATGCCCTCCCGGGGACTAATTAAGCCTAAAAACGCCCCGAGACCCAAATTAAAACCCCGGGTACACTTTTCTAATTATCTCGACCCTTCCGGACACTTTGGCTCACTCAAAATGACCATACGAGCAACTTATAATATTTTTGCTTTTATTTATCAATATTTAGTCTCGACGCGACACGGGCGCGTCCCGACTTAAATTTCCAAAATTGTCATTTTATTCACCCATGACATTTAATATAACCAATATTATATATTACTTTTCTCATTAGTAATATTCAACAAGTGTCCCGTAATTACTAACTCACATCACGTTAATAATTATAACATAATTAATTTTCGAATTTATATTAAATAATTAACTCACATTAAATTTAATAAATCCCCAAATTAATATAGCAATGAAATACGGGGTATTACATACTTCCCCCCTAATAACGGAATTTCGTCCCGAAATTTAAAAAGAGAAGGCGTACCCGGTAGCACACTTTTGGATATCATTTTTCGTACGCAAACTATCTACATAGTACGACGCTCAATCACTATAGCCCCTTCCTCACAGCAAGCTTGTTTAACATTCTCATTGGAGACACTTCACATGGTGATCCCAACCGACAACATTCGCATAAGTCATGCCTATACGTTATAAATTTTCCATTATCTCACTATCATTAGGAGGCCGTACCTCACTACATGACAACTACTCAGATTTATTCATATACAAAACTCCCATTCTGAGAAGACCATACGAACATATGACCACTCTTGTTTGCCTAAAACAGTCGTGGAATTCTACCATAGTTATCGGATATTTTCTCGACTGATCCAAAAATTCTGATTATCTACTCTCCTCTAAACATACGGAAGGAGAATAGTCGAGGTTCTTCCATAACAAAACCTTAATAAGCACCTCGTACGCGACAAACAGGTACGAGTGCTTCTACAGAGCATTCCTGAAATCATCGTACCAAGATTCCAAAATTTCCTTCACGTGGCTCCACTAATCTTTAATCACCGTGCGCCTATTCCCTGGCTAAGAGTGATACATCCTACTCGAAATGAATCCTTATCTCCGCTGGTTCTTGAAATCCCATATCAAAGGTGGGATTCACCACTCTCATCCTGATTCAGAAATTTATACTGAGCCGGAACATGCACTGGCGCGATCCTTCCTTTCAAAGGAAGTCTCGGGCATACTAGTTAATATTGTAAGCCAGCCCAAAGGAATATCAATCACTTCCTTCTCGGCGACTTAATTCACATGTTCGGGATGAACCTTTGATCTTGTTTTAAGGATGGCAACCCATCCAAGAACTTTACCGACCTCTTCCAATTTTAGGAATTTTCGATAAACACAAAATTCTTTGGTTGATTCTCCTCTTTTAACCAAACCTTACCTATGGGCGGTGCATGTAGAGACTACTCACTACGTTCCACTAAACCTCAATTTTTCCCTTGAAATGTCTCACATTAAGTGACACGTAATACTCCCCTTCCTTCCTTGGAGTATGCCAAAAGTTCCGACCCGTGCTCTTCTCTCCACGAAGTGCACTTCTGGATCTCTTATACCATACTAACATCATTACTCTTTGTATGCGCAAGTCTCTCTCACACTTGACTAATAACAATTCCGCTCCGAGTGTGCTTCATAACAATTAAATTCTACTCTATTCAAGGAATACCAATTCTTAAATGTCTTCCCACAGCCTTCCATCAAATTAGGGTGTGTTATTCTAATTGCACACTTATGTATGGATTTTCACCCCTCATGTGACGTTTAATCCACTCTATCGCTTCCACTTCGTTATACTAGTCCCACAAACATATATTTCACACGTCTATTACCACGTCCCTTCGACTCGGACGATTTTAACTGCAGCTAACCCAGATGCCCACATTTTTTGCAACACTCCGATCGCCCTGGGAGAGGGAACGGCGTGCTACTCATCTGTAGAACTAACTAAATTCAACGAAATAGAAGGAATAGGTCATTCAAATTCCATGACAATAAAAGAGGAATAATAATTCTCAACCTTCTTCAGATAAGTACAACAATTTTCCCAAATATGTACAACAACCAAAATAAATCACTAACACTCTATTCATCAAAATAATTACTCGTCATCTCTTTTGTATAATAAAGTTCTTTCCAGATAATCCATGTTAAAATCATTCCAACTCTTTGTTCACCTTGTGTTCTGAACGCGGTTACGACATTTGGGTACTCTTAATCACCCTAGAAATCATTTTTTTTAAATCCTCCTTATCATCGTTCCACCCCTCCACTCGTGGGGATAACTTTCAATGCTTTCCTACCACAAAAATCCTACTCCAATGGCTTTAAAACAAAATTCAACTTCCAACTTACATACATAATTACTTGATCCCATTTCGACCAGGGTACCGAACTCATGGAATAGTGACCAAACGTCTCCCTATTTCCAACCTTACGCTAAGTTTCATGCGTGGGATGTCTCGCAAAGAGAAATCCAAACAAGGACCCCCCCGATACACTACTACCTAGCATTGTCGGTTATCGAAATCCGTTAGGTCCTCCGTTCGTGGCATGTACCCCTTTATTCTGTCTCTTGACAGAAAAGTTACAATTTCTCCCGTAATTATGCTTAACAAAGAACGTTTCACCATTTTCACTATCATCCCGTATTGGTTGATGGCAATTACATTCTATAAACCTCGGACACATACGATCAGAATTCTTGAAATTCCCTTCCCTAATAATAGGGGTATAACTCTTAACTCCCACATCTCTAAGGGATAAATATAACAATGCACCCTTCCTATCACTAAGTCCGGAGTGCTAAACATAATACTGAGTCAAATCTTTTCGCCCAACGGTGAATTCCGATACATACTGAATCATATTGGCAAAGTCTATACATACATTGGCATCGAATATCTCGAGCCCACTATCTCCTCCGAAGTCTCTAGGATAGATAATATAAGTGCGAGTCCAACCTTCTTACAGGTAAAGCCTCGCCAAAACAAAACGTGCTGCACTAATGCAACTACTCCGATAGCCTTGTAATAAATGCCCTCTATCGTACTACCCATTTCTATAACGTTTTAACAAAGATAATATCATACTCGTATATCGCATCACTACAACGATTAGCCTCAATAAAGTACATAACACTGTTAATATACACATTCATCCTCCGCAGATAGCACTAAAGAAAAATCCCTCTATGCTAGGGAAATATATTCATATAATGGTAACGTTTATAATTATATGCATTAAACTCATTTCACATGCTAATCTAGCAATAAACAAAATATGGTGACTCGCTCGTGTCACGTAAACACGCCGAATCCTCTAAGGATACAACTTATACTTCCACCTTGTCAATTGTCTTGACTGCGCAAATGGTTTTCGGACGTAACACGTCTACTCAAACCAAAAAAAATTACTTTAATCGTTGCCTTTTTCTTGGCACCGTATTCTTGCCCTTGTTACTCACTTTGGAACATTTTATCGCGAGCGATCTCACTCCGCAAAAAATACCTCAACACATATTCCACTTACCCCTGTCCTACTAACCAGGTTAGGATTGTCCTTCTTTCAGACTTTACTAGACTCGATTCCTGTTAACTGCCTCGGTTATACCCTTAGTCTTTTAGGCCCTAAAGAACATGTCATTGACTATAATAGTCCTTACTGGCTTTACCATCTCTTGGTAAGAATTTAACTATCTGAAGCATTTAAATGGGTCCCCTGATGTGTATCCATACCCCTTTATGGTGCTATACCACCATCGTTGTATTCAGTCTTATTCTTGACTAAATTCATCGATTTCTTTTAACTTCCCCCCCAAAAGAAGCGTTATCATATATATTGACAAAGTACGACATTGTCCACCTCTAAATCGGCCGTCTATCAGAATTTCCTCTTTGAGTGTTATCAAGTAATATTACGAGTCGATCTCCCACTTGGAGTCGTTTTCCCCCACTTGTATCTACATCTTCCGATACAAAATTCGCTAATGGTTAAAATTCATATTCACAAATGGACCCTTGTCATGCCCTCCCACGATGAGTTCAGAACCACGTTTGCTTCTAATCCTGAACAGTTGAGGAAGGAACATACTGTCAACACTGTACCTAAGGTTCTCCTATAGGCATAGCATTCCACTTCTAAAATTGGTGGTTGACTCCCATCATCATAACTTCGTCCCGAAAGCCAAGAAAATTTTCTCTAAATTTTCACTTTCAGTTTGCCACACTCCGTCTTATATCTAAATCTTTGGATACTTTATCTCCATTGGTAAACACATACAATTTCCGCATTTCTAGAATTCTCACTGACGGTTCTCTACACGTTTTTATAACACGTTGGGTAAGTTTACTCTCGCACCTCATTGGATCATAGCAGCACTTGGAAATCATTGTTGCGCCTTAGTCTCCTTTCTAGTCTTGGCTTCCTGTGCCATAATGGAGGTCACCTCGACTACGGTCATCATTCTCGGATATATTTTACCACCTCAACTGATCCCGGCCTCCTGAGGTTCAATTAACGGTCCTCTACTGATATCCGTCATCGCTCGGCACACGTACACATACGAACGCAATAGAATTCACTAAGGCATATACGTTATAGCAGGAGAACGAAATCTCTTCAAAGAAATCGATAATCCTAAATATAGGGCTCTGTATCAAACAAAGCAATGCTGAAAGCAAAATAAGCCGCACAGATCCTAAAGGACACTAGAACCTGATGCTCTAATACCACTTGTGACACCCCACCTAATTAAATATCGGGCCATCACTCCTTTATTAAATTAAAATTAAGGTGAACAGTTGGTTCATTCTTAGCATCACTGTAGCAAAAATACTTTTCTAAATTAAACACCCTACTGAATTAAGCTAAGTGTCAAAACCAATTTTTAAACATTACTTTCCAAATTTTATTTTAAAACAAAGATTTAATTATTTACAACAATTCAATATTAGAGAATCACAACACAATAATCCTGGAACATATAATCCAAATAATTTAAACATTCAACAACTAAATCCCAACATTAAAACTTAAAGTAAAACATCCAGACAGTAATAAATCCCAAAGCGACAATACTAGAAATAACTGAATCACAAAGTCCAAATAAACAACTGAATAATGGAAAGGGTGACACATGCCCCACTAAATGAATATGCTAGGAGTGGATTAAAATAAATGAAGTCATCTAAGCAAGAGGCCTGCAACTCCCACCTAAGCTACAGCGCGTTCCTTCCAAGGGATCCTACGCAAGACGCCCCTGTGGCTGGGCACATGTAATATATACATATATATACAAGAGAGAAAGAGAAATAAAAACGGTTCAGAGCCCGATAGTGTAAATGATTTAAAATTCATTTAGCAAGTATTTAAAATGTTTACAGGCCAATTCAACAACATATTAGTGCGGCACTCTCTTGAGAAATTCTCACCTCTCTTATAATGTGCACACCTATCGTACCAACCTTCCAAACGGATCATCTTATCTTATATCTCACTAAACTTCCCAAATGGATTAACGTATCTTTGGTTACTCGTAAGATTTAAAACTGAACAATATAATTGTTTAAAAGGAAGATTTTATTTAATAACAAAGCTCTCATTCTAACTTTATTTACTAATAAAGTTTCCCAATGATATATTATACTTTTTTAAAACAAGTATTTCCAAGTAAAATTCAGAATTCATTTCTTACTTACCATAGCATAGTAGGCAGTTCCAAATTTCAGAATTTCATATATATATATATATATATATATATATTAAATACTTGTATAATATATATATTCTAACAACACCCCACATAAAAATTATGGTGCGTGCAGACTCTGCTATCCAATCCCCGTATCTCTCATACTAAGGGAAATACAAGTTCGGAATCACTCTCGAACTATATTAACATATACACAAACAATATTGAGGCGAAGCATAGATTCCAAGTATGTAAGAGGATAACACATGCCCCCACGTCTCTTTGGAACGTCAGAACTATCGATTCGATAGCCTGTACCAAGGATATCTATCTTATAGGGTACAAGTCAATATCCCCCATAAAGGTCCCATCGAGATAAGACTGTCTCAGCGCGGTAACCTCTGGGATAGCAAGTGGCGCTAGCCTGATTTTCACACATAAATAGTATATGCATAAACACAGTCATATAAATATACTAATATTACCATATCAATTTAGGTACATCCCAAATCCCATAATGACGAAATTTGTCCTCATATCTCAATATTTAGTTCTCACGTATAACCGTTCATTTCTTACTTTGATTCGAGGGATTTTTCCAACTTACTACGTAATACTTATGGGCTCTATCCTCTGAAGTGAAAGATTCAGTAGGTATTCATTTATGTTCCAACATAACTATCTTACGCGTCTCTCCCTTTAATACATAGTTTCATCATGCCTTATATGTAAGTATCCCAAAAATACAACTCTTGTCTTACATTAAAGGTCCCAAAATTATTCATATGTCCTACTGGTCTTCTTTATCTCCCAAAACATTTTAATAAGGGTGTCCAAGAATTATTTCTCATTAAATTGAATTCAACTAATTTAAAAAGGGTAAAAATGAGTCTACCGGAAGGGATCGATAGATCGAGGTCTGGGGCTCGATCGATCGAACAATCGATCGATCGAAGCTCTTGGCTCGATCGATCGATCAAACAGGTATGGCGAATTCTGCAGTTAATCAGTTATGGGTTCTATCACATAACCTCCTCCAAATCCAAACTTTTCATTCCCAATCGCCCAGAAATTTGTACTACTAACATTATAATCTCATTTTATGTATCTTCTACGTAAAGCATGTAAATTCCCGTCACTAATCATGGATTTATAAGCAAAAACTTCATAAAAATCTCAAGAACCCTAGAATCTCTTTAACATGGTTCTAATCAATCATTTCCAGAATTTTCTTCTTCTAAAACATCATAATTTCGTGGTTTAATCCTCTACATGTGAAGGGGTTTTCCTATCTCAAATTTGGGTTTTCTTCCATAAACTCATCCTAATCATCCCTAGACTAACATGAGTGATGCATTAACGAAAATAAGCAAGATAAACACTTGCCTGTGATTTTTAGAGTTCTGGTTTGATGACGAATTTGGTGTGGTTGCGTTCCCCGTCGCGCGATCTACGCGTTGGTGGTGGTGCAAACGGATGGATTTTGGGCCTTGGATTGCTTTGAAAGCTCTCTCCTTCCCTCTCCTATGGCCGTCACTTGTCTTTAGTTGTTTTAACCCTAGAAGGAAACCTTAGACATCTGATATATCCCTTGAAATTGGGTGGGTTTAATTACCCAAAAATGCGAAATGTCCAAAATGCCCTCCTGGGGTACTAATTAAGCCTAAAAACACCCCGAGACCCAAACTAAACCCCCGGGTACACTTTTTTGACTATCTCGACCCTTCCGGACACTTTGGCGCACTAAAAACGACCATATGAGTAACTTATAATATTTTCACTTTTATTCATCAATATTTAGTCCCGACGCAACACGGGCGCGTCTCGACTTAAATTTCCAAAATTGTCATTTTATTCACTCGTGACATTTAATATAACCAATATTATATATTACTTTGCTCATTAGTAATATTCAACAAGTGTCCCATAATTACTAACTCACATCACGTTAATAATTATAACATAATTAATTTCCGGATTTATATTAAATAATTAACTCACATTAAATTTAATAAATCCCCAAATTAATATAGCAATGAAATATGGGGTATTACATATTCTCCGAACGATTAGGATTTTTTCGAAATTATCCCTAGAGAGAGGATAGTCATAATGGGCTTATGTACCTTGAGTAGTAGAGAGAATTATACTACATAGTTAACTAAAAGAATTGGGTTAGCTGAATACCCAGGGTTTATATTGGCTTGTGTGAATACCTAAGATTTATTATGTGTTGTGTGAATACCTAAAAAAAATGATGATAGGTTATGTGAATACCTAAGACTATTATAGGTTATGGGTATACCTATGGATTGATTGATTATGTGTATGACATACCTACGCTGCTTGCTATCAGGTGGAGGTTGTGCGCTTGGGCAGTCTTATCCTGATAAGCCTTCCGGGGGATTTTCAGACTTGTACCATAGAACATAGAACCCTGGAAACATGCTATCTGAGATATGATAGTTCGACGATCAAATGAGAGCGTAGGTATGTGCGTGTCCCATCGGGCTAGGGGCTATGTTCGCCTCCAATATGTGTGATTTGTATTTTTATGGTTCATGGGAAATTATCCGAAACCTTTATCCCTATTCAGTGCGAGATGTACAGGGATACGATATCAGAGTATGCATTACGCCAAGAGGTCTTAACATAGGGGTGCAGGATTTGTATATATATATATATATATATATATATATATATTTATAATGATGATATTGGATATATATATACCTGTGAATAATTATACTATGTGGAATTAGTAGATATGGGAATAGTGTTAAGTAAAATAATCTTAGTGAGTAAAAGATTAATTATAAGAATGGCGAACTTGAAATTTGTCTTACTGGTATAAATTATTTTGTTAACGTATTGTAGTGAATGAGATAATGTGTATCTAAAGAACGATTAATCTACTAAAGAGTAAAAAGTAAGTAGATTAGATAGTGTACATCTAATAAATGACGGGTCTACTAATGTGTAAATAGTAGGAAGATAGTTAATGAATATCTAAGATAAAGTTTAAGTAGATAAACTTAATGGAAAGGCTGAATAATAACATATATGAAACGTTAATGTTGGTTAGATAATAACATGATAGAGATGTTAATTATTAATAAATTTGATAGAGTATTGTGGGGGTGGTACGAGTAAGTTAAGGGAAAACTTATTAAGAACTTAATTGTAATTAAGGGTATTCAGTAGCGTACTGTATGTATGGTACGGGTGAACTAGATTAATTTGGAGTTTATTAGATATTTGAGATCTAGTTAGTTTGGGTAGAATGACTAGGTGAGATTTAGTAGGAAACGTTAGGTGTGCACTATAGAGGACAGGTGAGAAACTCAAGGGAGTGTTCGCAACCTAACATGTGTATTTAATAACTGTTCATTTAAATTACAATTTAAATTCTTGCTAAATATTTTTAAATGATTTCTACTTGGGCTCTGACCCGTACTTGCAATTTTTTTTCCAAAAACTTTTATGTGTCCATCCATAGGGATGCTAAGAAGGATGATCCATTCCAGGGATGCGTAGCTGCAACACTTGTGAATGCTTGCAGGATTTGAACTTAGATGCTTCAGTTACTTCATTCCTAGTGTAGGGTGCAATTTGGTATTTCATTCAGGCATGTCGCCCTCGGTTATTTTCTTTTATATCAGTTAGACTTTGTACTTAGAGAGTTTTATTCATATTGAATTTTATATTACTTTTTAGCCGATGGTTTATTCGGTATCACTTTTATATCCGTCATTTATCTTGTGGATGGATTTATATTACAATTGCATGAAATGTTGATTATCATAATAATGTTCCACATGTTGTTGTTATCGTTTAAATCATTGATAAAATTTGACACCGACTTTTTGAATACTAGGTGGTTAGTTAAACTTTAAAATGTTTTCGACAGTGATGCTAAGAATGAACCAAATGGTAATCCTATTTTAATTTAATAAAGGCATGATCACCCAATATTTAATTAGGCGGTTTGTCACAGATGGTTTCAGAGCATCAGGTTCTAGTGTCCTTAGGATCTATGTGGCTTTTCACGTTTTAGTGTAGCATTTTTTATGTAGAGCCTTATGGTAGGATTGTTGTATTCCTTTACATTTGTGCATTTTTTTCCTCCTTCTATTAAGAATTGTTGATGTGATTTATATATGAGTTCTGTTACGATTCGTACAACGAACATCATGGAATGACCAACGAAGGTCGTTAGAAGGATTATAGGAGGGGAGGTTCAGTAGGATACGTGGAGTATTCTAGAAATGGTGATCATGATAGGAGTCACCATGATTATTGTTCAGGGAAGTTACAATAGGATAATATCTCTGGAACGGTAACTTCCTAAACACCATAGTAGATAATGGTGGTGTAATTTCAGACTCACCCCATAAAGTCGACAAAAAGGGGGGGAGTAAAAGGGACTATTTTGAAGAGATATTGTAGGGATTTGAGCAAGAGAGGAAGTTTGATGAGCCAATGGAAGGATTAAATTCGAAGGCAATTGTATAGGGCGGAGTGTAGTGACACCTGAGATTAAAATTTTGAGCGAAAAGTTTTGAGCTCTTAGGGGCAGCATAAAGTGACGAGAGTTAGCCACCACATATATAGAGTATATGGGATTAAACGAGAAATTTGAGTGAAATTTGATTAATAGATATTCCATCTGTTGTTTGAACATAGATGCGAATTATGTTTCGAAACTTATCACAAGTGAGCGAGTTATAGGCCGATTGTGAGAAAGGAGCTAACTTTTGTAGGGAAATTCGTACTCGACGAAGGGGAGTATGAATAAAATAAAGGTTCTTTATGTTGATAATGGACTTATGAGTAGAATACAAAATCATGGATGAGAAATCCGGTTAGGATGAATAGTTTTGAGGTCGTGAAAAGTCGTATGTTTACGAGTTTGCACTAACACGTCCATGAGAAGGGAGCCAAGAGGGTTAGAGAATCTACATGAAGAGTAAGATTGGATTTAACGGTGATATTGAAATAGCACAGGAGGGTATACACATTAGGGGACCCATTTATATGATTCGGATCTGTTGAATTCCTATCGAGTGACGGTGGATTCCATTAGGCCCTTCGAGGCCAACAATGAGTCCATTGGGCCAGCTTGGCTAAAGGGACTTTGGGGGTAGCAAATACGGCCAAGATTACTAGGTCCGAGAGAAGTACACACTGACATGGTCAGTTGGGACAGAGATAGGGTATGGTATAGAAAGGTGTCCTATGTGTGAAGAGTAGGTCCACCATTATTAAACTTATTCACAGTAATAAAGTGAGACCCGTCAAGCTAAGAAGTAGATGGGAACGGTGCCAGTGGGGCACAACAACATAAGGAGCGAGATTTCTAGTAAGGGAATCGGGCAGAGAGATTTAGGACCAGGAGTTAATAACTCGAGAGTGGTGGGTTCAAGTATGACCAACAAGGTCCTCAATAGCAACAGTAGCATGTCCGTTCTCTTAGGACCGTGATCAGAGGTAGAGAAATTTCTAGGAAGATGTTTTACTTATTAGGGTGTAGGCCATGAAAGGAGAAGTATTACCCTAAGGAGAGGTAATGGGATCTACAGGATGGTATCCTGGATGTACAACCATTACAACAGATCTTAGGTCAGTTCGGATGCGAGAGTTGCATTTAGGAACCAATGGATCTAGCGAGACTGATAACGAATGAGAGTAACATTTGTATTCATCCTTAGGGATATGGGATTGATTCAGGTGACACGAGCGCATCACAAGTAAGATTATGATCATTTTAATTCACGAGTGGGTTCAATTTATTGGGGGAATTTTCCATAATAGCCTTATTATGTATTTGTATAATTAGTTATTATGGGGTAGTGGAGATTTTGGTGTCACCTAAGTGAGAGCGGGTGTGTTCACTAAAGGTATGTTTACATTACATGTTTGTTTACTAATTTCAAGAGTTATGAGAATAGAGTAGACTCCTTTTCAAAATTTGATTGGTTAGTGATGGGTTAAGAGATCGTAGATTGTGATAGTGAAATCTCGTGTTCGTTATCTCGGGGTATGATTTGTTTTTCTTTTTATTTTATTTTCTAGGTATCACCAGAAAGAAGGTAGAGCCTATATATAAATATGTGTATATATGTTATGATATATTATGTAGTTGACTTTTGTGTGTATGTTGTATAGTTATAGTTAATCCCGGTGCATAGGAACTTGTTATTGATGTGATTCAAGGTAAATTGGCTTATTATCAAGCGAAGAGATATAGCTCGTGATTTATTCGCTCTAAAAAGTAGTGATAGTAAGAGCGTCGTGATATATGTTGTCTTTTGTAACATGAGAGTGGACGAGTATACTTTTATGTCAAAAGATTAGGATTTTTGGGGTATATGCCATGGACTGAGGAATTAACGATTCTTGACGACTGACAATGCTAGGTTGTAGTGTATTGGGGGGGGGGGGGGGGGGGGGCTCCTTGTTTGGATTTCCCTTTGCGATGCATCCCACACATGAAACTTAGTGCAACGTTAGAAGTGGGGAGATGTTGGTTCATTAGGACATGCGTTGGATACCTTGGTTATTATGCATATATGTAGTTATAACTACGAGTGGTAGTTATAATACGATTTGATGAGGCTAGTGGAGCCGGTCAGCATTTGTGCATCTATGCACTCGTATAGGGTGTATGGGCGCCCTAGGAAGATGAAATTTTTATTATCCGCGATTCCAGGGTGGTATATGTAGTGATCTTTAGAGTCTATGTTTAAGGCAGTGTCAAAACCTAGAAGTACTAGACTTATCGAATTTCGAGGACGAAATTCCTTTGTAAGGGGGTAACTATGTAATACCCCATATTTCTGAGGATATTTAATTAAATCAAATTGGTGATCTAGGATTTAATTAAATGGATGATTTGGAATTTATTTGATTCGATGATTTGGAATTTATTTAATTTAGAAAAATTATTTAATTCGGTCGTTGAGAGTAAATCAATTCAATTTAAGTTTAATTTCACGTGTGTCGTATTTTGAGGTGGAATTAAGATGATTTTTTAAAGTCACTCGGATGGTGATTTGGAGGTTACGGTTGGTTCTAAAAGGGTCAAAATAGTCGAAAAAGTGTACTCGGGTGTACAGTTTGGGTCCCGGGATGATTTTGGACCAACCCGACATCGTTTAAGGGTATTTCGGTCATTCGGGAGTTGGAGGTTTAGAGAACTCCGAAAATATTAAGTGTATATCTTCCATTAGAGATAAGGGGCTAAGGTTAACACAATCACAATAGAAGAGAGGCCATTGAAGAGGAAGAGGAAGAGAAAGCCAAAGCTTCCTACACAGTTTTTCCCCCCGAACGCAACGAAATCGAGATCGGAGCGAGGGGAGAACAACCAAACCATCATATTAATGAAATTGAGACCTGCTATTGAGAAGTAAGTATTTAAATGGAAATTTATATTAAGCATGTTATACTACCCATGTAGATTAGGGTTTGATTTAATGCTTTTGGAAGTTTTATATGAATTTGGGAGGATTTAATTCATAAATTAAAGTAGGAATGTATGTGGAGATGTTCCTTAATGATGATAATACGAAATCAATGGGTTTGGGTTGACTAATAGGATAGAAATCTGAGTTATTGATTAATAAAGATGTTGAACAAGAGAAAATTAAGGTTCTATGTATATCAAAGGAGAATTTGATTTTTCGATTGAATCTTTAATGTTTTTGTGTAAAATTTTCATTGAAAATTACGCCTGTATGAAGATAAATGGATATTAGAATATATTTGATGATTAATATTGAATCTATATGGGTTATTGGTTGAAGAATATGAATCTTGAATGACTTAGGGTTTAATTAATGAACACAAGATGTCAATCTGCCAGAATTTTTAACGTAACTTTAAACGTATGGCATTTCAATTGTACTTATAATTAGAATGATATCCTTACATTAATGGAAATATCTATCACTTATCTTTCTAATTAGCATGGAATCAGGTAAATCGGAGCTCCGTAGAGGGAGTAATCGACGTTTTACTATAGGGTGTTTGATCTGCCAGCATAGTAATCTGCCAGAATTTTTGACGTAAATTTAAACGTATGCCAATTCAGTTTTACTTTAAATTAGCGTGATAGACTTACATTTCTGGAAAGGTATATCTCTTATCTTTCTAATGAGTTGGAATTAGGTCAATTGGAGTTCTTTAGAGTGAGTAATCGACATTTTAGTACAGCATGTTTAATCTGCCAAGTTTGCTAGATTTTTGTAAATTCCCATGTTTAAGCCCGGAACTGGCGGATAAACTATCGGGGGAATTTTTGGGACATACTTAGGATATTATAAGAGATATATTTGATGGAATTAGGCCTTGATAGGTTTAAGAATTAGTCATGTATGCGAGAGTTGAGGCTAAGGTTAGTTGGGCTTAATTGTTAAAATGAGATTTTTGCCACTTCTAACGAGATCCCAAAAAATTGAAATATTCTCTGAACAAATAATATTTTTACGAATTTAACCCGAGAGAGAGGATAGTCGTAATGGGCCAATGTACCTTGAGTAGTAGAGAGAATTATACTACATAGTTAACTAAAAGAATTGGGTTGGGTGAATACCCAAGGTTTATATTGGCTTATGTGAATACCTAAGATTTACTATGTGTTGTGTGAATACCTAAAAATAATGATGATAGGTTGTGTGAATACCTAAGACTATTATAGGTTTTCGGGTATACCTATGGATTGATTGATTATGTGTATGACATACCTACGCTGCTTGCTATCAGGTGGAAGTTGCGCGCTTGGTCGGTCTTATCCTGTTGAGACTTTGGGGGGATTTTTAGACTCGTACCATAGAGCATAGAACCTTGGAAACGTGCTATCTGAGATATGATAGTTTGACCGTCAAATGGGAGCGTAGGTATGTGCGTGACTTATCGGGCTAGGGGCTATGTTCACCTGCAATATGTGTGATTTGTATTTTTATGATTCATGGGAAATTATCCGAAACATTTATCCCTATTCAGTGCGAGATGTATCGGGATACGATAGCAGAGTATGCACTGTGCCAAGAGGTCTTAACCTAGGGTTGCAGGATTTGTATATATATATTTATAATGATGATATTGAATATATATATACCTGTGAATAATTATACTATGTGGAATTAGTAGATATGGTAATAGTGTTAAGTAAAATAATCTTAGTGAGCAAAAGATTAATTATACGAATGGCGAACTTCCAATTTGTCTTACTAGTATAAATTATTTTGTTAACGTATTGTAGTGAATGAGATAATGTGTATCTAAAGAACGATTAATCTACTAAAGAGTAAATAGTAGGGAGATTAGATAGTGTACATCTAATAAATGATGGATCTACTAATGTGTAAATAGCAGGAAGATAGATAATGAATATCTAAGATAAAGTTTAAGTAGATAAACTTAATGGAAAGGCTGAATAATAAAATATATGAAACGTTAACGTTGGTTAACTAATAACAGGAGACAGATGTTAATTATTAATTAATTTGATAGAGTATTGTATGGGTGGTACGAGTAAGTTAAGGGGAAACCTAATTAAGGACTTAATGGTAATTAAGGGTATTCAGTAGCGTACTGTATGTACGGTACGGGTGAACTAGATTGATTTGGAGTTTATTAGATATTTGAGACCTAGTTAGTTTAGGTAGAATGACTAGGTGAGATTGAGTAGGAAACGTTAGGTGTGCACTATAGAGGAGAGGTGAGAAACTCAAGGGAGTGTTCGCAACCTAACATGTGTATCTAATAACTGTTCATTTAAATTACAATTTACATTCTTGCTAAATATTTTTAAATGATTTCTACTTCGGCTCTGACCCGTACTTGCAACTTTTTTTCCAAAACCTTTTAGGTGTCCAACCACAGGGATGCCAAGCAGGATGATCCATTCCAAGGATGCGTAGCTGCAGCACTTGTGGATGCTTGCAGGATTTGAACTTAGATGCTTCAGTTACTTCATTCCTAGTGTAGGGTGCAGTGTGGTATTTCATATGGGCATGTCACCCTCGTTATTTTCTTTTATATCAGTTAGACTTTGTACCTAGAGAGTTTTATTCATATTGGATTTTATATTTCTTTTTAGCCAATGGTTTATTCGGTATCATTTTTATATCAGTCATTTTTCTTGTGGATGGATTTATATTAAAATTGCATGGAATGTTGATTATCATAATAATGTTCCACATGTTGTTGTTATCGTTTAAATCAAGATAAAATTTGACACCGACGTTTTGAATACTAGGTGGTTAGTTAAACTTTAAAATGTTTTCAAAAGTGATGCTAAGAATGAACCAAATGGGAATCCAGTTTTAATTTAATAAAGGACTGATCACCAGTATTTAATTAGGCGGGTTGTCACAGATGGTATCAGAGCATCACGTTCTAGTGTCCTTAGGATCTGTGCGATTTTTCACATTTTAGTGTAGCATTCTTTGATGTAGAGCCTTATGATAGGATTGTTGTATTCCTTTACGTTTGTGCATTTTTGTCCGCATTCTATTAAGATTTGTTGATGTTATTTATATATGAGTTCGGTTGGGCTTCGTACACCGAACAACATGGAATGACCAACGAGGGTCGTTGGAAGGATTATAGGAGGAGAGGTTCAGCAGGATACATGGAGTATTCTAGAAATGGTGATCGTGATAGGAGTCACCATGATTATTGTTCAGAGAAGTTACAATAGGATAATCGCTCAGGAACGGTAGCTTCCTAAACACCATAGTAGATAATGGTGGTGTAATTTCAGACTCACCCCATAAAGTCGACAAAAAGGGGGGAGTCAAAGGGACTATTTTAAAGAGATATTGTAGGGATTTGAGGAAGAGAGGAAGTGTGATGAGCCAATGGAAGGATGAAATCCGAAGGCAATTGTATAGGGTGGAGTGTAGTGACACCCGAGATTAAAATTTTATGCAAAAAGTTTTGAGCTCTTAGGGGCAACATAAAGTCACGAGAGTTAGTCACCACATAAAGGAGTATATGGGATTAAACGAGAAATTTGATTGATAGATATTCCATCTGCTGTTTGAACATAGATGAGAATTAAGTTTCAAAACTTATCACAAGTGAGCGCGTTATAGGCCGATTGTGAGAAAGGAGCTGACTTTTTTAGGGAACTTCGTACTCGATGAAGGGGAATATGAATAAAATAAAGGTTCTTTGTGTTGATAATGGACTTATGAGTAGAATACAAAATCATGGATGAGAAATCCGGTTAGGATGAATAGTTATGAGGTCGTCAAAAGTCGTATGTTTACGAGTTTGCATTAACGCGTCCATGAGAAGGGAGCCAAGAGGGTTAGAGAATCTACACGAAGAGTAAGGTTGGATTTAACGATGATATTGAAACACCACAGGATGGTATACCTATTAGGGGACCTATTTATATGATTCGTATCTGCTGAATTCCTGCCGAGTGACGGTGGATTCGATTAGGTATCGCAACCTAAAATCACCCCTAGTCCTATCCCTAGAGATCATCAAACCATAAGCATTATCTAGTCCATCACCTAAGAAGCATACCTAAAAAAAATCACCACATAGGATAAAGGAATAACATAACGGCATAATGCCTAGCCTTACCCATGAGACACCAAACCATACAAGTATACACCCACTAGTTCCATACCTAGAATGTGTCAGCAACAACATATTTTACTTACTAGTCCCATAACTAGAAAGAAAATTATAAAACAATGCATTAAAGTACCGATACTCCCAAAAATCCCATGTTCCTGCGATGTCAAAATACAAACACAAACAATTTCTATCTAAATCATATTTTAAATTCACATTAGAATTCTCCAATTAATCATATAATTTTAATTTCATTCAAATTAAGTCTGTTTAGTTATTTAATAAAAAAATTCTACTTCATAGTCACACAAGTTGTCAAGTTCTATAATTTCAATATGAGTGATATTTTAACAATTCAACACATAATCCAAATCAAATATACGCATTAACAACGTGACAAAATAACAATTTATGTTCTAGACATACGCATATAAAATCGTGATTTACAAGTCAAAATGTTATTTCAAGTTCATATTTTAATTCTTACATGCGATTTGTCAAAAAAATCTAACTTAACCCAAAACACTAATCTAAGTATGCAACCATTTCACGTCCTAAATCATATTTTTATATTGGATAAAAATGACCCCTAATTTACTTTCACTTTCCCTAACTAATATTTCAAATTGATTTTAAGAAAACATGATTAATTAAGGTTTAGACAATAGATAAAACATATAACACTTAAGGGGAACAATAGAGATATTCATGCCTAATGAAAGTTATTGAATAGAAAATCCATTGATACGGTTGTGTTCCTCTTGAAAAGTTGACAAAGAAAGTCTCTTGGGTGATCTTGAGAAAATACGTTCTACTTCTTCTTCAAAAATAAACTTGAAAATCTTCTTTAATGGAGGTTAGGGTTTTTATGAAAGAGGGGAGGTATTTTGGGAGAAAAATTCTCTTGGTAATAGGTTAATATGATTTTGAAAAAGTCCTTCCATGATATATATTTAACTAGGTGCAAATATAAAAGTCCTTATTCCATTAGAATTCTTAAAAATTACAAATTTTCTAAAATATAATATTCCGACAGATTAAACACCCTTTTATTAAAATGGCTATTACTCCCCCCATAGAGGTTCCAATGACCTGATTCATCACTCATTGAAAATCTAAGATCAAGAAATTTCCTTGTGTATATGGCTCATAGTCTAACTAAAAGTACAAATGGAATGGCATGCATTTGAAATGATTGTAAATAATTCTAGAATATTTTCATCATAACTTAGGGATATTCATCTAATAGAATCAACATTTTGTTTTCATCAAAATGGTTTAAATTGAATTCTCAAAGTACTTTTACTACCCCAATCAATAAAAAAATATATTATTTATAAATAAGTCCAAATTGAAATGTTTACATGATTCCACATTTTCACAAGTCTAAAAACATCTGAATTTCATATTTTATCAAAATTACCAATTTCAACTTAAAACCTTTAACAATTTTTACAATTTATGAATTTCTAACCTTAAATTAATACTTTAAAAACCTGGGTTATTACATTCTCACCCCGTTAACACAAGACTTTCGCCCTCAAAATTCGACGAAGCCATAAGAGCCAAATTTCTGATATTGCTCATAGTATAGGCCTTGTATTGTTTTAGGCTAGTTTGGCGTATCCCGTTATAAATCGCCATGGCAAACCAACATCCACGCTAAAGTCATCCTGGCATCTCATAAAGGTATAAAGAAATTCAGTGTTTAAATTAATTCACATACTTTATTTTGAGGATGTTTATTTTAAAAAACGAACAGTTTTTTTTATAAAAAAGAAATATTTTTTTAAACCTTGTTCAAACAAGATCTTTTTCTCATGAGAACGATCATTGATTGAGGGCATATTGTTTTGAATCGTCAGAAGGTTGTTTGAAGCCTATTCAGATGAGAAAGCCTTCTTATTTGAACGAGACTCTATTTCATTATGATGAGTGGCTTATCTCGTTTGAAAGAGACTTAATGTCGTTCGAATGAGTCGCCGCCTCGAAATTGGTGAACACCAAATAAATACAAGTTTGGTGTTCAAATTGTTTAAGACTTTTGGCAGATCCATTTCTGCATATATTTTGCAAACATTCTTCTTTGTTTATTGTTCTGAAACACTTTTAATTCACAATATACATCTCGAAAATTATTCTTGTGAATTCATTTAAGCCGTAGATTATTTTAGTATCTTTCATACACCTTTGTGGATAACGCATCTCTAGGCTGACTTGTGAAACCCGAGGGGATCACTATTCAAGACGAAGGCTAAGGATGGATCGATGGATACCGAGGATAAATATGTCATCTATGGATCTCTTGGTAATAAGTGATATTCTTTAGAGGTTGTACGAAGACACTACACATTATTCTTGTGGCTTGTATCAAGTATTTTATAAGTCGATAGTCTTGTAAACTCTCTAAAGTGCTGAATAAAAGATTTTGCCCGAAATGGAATTTTCCTCAATCTTGTGTTCTTGAATACGTATCTTCATTATCTTATTTAGAAAACATATTTTCCATCACATCGAATTTAATCAAAATAAAAATTTGCTTAAAATAGGTTTTGTATGCTTGGAATTTTAAAATAAAAAATACAAAAATATAATTTTTGTTTGTGACCATCCTTGCTGAGCACATTTATTTCCGCATTATCATATTGGTACCAGAGAATTCAACTTTATTTAACTTTATAAAGTGGTATCAGAGTAGTTTATGTAATACCCCTTACTTTTGAGTAATTATTTTTTTATTAAATTGCCATGTGGGTTAGTTATATAAAATAAAGGAAATTAAAGTAAATATTAATTTAAGTAAATTAAGAATTAATATTTATGAGTATTGCATGTTTACCATTAAGTGAATGTAAATAGTGTAAAATTATGATTATGTTGCGTCGTGGTGATTTAAGTGACGGTTATTATTTATATTCCAATCGGATTATTATCAGAATGTTAATATGATATTGGAATAGGAATTAATGAACGAAATCCCAGATGTCAGTTTAGAGGGGACGATTAGTCCAGGAACGGTTGAGATAGTCAAAATAAGTGTCGGGTGTGTTTTTGGGTTCCGGGGGTACTTTTGGCTAGTTATGACTCAAACATGATGTTACGAGTCATTTTAAGTATGTTGTAGCATTTAATGTTGGACTTAATGTATTTGAGCTAAACTTGGGTATTTAGTTTTACAAAAGTATTTATTACTCATTTATGTTTTAACCTAGAAAATGGATAGAGAGAAGTGAGACCTTGAGAGAAGAAGAGAAAAGAGGAGATTTTGCATTTTGCGCCTGGAATCATTGCAATGAGAAGATAATCCGAGACTACAATATAGAGGAAAGTTATTAAACTTGCATAACCTATGATTGTGTTAAGTAATTTGTATATATGGTTAGTGTTCTTGAGTTAAACCATTTATGGATTTTGATGATTTGGTTGTTTAAATCTAAAGATTTAGGATCTAGACTTGATTGAATGGATTGTTGTAGTTAAACACCTTGTGGAAGGGTTTGTAGATGATGTTGGGTTTTAAATGGAAGAATAAAGAGTTTTAGGTATTATATCAACCCATAGCCACAACCGGGCATCTCGACCGGGCGAATTGATTCGCCCTTCTTAGAGAATCGATTCACTAATATGGTGGCTACAGGTGTGAGGAATCGAATCGATTTGGGTTAAGGCCGAATCGATTAGGGATTAGATAGAAGGTTGATTTCCTTTATCGAATCAATTCGCTTTCTGGCGAATTGGTTCACTTTCAGGGGCGAATCGATTCGTCCATAGGCGAATCGATTTAGAAACCCTGCTGTTTTGAGAGATTTTTCTAACTTTGTTTTTACTCCTTTTCTTTTGGTTTTAAGGCTTAGGAACCTTCTCTTATGATGTATTAAAGAGTAATATGACCTCATATAAGAAGAGTGGTACATGAGTATAGTAAGGGAGCGTCCGGGCTTATTTTGGGGACTAATTATTGGAGAAAAATGTCTCATTTCATCTAGTAAATGAGTGTAGGACTAGTGTAGAGTCAGGTAGTGTTGTGTTGGACCGTCGAGGGCATGTATGAGAGTAATTATCTCTTGTAGACAAATTAATAGGCACATATGGTTTTAGAAATAATAATCGTATGTTTAAATTGTAATACCTTGTGATTATGGCACATTCACACATACCTCTCTAAATGCTATCATAGGGGAAGTACGCGAAAGAGATGAATCCCCTGGCTAATAATGCAGGGAGAGTATAGTCCTCAGGCCATGGTATCGGTTGTTATATAGTATGATTATTTTATTCAATGTGAGGTAATTTCGGGTATGGTTACATCTCACTTTCGAAGGTGTATGGAGGCTTCCCATGTGTTGTGATTTAGCGTACCCAGGTGGTCTTGATTATAGGCCCTAGAAGATGATAACATTTAGGGTCGCATCCAGCGGGGTGAATCTCGGAAGGATGGTCTTAGAACCGTATGTTATATGATTGTAACTGTTCTCACGGAAATGGTATTTCACATAAATGATTAAAAGAAACTGTGATCCAACTTTAAGTACATATGGTCCTTAATGAATAATTGACTTGAGAGGATATATATTAAATTAATAAACTTGCCATGTTGAAAAGAGTTAGGTTAATCCTATTAAGCAGATGGGTAGTTAAACTTAAAATCAATTGTACGCGGTAGGGTGTGCACTAAAAGAGAGGTGAGGATGATACTTTGAATGAAGAGAGAATTTAACCTATTTATGAAAGTTAACATTCATAACTGTTCTGCATTTTATTCACATGTATATCATAACAAACCGGGATCTGACCCGTTTATATTTCTTCTTCTTGTGTGGTTCTTATATATGTTCAGGTGCTCCGCATCATGGGCGCCCGCTTTGACTTCCCTTCCCTATGTTAAGGTGCTATGACATTTTTTGGATGTTGTAGGATTTTGGTAGTAGATACATCAGTTTCTTTTGATACTCTAGTTTTGATCCTTCTCTATATTCGGGGATGTTGCCCAAGTTTAAGTATTTGCACATACTATTATACTTGGTGTAATCTTTTGTATTTGGTCTGTTAACCAATAACTTATTCGGTTATGCTTTCTTGAATGGTTATTAAATTGTTATCTATCTATACATCAACCCTTTGTTATAAATTGGATGATGGAAATTGCTTTTATCAAATTCGCAAAATTATATATGACATTCGTTTTTAAAAATATTTGGTGGTTGTCTCGTATTATTATTATGCAACCGTGATGCTAAGAATGGACCGTTTGAGATTCCTATTTTTATTGGATTAGTGGGTTGGCCACCTCTTATTTTAATAAGGGGGATATCACAAATGGCACCAGAGAATCATTTTCTAGAGTCCTTAGGATCTATGTGTACTTATCACGTTCTACCATAGCGTTCTTTGATATAGAGCCCTATTACTATAACTATTTTGCTTATGCGCATTTACTATTTTACCATAAGGACAAATAGTTTTAACTATATACCGATTCAGTAGATTTTTATCTCAGATGTCGCCTAGACGAGTATGCCCGACAAGGGTAAATCGAGTTGAAGATGATGTAGATCCCCCTCCACCGTAAGGAACCATAAATGCGACAGAGGTGGCTAATATTGTAGCCAAAGCTGTAAACGCTGCAATGACCACTATGGCACAAAAATTTCCCCAAGCTCAACAACCGGTAGCTCTGGTGTCTCAAGCCCATACGAAACCCTCCATGTGGGAACGAGTTAGAGAATCCTTTCTGAAAGGTCACCCTTCATAATTTGAGGGTGGCGTTGATGTGATTGTTGTAAATAAATGGAAGAAGCATATTCTATGCCATCTTCGCATGGTGGAATGTAGCGAAGTGCAAAAATATATTCTTGCCACCTTTAAACTAGTGGGAGCATCTATTGAATGGTGGGAGTTTGTGACCACTCCGAAATAAAGGGATACCATGACTATCTCAGAATTTTGGGATTTATTTGATCGAAAGTACTTTCCTTCAACAATCCAAAAGGAGATGAGGAGGAAGCTACATGATGTTATTCAAGGAGAGAGAACAGTGGCAAAATATGAAGAAGAATTTACTCTCTTGGAAAACTTTGTGCCAGACTAGGTAAATCCAGAAGAAAGGAGGATTTCAAAATTTGTTGGGGGTTTGAGTTGAAGGATAAGGCAACATCTGTTGGGGAACCCAGCTTTGGAAACTTTTGGCGATGTGATGATTGCGGATTTACTCCATTGCCAAGATCATCACCTTCATTTGAAGGTGAGTAAGAAGATAGGAGATTCTGTTTAGTCTAGTAAATAAGGAGGGAATGGTTCCGGTGGAGCACTACCACCACCACAGAAGTCTGGGAATAAACAAAAAGTGCGGGACCTCCAATAGGGGGACTTGGCTAAG
The DNA here is from genome assembly GCA_949130495.1 of Sambucus nigra. Taxonomy (NCBI): domain Eukaryota; kingdom Viridiplantae; phylum Streptophyta; class Magnoliopsida; order Dipsacales; family Adoxaceae; genus Sambucus; species Sambucus nigra. The sequence continues at coordinate 277,422,374 of OX422210.1, read as the reverse complement.
AAGCAACGCTTTGGGGGTTTCAATTTTGGCGGGGGTCGTTCTAGGCCGAATCAGAGTACTCAACAACAGTAATAGTTGGACAAACAAAACCAAGCTGGCAGGGGGAATAATGGAGGTCGAGGCTAGCAGGGCCAAAGTGTGGGGCAGTTTCCGAACAACAATTGGGGCTGACATTTGGAGAATTTTATTGGCCATTATTTTTAGTGCGATGAGACAGGTCACATGAAGAGAGATTTTCCATAGTTGAACAGGGTGTAATTTCCAGGAGGCCCCTAAAAATCTGCAGCCTCATCAACAACCTCCAGTACCTATTCCATACGTTCCACTGCAACAGGGACAACTTCAGTTTGGACGTATGTACAATATCCAAGATGCCTTGTTTCCTCCATCACTATTAGCACCGCCAGCTATTGAAAGTAAGTTTCCCATCCATTGGTTTATGGGTCGGGTGTTATTTGACACTAGTGCCACACACTCATTCAGTGTCAGGCAATTTCCTCTTTCGATGGGATTCTTTAAGTCTGCAGAAAGTACTTTTACTATTATCGATTCTTCTATAGGGGATGGATCACTTATACTTTTTATCTGTAAAGGGGTGGGAATAGACCTTGGTAGATTGCACTTTGAGGCCGACTAACTCATCCTGGATATGGTTGGGGATGATGTTATTTTGGTAATGGATTGGTTAGTGAAGTACCGAGCCATGGTAAATTGTTATGGGAGGAGTATAGTTTTCATCATTCCGGGGCAAGAAATGTTTTTGGTGGCTATGCCTCTTACGGAGGGAGGTTAGAGCACTCACGTGTATTATAATGAGGAAGAGACTTTACAAGAAATAGTAATTTCCTTATACTCAATTCCTATTGCTAGGTGATTCGTCACTTTTGTTGTATTTTATACCCCGTTAATTTGTACATTCTAGCATTCCCGTGCAAGTATTTCCCGGTTCTTATACTCATTTATTGACTAACCCCTGAATTCATCTTATATACTTTGTATGTGTCTTTATTGAGCTTTTATAGGTCTCGGGAATGCATTTTGGGAAGTTTGGTTTTGATCCGGAAAAGTTCCGATGACACTTGCACAGTCGGGGGCATTTTGGTAATTTAAGCACTCGGGTTTTGTTCCCGATTTCTTCACGGAAGTTGTATACCTTCTTCTTATCTTCGCGTGGCCTCCGGCGGTGCTTGAATCCGACCTCGAACGAAGAAGTTACGGAAGTTTCGGTGAAGCATGGGACAACTAATGCCTATATAGGCAACTCTCCTTCTCACAGCAGGCCCGAATCGATTCGCCATTACTACCGAATCGATTCGGTTAAATGCAGGGGCAATTCTCTACACTTCCGAATCGATTCGGATTTGGCACCGAATCGATTCGGCCCTGCATTTCCAGCTTTCCTCTTATTACTAGTTTGCCATTTTGGTTGGATTTTTGGGGATTTATCCCTTGTTTTTCCTCTTTGATAGGGAGATTACTTTTGTTTGACATTTGGTGATATATAAAAACACTCTCTTCTCTCTCCTAGGTCAAGTTCATTTATAGCTTTCACCAACTTGTAAAGCTTTGATTACTAGTTGAATTGTTGTTATTAATGCAAGGAAGGTTCAATTACTTCTTCTCTACTTGTTCTACTAGCTTTAACTTGCATTTAATTCCATCTCTTGCATTGGTTTGTGTTTAAACTAGATAACTAACTTAAGTATGTTGTTAACTAGCATGTGTAGTGTAGATTCAATTATGAGTAGCTAGACTTATGATTGGGGATCAAAATCCGACCTTAGATGCTTGAACTTCATATTTAGGGTTTGGTTTATAATTGTTCTAATGGAACTTCATGTGTTGGTTTTGGAGTATCATAGTTTCTTAACTTCTCTTGTCATGCAAGGGTTAGTGTTTGAATCTTTACTACAAACCCAACCCATCTAGCGATAATTAATTAACCCCTAATCCTCCATTGTTGAGTTTAGTCTCTACATGGTTGATGTTCGGACTTAATTAGTTATGCTCGATTAGAATTGATTTCAACCAAGACCTATAATCCCCTTCTTTGTGAATCCGAGGTGGGAGAATGATCCTCGATCCCTTTAATTTCTTGAACTCAAGCTTACCTTAGTTCTGTTCATAGTTCCGTAATCATTAATTAATCATCTGATCATCAGTAGTATGTTAGTTTAGAGATTACTCTCAATCACTTTTCCAAACTATTAAATCATCTTTTACACTTTAACTTTCGTGACGTTTAGAGAATCTCTTTACCCCAATCCTGTTCTCTTAGGAGTGTTTCAATCCCTGTGGATCACGATTCCGTACTTACCGGTTATTACTTGTTGCGATAGATTTGCACTTGAATCACAAGCTTTATTTTGGGCGCACCAAGTTTTTGGCGCCGTTTCCGGGGATTGGCAACTATCTTAGGGTTTAGAAATTCTCTTTACACTATCGTTCCCTGTGGTCACCGTGACATCACGGTTTCCAAAAAGTAAATCAATCTAAAATTCCGTGAATGCAAGACTCGAGTAGTAGCAATTTGAATCCTGTTTGTGAACCTTCGTCTAGTGAACCCTCGGATTATTGGAGACCTTTACCATTAAGCTCTCGTTCTAGTTCGATCTCATCTTCTTCGTATACCAGGGCTCACTCCGATCCCACAACCATGGCCGACAATTTTAGTGAGCACGGTAGTCAAGGGGTTGCACCCGACCCCCCTATAGGACCATGCGTGATTATTTGCAACCGGAGAGGACCACCTCTCCGTCTTGTATCATTTTTCCCTACAATGCCGCATAATTCCATTTTCGTAACGGAATGATCCAATTACTTCCTACTTTCCACGGCATGGAAAGTGAACAATCTTACCTTCATGTTAGAGAGTTTGAGGAGGTGTACGCTACTTTTAGCTATCAAAACTGCCCTCTATATGTCACACGACTCAAACTCTTCCCATTTTCCTTAAAGGACAAAGCCAAAACTTTGCTTTGGTCCTTGGCTCCTGATTCCATCGGGAGTTGGCGCAAAATGCAAGCGCAATTTTTGAAGAAATTCTTTCCTACTCATCGCACCAACTCTTTAAAGGGTCAAATCCAAACCTTCGCTCAAGCCGAAGGTGAATCATTCGAGAGATTTTGGGAGAGATTTAATGAGGTACTTCATAAGTGCCCACATCACGGGTTCGAAAAGTGGAGATTAATCTCGTTTTTCCACAATGGCCTTACCCTTAATGCAAAACAAATGGTGGAGACAATGTGCTCCGGCAAGTTTTTTGGTTTAGATCCTGATGATGTGTGGGCACATTTCAAATATTGTGCCGAGACCACCCAAGCATGGGACATTTCGGACCCTAGCAAAACCAATGCCCGGTCATCCAATACACCTTCGTCTAGCCATGGGATATATCACCTTGCCGAAGGAGATGATATGTCATTAAGAGTAGCCCAACTTTCTAAGCGTATCGAGTCAATGGATGCCAAAGCTCGGGAACCATCCCATACTTCTCCCTCACATGTAGAGGAGTCTTGTGCCATTTGCGACGTTGACGATCACTCAACGAGGGATTGTCCAACAATCCCGGCATATAAAGTGATGCTTCACGATCAAGCCAACGCGATGGCCACTTACAAGAAACAATACATGACTCCTTTAGGTGAGGGCTATAATCCTCCGTGGAGAAACCATCCGGGTTTCTCTTATGGGCAGCCCCAACATTCTCAAAATCCACCTCCCCCGAATTATCAAAATCATCCCCCACCTCATAATTTTCAGCAACCATATAATCAAGTTCCTCCAACCCAAGCTCAAATGCAAGGTCCCCCTCAGGGACCACCTCCTCCGGTTATACCATTATATGCTCACCCGAACAAGAGGAGCCTCGAAGAGACTCTTCAATCTTTCATAACCTCTCAACAAGCCACGAATTCTAGGCTTGAAAAGGAAATCTCCAAGTTGACCTCGGCTTTGAGTATCCAAGAGAAGGGAAAATTCCCTTCCTAACCTCAAAATGCCTTGGGGCAAAATAGTATCAATGACACTTCGAACCCCCTCCTGATAGTGCTAAGGCCATGACCGTTCTAAGGAGCGGGAAAGTCGTTGATAAGCCCACCCCTCCTAGTGTCCCCACCGTCGTTAAGGAGGTTTCGCCCGACCCATTAGAGGTCGAAGATGCCTCCTTGAGGCAGAGAGAGGGGAAAGCCCCGTTAGAGTCGGATGTGATTTCGAAGCTTCCTAGCCCCGTACCTTACCCTCAAAGGCTCCTGTCTCAAAAGGGGAATGTTAATAACGCTGACATACTAAGGATGTTCAAACAGGTTAAAATTAACATCCCTCTTTTGGATGCAATCAAGCAAGTCCCCGCTTATGCTAAGTTCTTAAAAGACTTAATAACTGTTAAGCGGAAATTATTTGTGAGGAAGAAAGCCTTCTTGGCCGAAAACATTATCTCAATAATTCAATCTGAATTACCACCTAAATATAACGATCCCGGATGTCCCACCATTTCATGTGTGATAGGGGACTTTAAAATTGAGTAGGCTTTGCTAGACCTAGTAGCAAGTGTAAATTTTTTACCTTATCATGTCTATGAACAGCTCGGTCTAGGGGACCTCAAGCCCACAAAAATTACCCTCCAATTAGCGGATCGCTCCGTTAAGGTTATGAGGGGTGTAGTAGAGGATGTCATAATACAGGTTGACAAATTCTACTTTCCTGTGGACTTTGTGGTGCTTGACACCCATCCTACTTCTACTAGCGGTAGAGCTATCCCCATTATCCTTGGTCATCCTTTCCTGGCCACTTCCAATGCATTAATTAATACTAGGAATGGCCAAATGAACCTGACATTTGGGAATATAACCTTGGAAATGAACATCTTCAATGTTTCAAACCAAGTAGGAGAATCTGATGATGAGGTCCATGAGGTGGATTTATTAGAGGAGGTGGTACAAGAGCATTTTGATGCTACATATTTTTCGAACCCCTTAGAGGGATGTCTTGTGAACCCGATTTACTTGGAGAATATCTATTCTCCTTATGATGAAGAGGTCAAGTTTATGATCTTGTTGTTAGATGAGGACGAGAGTGTTGATGATATTAATTGGTGTAGTGTTTTTGAGGACTTACCCCCTCGTGATTCATATGAAGTTCCCTCGGATGTGCGATTCCCCAAACTTGAATTAAAGTAATTGCCTTCCGAGTTAAAATATGATTATTTAGGCGAAAATGAGACATATCCCATTGTTGTCTCATCAAGCCTCGAGGCGGGTGAAGAACAAAGGTTGATAGACTTGTTAAGGAGATACAAGGGTGCGTTTGGGTGGACAATTGCAGATTTGAAGGGAATTAGTCCCTTGATTTGCACTCACAAAATTAATCTTGAAGAGGATGCAAAACCCTCTCGCGAGATGCAAAGGAGATTGAATCCGGTGATGAAGGAAGTTGTGAGAGCGGAGGTAATTAAGCTTTTAGATGCTGATATCATATATCCGATATCCGATAGCAAATGGGTCAGTCCAATTCACGTTGTTCCAAAGAAATCAGGAGTCACCATTGTAGAAAACATAAAAGGGGAATTGATCACTAAACGCACCACCACTGGGTGGCGTGTATGCATCGACTATAGAAAACTTAATGCAATGACATTAAAGGATAATTTTCCCCTTCCATTCATTGACCAAATGTTGGAACGCGTGTCCGTCCATCCTTACTATTATTTTCTCGATGGGCACTCAGGTTACAACCAAATCGAACTTGATCTCAAGGATCAGGACAAAACTACCTTCACATGCCCTTTTGGGACTTTTGTTTACAAAAGGATGTCCTTCGGGTTATGTAATGCGCTTGCTATGTTCCAAAGGTGCTTGTTGAGCATGTTTAGTGATATGGTAGAACGTGGTCTAGAGGTGTTCATGGACGATTTCAGCGTCTTTGGCAACTCCTATGACCATTGTCTTTCTATGCTAGAGAAGGTTTTGTCTAGATGTGTGGAGAAAAAGCTCGTGTTAAACTGGGAGAAGTGACATTTTATGGTCACTAAGGGTATTGTCTTAGGTCACATCGTCTCCTCAGATGGTATTGAGGTAGACAAGGCAAAGGTTGAGGTCATTGCCAACTTACCCGCCCCTAAATCTCTGAAAGATGTAACGTCTTTCCTTGGGCATGCAGGATTTTATCGTCGTTTCATCAAGGACTTTAGCTCGATTGCTAGACCCTTGTGTAGTCTCCTCTCCAAGGAAACCCCGTTCGAATGGAGCGATGAGTGTCAGGCAGCTTTTGAGACTTTGACAAGTATGCTTACCACCGCTCCCATAATTCAAGCTCCTGATTGGACCCTCCCCTTCGAATTGATGTGTGACGCCAGCGACTTCGCGGTTGGGGTTGTTTTAGGACAGAGAAGTGACAAGAAACCCCATGTCATTTCCTATGCGAGTCGAACTCTTAACGGTGCTCAGTTGAACTATTCGACCACCGAGAAAGAGTTATTAGCGGTTGTCTATGCTTTGGATAAGTTCCGGGCATACCTCTTGGGATCCCCCATAGTTTGTTTTATGGATCATGCGGCGCTCAAATACCTTCTGTCTAAGAAGGACGCCAAGCCGCGCCTGATTAGGTGGGTGCTCTTACTCCAGGAGTTTAATTTGACTATTAAAGATAAAAAAAGGAGTAGAAAATGTTGTCGCGTTTAACGTTTGAGGCACCCAAGGACCAACTCCCAATTGCTGAATTCTTTCTGGATGAACAGCTATTCTCCACTTCCTCTCTGCCGTGGTTCGCTGATATCGTGAACTACCTCGTGACGGGTTAGATTCCATCTTATTGGACCCCTCAAGAGAAGAGGAAGTTCTTTAGTTGGGTGAGGAGATTCTTTTTCGATGATCCGTATCTGTTCAAATATTGCTCCAACCAGATCATACGGAGATGTGTCCCAGATGATGAGTATGAGAGCGTAATTCATTTCTCCCACACGGAGGCATGTGGGGGCCACTTTTCTTCCAAGAAAACTGCCGCAAAAATCTTACAAAGCGGGCTTTATTGGCCCACACTTTTTAAGCATGCACACGAATTCTGCGTTTCGTGTGATCGTTGCCAAAAATTAGGGGCTATAACTCGTCGAAACATGATGCCAATGTCCCCCATTCTAGAAATTGAAGTCTTTGACTGTTGGGGGATTGATTTCATGGGCCCATTCCCGCCGTCTTTTGGTAACCTTTACATCCTGGTGGCCGTAGATTATATATCAAAGTGGGTCGAGGCCATTGTGTCCAAAACCAATGATCATCGGGTGGTGTTGAAGTTCCTTAAGGAACACATGCTTTCGCGTTTCGGAACTCCGAATGCGATCATAAGCGATAACGGAACGCATTTTTGCAATTCTCCGTTTGCTACTCTTATGCGAAAGTATGGGGTAACTTATAAGGTTGCAACTACCTACCACCCGCAGACAAATGGCCAAGCTGAATTGGCCAATCGAGAGATCAAGCACATCCTAGAGAAGACGGTTAATCCCGACCGCAAGGATTGGTCTCTTTGGCTTCCTGACGCTTTATGGGCATATCGTACGGCCTACAAGACTTCCTTGGGTATGTCTCCCTTTAGACTTGTGTACGGCAAACCATGTCATTTACCAGTTGAAATAGAGCACAAGGCCTATTGGGCGATCAAGAAATTCAATTTTGATCTAGACAAGGCCGGAAAGAAACGAATGCTCCAACTCAATGAGTTGGATGAACTCCGGAATGATTCGTACGAGAGCGCGAGAATTTATAAGCAAAGGGTGAAAGATAGGCGCGACAAGCACATACTCCGTAAAACATTTCACCCTCTTCAAAAGGTTCTCTTATACGACTCTAGGTTGCATTTGTTCCCGGGTAAGCTAAGGTCTAGGTGGACGGGTCCGTTTATCGTTAAGACCGTCCATCATCACGGTGCAATTGAGATTGAGAACCCATCTGCTGGGAAGTTGTTCAAGGTCAATGGTCAGCGTCTCAAGCCCTTCCTAGAACCATTTGACCCGTGTTCGAACACGATTCCATTGTCCAACCCCGTTTACGAGGCTCTTTAGGACGTCGGAATTATGAGTTTTTGTGCCGAGCATCCCCCGGCATGTGTGGGGTGCAAAATTTTTGTCCCGAACCCTTTGTACATATTAAACTCTCTCTTTAGTGTCCAAAAATCCACCCATTAGCAGCCCAATCCAACCACCCTCGAAAAAACCATGTTTCAGCAAAGCAGAAACTCAAATCCCAGAAGCCGAATCGATTCGGTTTTTCCACCGAATCGATTCGCCCCACTCCAGTAGCCAACTTTGGGTTTGCGAATCGATTCGCAATTCTGGCGAATCGATTCGGTAAATCAAAAGTATCAGGTCTCCATTTGCGAATCGATTCGGTTTTCCACCGAATCGATTCGGGCCCCTTCCAGTGTTGAATTCGCGATTTGCGAATCGATTCAGTTTTTCCACTGAATCGATTCGGTCCCCCTGTCACTTAAAATTCCCCCATTTTCTTATTTTCCTCTTCACATTCTCTCTATCCCCTTAGCCTGCGAAAACTGCCTCTACCATATCATTTCCATTCCTCTAATCATATTCAATCCATGGCTTCCTCATCCAAGGCTTCCTCATCCAAGGTAACTACTTCAATCCACTCTATTCAATTTCAATTCTTATTTAGTGTTCTTGGTATAGAAAGTAGGGTTATTTGGGGATATTTTAAAAATTCAAATTTTATGCCAAATGCTCCATATTATCTCTTTGTTTGTGGTATAAATCCAACAAATACAACTTGTTTATGATGCTTTGATGATTCAGTTGTATTTGTTGGGGTTGTTTCACATTAAACATGTCATTTTCACCCTACTTTCTATACATTGCACACTAAGTGTTCGATAAATTGCCTCTGTGAAGATTTTGTGCGCTAATGCTCTATATTCGCACCTTTTATTGAACATTCCTGTTGAATTGTCTTTGTTTGAGTATGGTGTGCGTCGGTTACGTCTACTCGACCATTTTTCCCAACGCACACCATCCGAACCTAGTATCCCCAATTTTCACGAACACTTTGATTTTATGCATTACACTAATTGTTTATGTATCAAATTGAATTGCCTTGTAGGTTCCTTCAATCACCAAGCCAACCTCCTATGTGGTTACTGGACGGGGAGGAGCTGGTTTCGACTCCTTTCGTTCCAAGGAAGAGATGGAATGGTATCGGGCCATGTTCAAAACCAGTCGCCCGATCGCTATAGAAAAGGAAGTGATTGTTGAGGAGATGCCCGCTTCTGTGCGGCAATTTTTGGCCAAATTCAATTGGGAGGCCCATCTGGCCATGAGAGGCGAGGTCAACGAGGACCACGTGCGCCGTTTCTACGCTTCTCTGGTATCTATACGCGGCGGCGCGTATGAGGCATATGTGAGAGGGAGGCAGATCACTATATCGAAGACCATCTTGGCTACGCACCTTAGCGGGGTGTCAGACCCCGAGCTATATCATTACCTAGTTCTTGCAGACGCGCCTCAGCTTCCGCAAGACCTACTCATTGAGCGTCTTGCACCCGACAAGATTTGGGCGGGAGAAACTTTCCCCACTTTGGGCATGTCCGATGTACACCGTATCCTCCATCTCATCGCAGTTAACTCCATCATCCCCACTCAGACCAAGGCGGTCCTTTGCTACAAGCAGGCCCTCTTCTTATATAGTCTCTTATCGGATGACATGGTCATCAGTCTTCCCGCCCTCATATTGCACCAAATTGTGAACGTTGCCTACAACGAGAAGGGAACCACAACTCTTCCTTTCGCGCGTCTGATTTCCCGGATTTGTAGGAATGCCGGGTGTGAGGTTTTGGGCAGCGACAAGATCCCGAGGCTGCCCAAGGTGTTCAATGATAAGACTATCGCAAAGATCTTGGGGCAGGACTATTGGGAGAGGAGGAAGAAGCGTGCCTTTGATGCCCCGGATGCCCCTGTTGCCCCTGACGCTGCAGATGCTCCTATGCCGAATATTTCGGAAGTACCTCATCCCGTCCCACCTCCTGCCCCATCTTCTGTTGACCCCATTGCGTATCTTGGGGTGCAGATGGATGAGTTACAGGCTGATTTCTCCGAGTTTCGGGGCACGTATTTGTCTAGCTTTGCATCGTTCCAGGCCAATTTTTCTGCTTATCGGGGCGCTTACGAGTGCGATATATCCATGATTACTCGGGCGCAGATGGATTTATTTTCACACCTCCGAGGGGGCGAGGCTGCTGTGCCTCCATACCTTTATGACCCTTATGCCCCTCGCGACCCCCCCGCGTCGCCATCCGGACGATATGTAGGCCGCGGTCATTCTACTTTCTCTGCTGCTGAATTTTTGGGTGCTTGTTCATTTTGATTGTTGGGTGTGTACCTTTGTAGTTGTGTATTAGTGTGGGGAAGAGAGAGTACAATTGTTGTATTTTATAATTTTGGTTTTATTGTGCCCCATGTACACAACTCTTATTTATTAATGAAGTTACTCATTTTCAGTTTCATATTTGTTCTTGTATATATCTCTTTAGTATATATTATTGTTTATGGTACTAACTTGTAACAGGCATGCCGTTGCGCGGTTCTCGAGTTACTCCTTATGGGGTGACTATTTTCATACCCCTTTTCCCATTTTATCCCTACTAACATTGAGGACAATGTTTCATTCAAGTTAGGGGGTATGGTATACCATTGTGATGCCGGTTATCATGTTAGTAGTAAACAAAAAAAAAATTAATCTACTATGATTACTTATATGATCGACATATCCTATTGTATAGCTATGAAGCATGCTTTGAGTCATTGATTTATTACCCTTTAGCCCGTTATTGTTTGCATTGTGAATAGCATCATAAAATTAAACTGTGAAGCTTTGAGCATATACACAAATAATTATTTATGATTTGGTTTAAAAGTGTTTCAAATTCGTTATTCTAAGGCGCATGCTATACCCTTACAAAAGTGAAAATTGAGACTTATCATCATTTGTGAGCGTATACACCCACTCTATCTCTTTCTTGTCAATGAACTCGTTGACGATCTCATTTTCTTTTCATTTGATTGCATACTAACTGATTTATCACTTGAGCATGATTTTCAATGGTGTTGAGTTCCGCGAATCACATGAAACTCTAGGAAAGGATTATAGGCCCTTGTTGTTAAACCCATATGACCTTGACCTTTCCCTTAAATGTTTCCCCTAGTCAACCCCCTTGAGCCTTATTATTCCTTTCATTTCAACCCCAAATCCCTTGTCCAACTCCACATTGGAGTCCTAAACCCTTATTTACTCCTCCCGTACCTTGATTAGGGATTGTTCCCGGGATTGAATGATGTTGTTTATATGGATTGCAATCAAAGAAAAGAAAAGAATAAGTATCGAATAAAATGGGTCCTAGTTGTTTCCCATTTCACCATGTGTATGACTATCAAAGTCTCACTCTCATGAATACATTGCTTGTGGAATTTGATTTCGATTCCTAAGTTTCCCATTAAATCCATTATCCCGCGCGATATTCCCGAATCTCCTTTGATCCTACACACATCCCTTTCTTTTCCTAACCCTAACCTAGCCTAAATTCTATACCCCCAAAAGTCCTATTTGATCCTAGGGTGATGTGATTCAAAGGTCGAACATTAGCGATAATCCGTTTAAATGCTTTTCTCTTGGTTAATATACGATATCCTTTCATGAGATTGTTTTTTTTTTCACTTTTATATTACTTTCTTCATTGATGACATGTGTGTGGCCTAGTTTCCCTTTACAATTACTCTTAATGCCCGCATGTCCCGTGTGTGTTACATCCCATTTCTAAGTGTTTCATTTGTTGAGTGTAACAACCGGAAAGAACTTGAGTATGCATGCCTTAGCTTTTATATGGATTTTGAAAGTTTTGCCAAATCTAAATTACCACATGTGTCCGCTTATTTCGCTTTCCCATGGTTTCGATTTTTATTTGAAGTTATTTGTTTAATGCCGATAATTGCCGTCTTTGGTGTGAGCTTCGTTCACTTTGTTGATAAATTGTGCTCTTTAGATATTTGTTGAGCTACGCATTGGATTTTGCCATATCATAGTATGAGTTGATTTGATGTTTGTGGGTGTCATCCCTGGAAACCCTCACGAGACCTCACTCGTCCCCTAGGGCCACCTAGGGGTTTAAAAACGGCTTATTGCATATGCTAAATGCAATCGTTCGCCTACGAAAGTGGCATTTTTCCTTCGTTGTACATATTTCTTATATTTTGGTTGCGTTGTTGGCCCTTGTTTCTTCATACTTCATTGCTCGGGACTAGCAATGTATAACTTAGGGGGTGTGATTCGTCACTTTTATTTTATTTTATACCCCGTTAATTTGTACATTCTAGCATTCCCGTGCATGTATTTCCCGATTCTTATACTCATTTATTGACTAACCCCTGAATTCATCATATATACTTTGTATGTGTCTTTATTGAGCTTTTATAGTTCTCGGGAATGCATTTTGGGAAGTTTGGTTTTGATCCGGAAAAGTTCCGATGACACTTGCACAGTCGGGGGCATTTTGGTAATTTAAGCACTCGAGTTTTGTTCCCGATTTCTTCACGGAAGTTGTAGACCTTCTTCTTATCTTCACGTGGCCTCCGACGGTGCTTGAATCTGACCTCGAACGAAGAAGTTACGGAAGTTTCGGTGAAGCATGGGACAACTAATGCCTACATAGGCAACTCTCCTTCTCACGGCAGGCCCGAAACGATTCGCCATTACTACCGAATCGATTCAGTTAAATGCAGGGGCAATTCTCTACACTTCCGAATCGATTCGGATTTGGCACCGAATTGATTCGGCCCTGCATTTCCAACTTTCCTCTTATTACTAGTTTGCCATTTTGGTTGGATTTTTGGGGATTTATCACTTGTTTTTCCTCTTTGATAGGGAGATTACTTTTGTTAGATAATTGGTGATATATAAAAACACTCTCTTCTCTCTCCTAGGTCAAGTTCATTTATGGTTTTCACCAACTTGTAAAGCTTTGATTACTAGTTGAATTGTTGTTATTAATGCAAGAAAGGTTCAATTACTTCTTCTCTACTTGTTCTACTAGCTTTAACTTGCATTTAATTCCATCTCTTGCATTGGTTTGTGTTTAAACTAGATAACTAACTTAAGTATGTTGTTAACTAGCATGTGTAGTGTAGATTCAATTATGAGTAGCTAGACTTATGATTGGGGATCAAAATCCCACCTTGGATGCTTGAACTTCATATTTAGGGTTTGGTTTATAATTGTTCTAATCTAACTTCATGTGTTGGTTTTGGAGTATCATAGTTTCTTAACTTCTCTTGTCATTCAAGGGTTAGTGTTTGAATCTTTACTACAAACCCAACCCATCTAGCAATAATTAATTAACCCCTAATCCTCCATTGTTGAGTTTAGTCTCTACCTGGTTGATGTTCGGACTTAATTAGTTATGCTCGATTAGAATTGATTTCAACCAAGCCCTATAATCCCCTTCTTTGTGAATCCGAGGTGGGAGAATGATCCTCGATCCCTTTAATTTCTTGAACTCAAGCTTACCTTAGTTCTTTTCATAGTTCCGTAATCATTAATTAATCATCTGATCATCAGTAGTATGTTAGTTTAGAGATTACTCTCAATCACTTTTCCAAACTATTAAATCATCTTTTACACTTTAACTTTCGTGATGTTTAGAGAATCTCTTTACTCCAATCCTGTTCTCTTAGGAGTGTTTCAATCCCTGTGGATCACGATTCCGTACTTACCGGTTATTACTTGTTGCGATAGATTTGCACTTTAATCACAAGCTTTATTTTGGGCACACCACTAGGGAATTTAAAGATGTCTTTCAGGAGATCCATGGCTTACCTCCAAGTCGTGAGATTGAGTTCATAATTGACTTAGCACTGGGAACTAGGCGGATTGCACGAACTCCATACCGTATATCTCCTTTAGAAATCAGGGAGTTAAGGGATCAAATTCAGCAACTATTAGGTTAGGGGTTCATTTGGTGTAGCATATCGCCATGTTGTTCCCCTATATTATTCGTAAGGAAGAGAGATGGTTCCCTCCGGTTATGCATCGACTATGGTGAATTGGATAAGGTAATCATCAGAAATAAATACCCTTTAGCTCGAATCGATGATTTGATTGATCAATTGAGAGGACCGTCATACTTCTCTAAAATAAATTTGAGGATAGGATAAAACCAGTTGCAAATCTGAGAGCAAGACGGGTCGAAAACTGCGTTCTTAACCAGGTATGGGTCCTTTGAGTTTTTGGTTATGCCTTTTGGACTAACCAATGCTCCTGCAGTATTTATAGATCTTATTAATCGAGTATTTTGGGACTTTCTAGACCAGTTTGTGATAGTGTTTATTGACGACAATCTAGTCTATTCTCGGATTGAAGCTGATCGTGTCGAACACTTGCGATTGGTCCTGCAAACACTACAGAATCATTAACTTTATGCTAAATTTGAAAAATGCGGCTTCTGGTTACAAGAAGTGTAATTTTTGGGGCATATCATAACGGCTGAGGATACTTCCGTAGACCCAAACAAGGTTCCAACGGTGAGGGAATAGGATCAACCCATGACACCAACTGAGATTCGTAGCTTTCTGGGTTTGGCGGGGTATTATCGCCATTTCATTAAGAGTTTTCCCAAAATGCGGGCCCTTTAACGAACTTGACCCTAAAAGGAGTGCAGTTGTTTTGGGATGACTCCTATCAGCTCACTTTTGAAGAGCTGAAGGAAAAGTTGACCTCTGCTCATGTACTCGCATTGCCAAAATTGGGAGTAGACTATTTGGTCTATATGGACGCTTCTCTATAAGGACTGGGGGTGTAATACAACAGGAGCATAGGTCCGTTGCATACGCATCTCGCAAGCTTAAGCCCCATGAAAATAATTATCCCACGCATGATTTAGAGCTTGCCGTGGTGGTGTGTGCCTTAAAGATATGTAGGCATTACCTCCTAGGTGAGAAATTTAGTCTTTTACGGACCACAAGTCATTACAATATTTGTTCTCCTAGAAAGATCTGAATATGTGGCAACGTCGGTGGTTAGAATTCGCAAAGGACTATCAATTTGATATTCATTACCACCCTAGAAAGGCAAATGTGGTAGCTAAGGCGCTGAGTCGAATACCCGTGGGGAAACTAGTGGAAGTGTGGAAAGCTAAGTGGAAAGAACTTGGCTAGGATGATGTTGTAGCAAGATCATGCATGTCGGTGTTGATCGTTACGCCTGCTATCGTGACATGAGTTGTAAAAGTGCAAGGAGGGGATACAGACTGTCAAGATCAGGTACATCAATTGTTGACCGAGGAAGCGGAGTCCTACTCTATTAGTTCTGAGGGTGGGTTACATTTCTACGGAAGTCTTATAGTCCGAGACGAAGGAGACTTGAGACGTGCTGTCATGATGGAATCCCATGGTTCAAGATTTGCAGTACATACATGGGGGACAAAATGTACTGAGACATGCATAGATAATATTGGTGGCCTGGAATGAAAAGGGACATTTCAGAATTTATCTCCCAATGAACCATTTCTCATTTAGTAAAGGTGGACCACCAGTGGCCGAATGGATTATTGCAACCGTTAGAAATATCGGTGTGGAAATGGGAAAGTATCTCAATGGATTTTATCACGGGATTACAAAAATCGCAAAGAGGTCATGATTCTATTTGGGTAATTGTCGATCGTTTGGCCAAATTGGCATACTTCCTATCGGTATGGACGTATTATAATATGACACGCTATGCCCAACTCTTCACTGTGGACATTGTGAAACTTCATGGGGTTCCTATCAATATAGTTTCGGATCAAGACAAAAATTTTGTATCCCACTTTTGGCGAAGTTTCCAAGAGGTAATGGGGACCGAATTGCGGTTGAGTACAACATACCATCTGCAAACTGATGGACAAATAGAGAGTGTCAACCAAATGTTAGAGGATATTTTCCGCATGTGCATACTTTATTTTAAAGGAGGATGGGAACAATATCTTTCGTTGGTCGAATATTTATACAATTATTCATACCAATTCACGATAGGTATGGAACCGTATGAGGCAATGTATGGCCGATCGTGTCAATCACTTGTTTGTTGGTTAGAAATTGGAGACAATAAGCTCCATGGACCTAAAATGATCCAAAACACCTCTTTGAAGATTGATCTCATTCAAAATCTTATACGGATTGCGCAGGATCACCAGACGAGCTATGCCAATGCGAATCGAAGGGATGTGGAATTGTAAGTGGGGGATCAAGTTTTGGTGTGGGTGTCCCCGATGAAAGGTGTGATGCGATTCGGGAAAAAGGTCAAACTTGCACCACGCAATGTAGGTCATTTTCCCATTATTGCAAAGGTAGGCATCGTAGCTTATCATCTTGCTTTTCCGGAACACTTACGACAAATTCATGATGTATTCCATGTCTCATCTTTAAATAAGTATAAAAATGTGAAGGAGCTCATTGGCATGTTCCGTTAGACAATATTGAGTTGCAACCCGACATTTCGTATGAGGAACAACCAATTTCCATCTTAGATGTTCTAGTCTAATGGGTGCACCATAATGTCGTGGAATCAACTTGGGAACGAGAGTAGGATATCTAAGAAAAGTACACACACCTCTTTTTACCAGGTATGCGTAAATTTTGAGGGAAAAATTTCCTTGTAAGGGGGGGAGTATGTAATACCCTTTACTTTTGAGTATTTATTTTTTATATTAAATTGCCATGTGGGTTAGTTGTATAAAATAAAGGAAATTTAAGTAAATATTAATGTAAGTAAATTAAGAATTAATATTTATGAGCATTGCATATTTACCGTTACGCGAATGTAAATAGTGTAATATTATGATAATGTTGCGTCGTGGTGATTTAAATGACGGTTATGATTTATATTCCAATCAGATTATTATTAGAATGTTAATATGACGTTGGAGTAGGAATTAATGAACGAGATCCCAAATGTCAGTTTAGAGGGCACGGTTAGTCTGGGAATAGTTGAGATAGTCAAAATAAGTTTCGGGTGTGTTTTTGGGTTCCGGGTGTACTTTTGGCTAGTTATGACTCAAATATGATGTTACGAGTCATTTTAAGTATGTAGTAGCACTTGATGTTGGACTTAATTTATTTGAGCTAAATTTGGGTATTTAGTCTTGCAAGAGTGTTTATTACTCGTTTATGTTTTAACCTAGAAAGTGGATAGAGAGAAGTGAGAACTTGAGAGAAGAGGAGAAAAGAGGAGATTTTGCCATTTCTAGCTTCGAATCATAGTAACGAGAATATAATCCGAGACTATAATCTAGAGGAAAGTTATTAAACTTGCATAACCTATGATTGTGTTAAATAATTTGTATATATGGTTAGTGTTCATGAGTTAAACCATTTATGTATTTTGATGATTTGGTTGTTTAAATATAAAGGTTTAGGATATAGACTTGATTGAATGGATTATAGTAGTTAAACATCTTGTGGAAGGGTGTGTATAAGATGTTAGGTTTCAAATGGAAAAAGAAAGAATTTTGGGGATTTAGGGTTTATATAAACCTGTAGACACCACTGGGCATCTTGACCAGGACGAATCGATTCGCCCTTCTTAGCGAATCGATTCGCTAATATGGTGGCTATAGGTCTAAGGAACCGAATCGATTAGGGTTAAGGCCGAATCAATTTGGGCATAGACAGAAGGTTGGTTTCCTTCACCGAATCGATTTTCTTTCTGGTGAATCAGTTCGTTTTCAGGGGTGAATCTATTCGACCATACGCGAATCGATTCAAAAACCCTGTTGTTTCCAGATATTTTTCTAACTTTGTTTTTACTCCTTTTCTTTTGGGTTTAAGGCTTAAGAACCTTCTCTTAGGATGTATTAAAAAGTAATATGACCTCATATAATAAGAGTAGTACATTAGGATAGTAAGGGAGTGTCCGGGCTTATTCCTGGGACTAATTATAGGAGCAAAATGTCTCATTTCATCTAGTAAATGAGTGTAGGACTAGCGTAGAGTCGGGTAGTGTCGTGTTGGATCTTCGGGGGCCTATATGAGAGTAATTATATCTTGTAGCCAAATTAATAGGCACATAAGGTTTCAAAAATAAGAATCGTGTGTTTAAATTTAAATACCTTATGACTATGGAACATTCACACATACCTCTCTAAATGCTATCAAAGGGGAAGTACTGAAAGAGGTTAATCCCCTGGCTAATAATATAGGGAGAGTATAGTCCTCAGGCCATGTCACCGGTTGTTACATTGTATGATTATTTTATTCGAAGTGATGTAATTTCGGGTATGGTTACGTCTCACTTTCTAAGGTGTATGGCCGCTTCCCATGCGTTGTCATTTAGGGTACCCATTTGGTCTTGATTATAGGCCCTGGGAGATGATAGCATTTAGGGTCGCATCCAGTGGGGTGACTCCCAGAAGGATGGTCTTAGAACTGTATATTATATGATTGTAACTATTCTCACGGAAATGGTATTTCACATAAACGATTGAAAGAAACTGTGAACCAGCTTTATTTACATATGGTCCTTAATGAATAATTGACTTGCAAGGATATATATTAAATTGATAAACTTGGCATGTTGAATAAATTTAGGTTACTCCTATTATGTTGATGGGTAGTTTAACTTGAAATGAATTGTACGCGTTAGGGTGTGCACTTAGAAGAGAGGTGAGGATGGTACTTTGAATGAAGAGCGAATTTAACCTATTTATTAAAGTTGGCATTCATAACTGTCATGCATTTTATTCACATGTATATCATATCAAATCGGGCCCCGACCCGTTTATATTTCCTCTTCTTGTGTGGTTATTATATATGTTCAGGTGCTCCACCGCATGGGCGCCCACTTTGACTTCCCTTCCCAGTGTTAAGGAGCTACTGCATTTTGTGGATGTTGTAGGATTTTTGTAGTAGACGCATCAGTTTCTTTTGATACTCTAGTTATGATCCGTCTGTATATTCGGGCGTGTTGTCCAAGTTTAGTATTTACACTTACTATTATACTTGGTGTAATATTTTGTATTTAGTCTGTTAACCGACAGCTTATTCTGTTATGCTTTCTTGAATGGTTATTAAACTATTATCTATCTATATATCAACCTTTTGTTATAAATTGGATGAGGGAAATTGCTTTTATCAAATTTGCAAAATTATATATGACATCTATTTTCAAAAATATTTGGTGGTTATCTCGTATTATTATTATTATGCGACAGTGATGCTAAGAATGGACCGTTTGAGATTCCTATTTTTATTGGAATAGCGGGTTGGCCACCTCTTATTTTAATAAGCAGGGTGTCATAGTTTACACCAAATTACCATGTGATATTAATTTTCAAAGAGTTTTTCCCACTGATACCATCTCTTATAAGTGGTATTAGAGAGGGTTGCACTAATTAATTGTGTATATCCTTATTTAGTGCAATTTTAGGGTGGTTATTGTTTTTCCTCTCTTTTGTTGGTTTATTTTTTCTTACCGATGGATTTCTATAGTTTTGACAGCTTAAATCATTTGAATTTGAAGTTTCCTATAGGAATTGAGATTCTTGAAAAAAAATCGTTTTAAAGTTGCTATGGATCTTTTGAAAACTATTCAAACTCAAAGAGATTTTTTTGTCAGAAACTTATGGACATGGATCGTGACTTTAAAATTTTAGAATTGTCCAAGAAAGATAGTGATAATAGAGTTTGATTTTTAGAGAAAGAATTTGAGGATTTTAAAATTTCTAGGATTACTGTATGTTCAATTAAGAATAATTTCAATTTAATTAATGTTTATAAGGAACATGAGAAGCCTCTCAATGACAAGTTAACTAGCATTTAGGGCGAGCAAGATAACCTTTCGAGAATGATTGAAAATTTAAAGAAGGAGTCCCTAAAACATCAGGAGTCTAATTCTTTGCTTAAGTCTAAAATTTTGAAGCTAAAAGATGATTTAAAATACTCGAGTAGTGTTTGTAGTAATGGTAATGGCTTATATTATTCTAATGATTCCGTTGCCAAAGCCAAGACCATTGTTTGTTTTAGAGGTTCGACCACATCCCAGGGTATTTGAAAAGTTCAACCCATAGGTAATATTCCTCGCATTTACAAATGTTCACATTGTGGTAGGAAAGATCACCTTAGGCATTTTTGTTATGATCTTGGAAGAGGTTTCAAGAAATTAAAGCGTAGTGTCCTTTTGGTTCCTAAAACTCGATGCGATAAGTATAGACCTATTTTGGTTAGGAAATCCATTTTGGAGGAGATAGATGTTAAACTAGTTCATTCTTACATTCTTGAACATGACTCTTCACAAGTTATATCCTATGGATGATTGCATGTATAATTTTGTGTGTCATACTCTAGTTGTGTGTCATGATATATGTTTTCTAGTGTTATGACATGTGTATCTCTTTCATTTTATTTTTCTTTTATTGAGCCATATTAGAAAAATACAAAAAGGTTTTATTTAAAAAAAAATCAAAAATACAAAAAGGTTTTTGGATTTTGTGTATTTTAGTTTTACACATTTAGTGTGGCATATTAGTGTGTTTGAATCCATTTCACTCCATACTTTCCATATGGCTAGGATATTTGGTTATGGCTTTAGATACTTATATTGATCTTAACCATGTTCATGGAGTTGTTTCGAACTAGATTTTCTTTATGGATTTGACTTTGTATATGTCTTCGTACACACATGCACAAGATTTTTGAACATTTACTTCACATGTATATTTGAGCTCTGTGAGACCCATTAATTTTAAAGTCTACATATTTATGTGACTAAGGGGGATTTATGCATGTAAGAACCATTGCCCGTGAGAGATTTTATTTAGTAATGAAAAATTATGAGTGAGCACAGAAAAGGGCTGCGAAAGACATGTTTACTTTGTGTGAAAGCCACCGTTGAAAAGAGCCCAAGAAAAAATAAAGACAATAAAAACATAAAATTTCCAAAAAGGACTCAACATTGTTTAGAATGTGTGTTCACTAAAAAAGAAATATGCTTATTTTGTCATGATGCTAGTATGCTTATTTTGTCAATGGGTTTGCACAATGAATCCTAGTATGCTTATTTTGTCATGATGCTAATTATTTGAGGAATAATCAACATTATAGGCTTGTGTACATTGTGCTTGGTTTGTTCATCTAGTTTACTTGATTTCGTCACTTGAGGCTAAAACTTAGTTTGATAAAGTTTTGCGGTCAATTTGAACTTCATGATTATATTTGAGAGTTTGGGTCATAATTCATTTATATTTATTTCACATCCATTTATTCCATCCCACATGTTTAGACATGTCGATATTATGCTAGTGTGTAAATCTTATGTAATTTATGTCTAGTTTTTTTGGTTGTTTATACCTATATATGTATGCCGAATTTTTTTTTTGGGTATATTTTGCATATATTATATATGGTATTGTGTTGAATTTGTAAAATTTACATTTTTTTAAATGAAAATTTTCAAAAATAATAGGATGAGTTTGCCTTCAACATTGTCATTACACGTGCTTGATTTATATCTTTTTGCAATGATATCTTATCTTCTAAGTGATACTTCGTATTTAAAGTTTATGTTTTACTCCTTTGTCTATTACAGACAAAAAGGGGGATTACAAATTACGAGGGAGTTTTTATGTTTTCTTCAAACTCAAAGCATCACGGGGTATATATTTTTGTCTCATGTGCATAGGTACTTAAATTGGAATTCAAGACAAACCGAATAAAGACAAAGTTTTTGGAAAGGAAGAAGAAGTTTGAAGATGAAGACACTTATGCCATTTCGTTCTGGGATTAGGAAGGGTGTTAGCTTTCTTTAATCATTTATAGAGTTTTGTTAATGTAATTTGGGTGTAACAACTCGTAATTTTATCTAGTAGTTAATTAAATTAATTTAGAATTCAAAAAGCTAGCTTAAAAGACTCCTAATATGAGTATATATAAGTATTGGGACATTTAAAAGGGTCTTTATAACATAAAACTCTTTAGGCAAAAAAACGTTGTCACGATTCTGGACCATGACTAACGGGCGAACTGTTTTAGTTTTAATAGGATTCTAATGCCACTTGAATTCTCTAATATTTATCCACTTAAATTAAAACGGGGGTTAGGACTTTTCAAACATATTTTGACAACCTCTAAGAGTAGTAGACCCTTACAATTTTAATCTTCCTCCACCTCCAAACCCTAGCCTCATTTTACACAACTTTCAACTCAAGATTTGTTAAGATATATCGAGTTTTTTCAAGTTGATCCTTCGACAAAACTTTTTCATCTTTTTGAAAGGAACACATCTTCAAAATCAGATTTCTTCAAACAAATCTCAAGCATAGTTACCTCTATTGCTTTCCCTTAGTATTATGCGTAGTAATTATGGTCTACACACAAAATACATGCGTTTTCTTAAAATAAATTAGAGATATTAATTAAGGAAAGTGGAATATAATTTGGGACTATTTTTATGAAATTTTTTAATATGAATGAAGACTCAAAACCTTGCATGTTAGAGTATAGATTTAGGTGTCGTAGATGTTAAGGTATTCGCATGTAGATTTTTACGTGGGAATGTCTCTTGATAAGTTTTATGACGTTAAATAATGGAAATGTTGTGGATGTCGCACGATTGTAAATTCTTGTTGTATGAATTCTAAAAACATGCATGTGATATTAAATCGAGTAATTTGATGCGAAACTATGGTTTAATTAATTATATAATTAACCGGACATTAATTGTCTAATTAATTGTGTGTGGATTAAATTGTTAAATTTATTGTGATGAATGGAAATTTAATCTCAAGGAATTTATTTATTTTTAATATGTTCGACACCGTAGGAACGACGGGGTTATGGGATAGATAGGACACTCCCTCCCCATTATTTAGATTTCTTTCTAAGTATGGGACTAGTTAGTAGACCTTTGAGTGGTTATCGTTTTCTAGGTATGGGACTAGATAGTGGTGACGGTTTACGGATTAATATTCCGAGGGTGGCCTGATTTTTATGTTGTTCCTTGGATTAGCAAACCTAGGGGTGAGGCTAAGTGTAATACCCCGTAATTTTAATGGCTTTTAAAATGAGTTAAATTAAAAGTTAATGGGATTAATTGAAATTAATTTTAAATGAATTAATTGGGATTAATCCGAATTTTATATTACTTGTGGATATTGAAATATATGATTCTGAATATTACTTAGTAATATTTAAGTAATATATGAATATGATGTTATTTATATTATCGTGAGTTACTAATACGATAATTATGATACTTAAGTCGGACCCGGTATGGGACATGTCGGGACTAATTTAAATAAATGATAAGGAAACATTATTTTATATCAACCTTATGGTCGTTTCGAGTGCGCCGTTGCATCCGGAAGGGTCGAAAAATTCACAAAAGTGTATTTGGGGGTTTGATTTGGGTCTTGGATCACTTTGGAGATGAAGGACACCCGAAGGGGCATTTTAGTCATTTTATTTGAGAGATGAATAGTAATTTCGGAATTTGTCTTATTATAAAGGTGATGGATTAGAGGAATGATAAGCACCCAAAAGTTTATATTTTATACCCCGAATAGACGTATTTTAGTTGCTAATTCTTGATAATTTGGGTCTGATGCGCTTTATTGTGTATTTTGTAGGTCGAATGCACGTTGTGGTGTTAAAACACGTATTTTAAAGCAATTGTGCGGATTATGGAGATAATTACCAATCCCGTAACCCTATCCTACCCTAACCTAGCCTAAACATTGTCCCGAGCCTTATGTGTTTGATTTGTTCCCTTTCGTATTTTTTATTTTTAATTTTTAAATTGAAATATTTTTTATTTTTTGGATTTATTTTTCATTTCTTTTTATTTAAAGTTGTTTTCTTTTGATTTTTAGTTTTTAATTTTTATTTTATTTTATTAGGATTAGGTTTTTTTTAGGAATTCATTTATTTTTTAGTTTTATTTTGATTTACATTTTTGTAGGTATTTAGTTTTAATTTTTAAGTTTTAGGAATTTATTTTTTTTACTTTTATTAGTTTATTTTTTTAGGACTTGAGTTTAAATTTTTATTTTTATTTTTATTTTTAGGATTTAATTTTTAGTTTTATTAGTTTTAGTTAAATATTTTTTAGGGATCATAAGTTAAACACACACACAACCCCTACACCCAATTAAAACCCTCACCCTCATACTAACATCCTACACTCACCCACACCCTCATCCCCACCATTTTACCTACACCCTCACCACACACCATCAAACCCATCACCCATCTTCAACAACACACCAAAATGCTTTTTCAAACAATGACACACCAACAGGGTTTTTTATCAAATGGCGTCGTTGCCATTCTTGGGAGAGTGAAGCACTTGGAGCGAATTTCAACTTGTAGTTCATTTATTTTTTTGCACTTTATTATTTTTTGTACCATTTTTATATTTTTAGAAGGCTTGTATTTAGGATTATTCTATTCTTGGCTTGTATTGCGGTGCATAGAGACACATTTATTTTATTTTTCATTTTAAAAATTGTAATAATCGAAGAAAGCGTGATTGGGAAACCGGACAAGGTAGCGAGAGGGCATCTAAAGGCGAGGATTTAGAAGCCTCTCTACCTTGGGTCGGTAGGACTCCCGGAGCCGACTGAGATTGGTGCGATCTCCCCCTAGTTGACTCAAATTTTTCGGCACCCCACGGCCTAAAAACTATGGGAGGTACATTTCTAAACCCTCGCGCCTCTCCTGTTAGCGAGTCACTTCTTTTGTGTGATTTTTTTACTCTTACTTGATTTTATTCTCGCATTTTTTTTCGAATGGTGTGATAAATTAATTGACTAAGACCTACACCCGATCACTCACGAGAATGGATTTCATCACTCGACTCACTTGCTTACCATTGTGTGCTACCCTAGCCATCATTAAATTTAAAATCAATCAACTAGGTAGCCCACGAGGAGAAAATTTTGCAAAGGGGATCACTCATATTCTTCCGTGATTTTTTATCACCCGCAGACTTAATTAAAATTGGACTACCCTTTCACTAAATTCAAATATAAAAATTGGCTATGTGCTAGTTAGGATTTCTCCTTGGCTTGCGTGTGTCCAATTTAATTTGTCGGTAGTCGATTTTAGTTAGCTCGTCCAATAAAGAGTGTATATTTCTCCCCACCTTTTCTTCCAAAAATAAAATCCAAAAATATTTTCTTTCTTTTTAGAAAAATCCAAAAAATATTTTCTTTCTATCATTTTTAGAAAATCCAAAAATATTTTCTTTCCTTTTGAAAAAATTTAAAAACTCCCCCCCAAAAAATATACTTCTCTCCACATGGCCGAAGAACATCCCTTAAGGGACTACTTTGGTCATTTCCAATTGTCACGCGACACGTGTGAGAGTGATCCTCAGTCATCTCTTTATGATATTCTTAGTGGTTTGACCTTTCTCACGAGTATCATAGATACTCTTGACCCGTCCATTCACGCACCTCATTTTCCATCACCTTCGGTGTCAAGTGTCGACATGTAACATACCTTGTCGTGCACCCATTGTTCCTATGCTGATCACTTGTCCCATGAGTGTCCATACTCTTCATATCCCAACGCACCCACCATGGAGCCTGTGTATCCATATGACACTATTCCGGAATCCACCTCAGCCTATTACCCCAATGTATCTCATCCCGAGTTATGTGAGTACCCTGGTTATTTGTGGAGGCCTGATCAACCTTTCACGCAATACGAATACCAACCCGATGTTGTGGATCCTCACACGTTCCAACAGTCGTCATGGAAACCTTGTGCATCCGTTCATGATCAGTTCCCTCACTACGCACCCCATAAGTATCAATCATTTGTCCATCACGAAAGCGATCCTTTCGTGTATGATGAACTTGGCCCCACTCCACACACTTCATACGTGTATTCTCCATATATTCCTGCTAATAGTGAGTTCTGTCCACCTCAACTATCACCACCACCCATCTGTGGCACCCCGCCTAATAAGATACCGGGCGATCACTCCAATATTAAACTAAAACAGGAGTCTCATATGGATCATTCTTAGCATCACTGTCGAAAATCCATTTAATTACTAATAACCTATTAGGCTGGTGTCAAAATTTTAACTTTACTACTTTTTTTTAAACGACTAAAATTAAAACATCCACACAGTTTATGCATAAATGAAACTGAAATGAAATAAAATAACCGAACACTCGGTCAAAATATACAACCATATCGAATGCTGTGCTAAAAAATAAATAAATGCGATTGGACCATTGGCCCGAATGTTTATACAGTACCTCCTATCTAGAGTACAAGAATGGAAGCGTCTACTGAGAATCCTGCACGCATCCACAGCTGCTGCAGCTGACGTCTGACTCGAAAGATGTGCCATCCAGGCGTCCCTATGTCTGGACACCTATATATATATATATATATATATATAGCAAGAAAGGAAAAGTAGATAAACGGGTCAGAGCCCGATTTGTGAAAATATTTAGCAAGTGCATAAATGCTTTATTTTTTGAAAATATGTTTTATCTCATATTTAAATTGGTATCGCACTCTCATGAGATACCCCTCACCTCTCCACTAACAGTGCACTCCTAACGTATCCCTCTAAACACCCTAGTCAAGCTACCTTGCTAAACTAGTCTATCGCCCAACCACTATCAATCCTAGATAGTCCAAGTAATGTAATAATGGCTAAACTTCTCCCCAGTCTCAACACTAAGCCATGTTCGTGCGTGGGGTGTCTCGCAAAGCGAAATCCAAACAAGGAACCCCCCTGATACACTACTATGCGGCAAGGTCGATCATCAGGATCCATTAGACCCTCGGCACCCAATTTATACATATATACATATTCGTATTACAATATACATCCGGATCTATCTCCCGGACTGAGGATTCATATACAAAGTATTTATTAATACCTTTCATTTGTATCTCAAAACTTTCCATTTCCCTTCTCATATCCAGGAAATGTATTTAAAATCCAATTCATTATCATGAGTTGCTTTCACAAATCATATAACTTTTTAAACGCCAATTTTATTATCATAAAAATGCTTTTTCGGTTTAAAATATCCCATTTCCCTTTTTATATTCAGGAAATGTATTTAAAAGCCATTTTTATTATCATAAAAATTATTTTACCATATCATATGCTTCCACTTCCCTTATTCCACCCGAGAAGTGTTACCAAAGCCAAACCATTTATCCCATTTCCCTTCTTCCATCCAGGAAATGTAATTAAAGCCAATTTATTATCATAAATTGCTTTAATATATAATATAACGCGTTCTACGACCGCCCGTCCGGGTTTCCCCACTGTGCGCGCCCCTAAATGGCAATCATCTTCAAGGGCCTATCATCAAGACAACCTGGGATCCTACAACGCAAGACGTCGGGAAGCGGCCATATGCCTGCGGGATAGTCAAGACCACACCCGGAATCTCCTAACCAGCGCAGAAAAATACAACAAATGCTTATATGGCCTATAGGACTATATCCACCCTGCGTTAATTTGTCAGGGGGATTCACCATACGCACGCAACTTCCCTTATGATAGCGATTTAGAGAGGTGTGTATCCATATTTTATTAATTAAGAAAATAATTTATCCTTCCATTTTGAAAATATTTATATTTTATTTTCAAAATCATTATCATCATATCATATATATATATACTTTAATCATATAGTGTATATATATATATATATATATATATATATATACCATATATTCATCCTTGGATATATATATGGCCATAGTTGCCAATTACATCTAACGATGACCATTAATTCCAAAGATTCTCTCAAACAATCAAAATCATGCATTCATCTACGCATGATACTAAATCCAAAGTATTCCCAAGCATTCATTAAATCCCTACCCCAGATCGTACACTAAACTAATCCGAGGTTCCTTATTTCATCCCGGAGTTTATTTACCCTCAATACCATTATCTAGGAGTCCTAATATTATATATAGAATCCCCAATAATAATCTCCAAAATAATAGTTTAAATCTCACTAAACTTTAAAAGGAGAAAACCTCAAAAGTCTGCCAGTACCGAATCGATTCGGCCTGTCCGAATCGATTCGAAATGCTTCTACTTTCAAACTGTCTCTTACCGAATCGATTCGGCTTGTCCGAATCGATTCGGCCTGTCCAAAAATCCCAAATTTGCCTAGGTTTTATATATATCCCAAAAACCCCAAACTCAATTCAATCTCCATTTAATTTATAACTCGGATTTATTTTAACGAACCCAAAGTTTTCATATATCCTCAAGTCCTTTAGAGGTCCTAACACTCTTTTTGGGAACCCCTAATATTTATCTCCAAATTTCTATCCTTAATTTCTAACTAACGATTTCGATCTCGGACAGCTTTCCGTAGAAAAATCACTATAAATCCAAAAAAATCGGAAAAATACGCGGTCAGCGCCCACGCGACCGCGTCGAAGAGATATACAAATTTCATTTTTTGACCAAGAGCCGAATCGATTCGCCCTGGACGAATCGATTCGATTAAGTCGCATGTCACTATTCATCATCTTCAAAAAAATTCCAAACCTCCATTATTCTCCATTTTTGTTGTTTTTAAGCTCATCCAACAACTCAATAAACATCTAATTTATGTTTTACAACTAACACATCAATTTATTTGGGGTATTAAACTATTTCTCTTAGATTTAAACCCTTAAACCATTAAATCCCCAACTTATGATTTTAACCCATTTCAATCCATTTCTTTACTCCATTTACATGGATTTAACACTAGAAATCATTAAGAGTTTACATTTCATCAATATGTAAACTCATATCCAAATTTTCCCAAATTTATTTTAGGGTTCTACCAACTATGATATGAAATAAATGCATAATTGAAATAAGGCAAGTAAACACTTGCCTGGAGGATGAAATCCGACGGCCTCGAGCTGAATCCCGCGGAGTTTGGCCGGAGTTCCTCCCTTTTCTCCTCCTTCTCTCTCTCTTCTCTCTCTCTCTCTCTCTTCTCTCTCTTTCTTTCTTTCTCTTCTCTTTTCTTTCCCTTTCTCCCTCTTTAAATAAGAATAAAAGGGTTTAATCGCTTTAAACCCCAAAAACGACTCATTTACTCAATTACGAGCCTGTTTAACTCTAAAATTCCCCAAAACTCAATTTCGACAATCGGACACTCTTTTCTGACTATCTCGGACATTCCGAGACTCACTGCACAATCAAAATTCCCATCCGAGGTACTTGACCGTAAATCACTATTCTAACCCAAAATAACTTTATGCGGGTTTTCTAATAAAATCTTACCTCCTTTGTCGCTTTACTCCATGGCGACATATAATTAAAATATTTTGACCTATTTACTCCCAAAAATATTTACAACACCCATGGAAAATCATTAAATCTTCGAAAATCCCAAAAATCACTATTTCGAGAAATTGTCTAAATTTCCAATTCCTACTTAATTATGGAATTTAATTGTCTCCAAAAAGGGCGGGTTGTTACACCATCAATCTACCACAATCCTCCACCTCCGCACTTAAGGCACCCTTGCAACAATTTATCAGCGAGCAAGATCAAGCCACTCAAATTCAAACTCAAGCTCTCCAAAGGCTTGAATAAAGGTTAAATGAATTGGAGTGTGCGAGAGAGTCGGACATTCCTATGGATCCACCCATCGTTGCAACCGAGTGTGATGATAATGTGTCCTCTTATGACACGAATTTGGAGTGTGACCAACTTTACCACCCCGAGAATCTCAAAGTTGAGACCATTCCTTAGCCCGGGACCCAAGTCGACAATTGTGTTGACTTATCTTTCATTAGTGAGACTTATTTCATCTCGTCATATCCAAATGAACCCACAC
The DNA here is from genome assembly GCA_949130495.1 of Sambucus nigra. NCBI lineage: Eukaryota > Viridiplantae > Streptophyta > Magnoliopsida > Dipsacales > Adoxaceae > Sambucus > Sambucus nigra. The sequence continues at coordinate 277,392,512 of OX422210.1, read as the reverse complement.
TTGAGGTTCCCACTCTCAAGATATCCAAAAATATGCCCGAGCTTTTACCGGACATGCCCATAGCGTTTAGGTTAGCTCCGGCTATGAGTGCTCCCCATTTTCCCGAGATATAATCCGAGATAGTTTCTACCTATCCAAATATGGATCCTATTCCACCATGCATGGCTCCCTTTGAGCCAGATATTTCTAGTGATCCCTATATCTCCGATCTTGGTGCCTCGTTTGACTTACCCACCATATTCACCGATGATATTCTTGTGGAGAAGTTTACCACTCCATCTTTAGAACCCACACCTCCTCCTCTGAGTGTCCTTGAGGATCACTTTGTGCCTCATGAAGATTGTGTGTCTCCAACTCTTGTGTTGGATCATCTTCCTTCACCATTTATCCCACCCAACCCACCCATTATCCCTTCTATCCCACCACCTAGTTTGGATCTTGATTTTAAACATTGCCTGTTCCCAACCACATTTTTAGATCCTAACCTAAAACCCTCCACCATCCATAAGAGTATATGTGATGATACTCTCCACTTTCATGACATCGAGCTTGTTACCCCATGCCTGCCACTCTCTTGTGGTGTTGATTTTTTCCCTCAACAGCTCCCTGGAATTTCACGGCGCGACCATTATCATCACCCATTCATATAACGATCATGTGATTTCTATTAACCTCACCCTATTCTACTTTCTACACCATTTCACCTTCCTCACCAACTAGAGCATCATGCTTATAGGGCCCTAATTGCACTCACCTTTAGGCTTAGTAAGGCTCGAGACCGATACCTCTTCGCCCTTACCTTAATACCCACCCGCCCATGGTCCATCGATGCTTTGCATCGTGTCATGCGCTTTGCCATACAAGTGAATTGACCCATTTTAGCCTCTATCCCACAAGGCCGACGCTTCAGTCTTGTTTGGGGGTGATTTTCATCACCCAATTTTTCTGTCGCCCCGTGCTTTCATAGTACCTATCTTTAGGGTGAGACTGGATCGGTCTGGATGAAGACATTAAACTTAGTGCTACTGGGAGGCAGACCGTCGTTTCTTGTATAAGTCTCATTCTGTTTGGGGGTTGTGTTTCACATCACCCTATGTTTCTCATGTTTATAGACTTGTACAACTTTTGTTATCTCACTTCTTATTCAAGTTTATTCTTGGTTATATTTGTCCACTTCATTAGTGGTTGATTCTGGTAATCTCTTTCCTACCTTATGCTCTCAATTTTAAAAATTATTTTACTTAACATCGAGGACGATGTTCCTTTTTATTTGGGGGTGGGTAATTTTATCAAAATTGTACCTCTTTTGAAATTTTTTGATTTTTAAACTTGATTTTTAAAATTTCGTGGAGTTTATTTCATCTCACTCAGTGATGTGAATTTTCAATCATCCATATTTTAAAATCTAGGAATCAAGCTAAAGAATATTTTTTCTAAATAGCTTATGTAATACATAACAAGGCATTTTGCACCATGAATTTCTAGACTCAATAAAATTTTCACACTTATCACGTCACTGCGTTTTAGAGTTTAAGAGTACTACAATTCCCATGAAAACCTTAAGGATCACTAGTAGAGACTTTAGTTTGTGAGATTCATTCCATTCACCCTTTTTGAGTGTATTACGCAGTCTCCGAGTCACAAGTTGATTCAATTTCCTTTGGGTCCACACTTAAATCGTTGTATGATCTCATTATTCTTCACTAAATTTTTGGCTTGATCACTGAGAACGACATCACTTTTGAGTTAGAAGAAATGCGTGTCTTGAAGTTTGTCCCGATCACCAAACTTTCATCCATACACTCACCCCTTTTTCATACCATTTACCATTAATGTAACATATTACGTTGCCATATTCACATATTCCCTACATCATCCATATACATACCCCATTCCATTCATATATCTTCCATTATTTTGAGAAAAAAAGAGTGTTGATTCCAAATGTTAAATGTCTTCATTGTTGGTTTGAAAAGAGAATAAAAAACAGAATTTTTTTTTGCAAAAATAGCAAAAAGAAAAAAAAGAAAAAAAGAGAGAAAAGAAAAAGAGAGTTTGTAGTTATTTTTATGTAATAAAGACATTTTTTCTTCATAGTACACTCTTCTCGCTCATCCATCATACATCCATCATTTCACACATCCATCCTATTTTACCTCACCTCATCCCACATATCCCATTTCATTTTCCCTCACCCATAAACATCATATATTTTCCCTAGGTGTTCGGACAAATGAAAGTCAACATGGTGAATAACTCAACGTTCTCACTATAGTGATTAACATTTCTTTCATGAGATCACTTTTCCTTCAAATTGTACGTTATTTTTATATGTGTGTGAGACGTTTGAACTTGCTTATATTTACTCACTTCCTCACACACTAGAGCGATACACTGACCCTAATCTCGAGAGTTCGTTTGAGAAAGATATATCCAGTGAGATTTGAAGTTGAAGCGTTGATTCCGAAAAGGCAATCTAGGAATTATTCTTATGATACTCGACCCGTTTTGACTGACTCACATACACACGTTGAGTTTTAGTAAGGATGTGCCTTGTGTATTTACTTAGCTAATTTTTTTACAAATTCTAGCTTGTATTTCTCAAAATATTTCTCATATGATGGATTGTGTGATTATTCTATGTCTAATAAGATATTGACTGTCTTTAAATAAAGTCTTTGAAAATAAGAATTTTGTGGGTATATTACCTGCAAACCCTCACGAGACACAACTCGTCCTGTAGGGCAACCTATAGGGTTAAAGGCTTGTTGCACATTCTAAGTGCAATCGCAAGTGCTCGCGAAAGTGGTACACTTTTGGTTACTTATCTTTCGCTTTCTCTCTATCTTATTGTTCGAGGACTAGCAACGCTCTGTTTGAGGGTGGTGTGATAAGCACCCAAAATTTTATATTTTATACCCCGAATAGACGTATTTTAGTTGTTAATTCTCGGCAATTTGGGTCTTATGCGCTTTATTGTGTATTTTGAAGGTCGAATGCACGTTGTGGTGTTAAAACGCGTATTTTAAAGCAATTGTACGGATTATGGAGCTAATTACCAATCCCGTAACCCTAGCCTACCCTAACCTAGCCTAAACTTTGTCCCGAGCGGTGCGTGTTTGATTTGTTCCCTTTTTTAGTTTTAATTTTTAATTTGAATCGTTTTTATTTTTAGGATTTATTTTTTATTTATTTTTATTTAATGTTGTTTTATTTTGATTTTTAGTTTTAATTTTTATGTTATTTTATTAGGATTAGTTTTTTTTTTAGGATTTCATTTATTTTTTAGTTTTATTTGGATTTACATTTTTGTAGGTCTTTAGTTTTAATTTTTAATTTTTAGGAATTTATTTTTTTTACTTTTATTAGTTTATTTTTTTAGGACTTGAGTTTTTTATTTTATTTATTTTTTTATTTTTATTTTTATTTTTAGGATTCAATTTTTAGTTTTAGTAGTTTTAGTTAAATATTTTTTAGGGATCATAAGTTAAACACACACACAACCCCTACACCCAATTAAAACCCTCACCTTTATATTAACATCCTACACTCACCCACACCCTCATCCCCACCATATTACCTACACCCTCACCACAGACCATCAAACCCATCACCCATCTTCAACCTCCCACCAAACTCATCTTCTCTCTCCTCCATTAATCAAACACTTACCTCTTCTCTCTCCTATCAGCATTAATACCCTCATAACCTCACAATCTCCATAACCACCAACACCATCACCTCACCAACCCCCTTACCCCCTCTTCGGTGCCCCCTCGCCCAACTCCGGTCGGAGCTGCCACCACTCCACCTAACCCGCCACCTTGTCGTACCTTCCATGGTGACCCATTGCTAAACCCGGTTTGCAACCCGTTCAACCCCTACCCATAAACCCGCCGATGACCCATTCACCTGAGCCCCGGCCTCCATCTCACCCCAAAACCAGCAGCCCCAGACCCGACCTCTCAAATCCTCTAACCCGGTGACGTGAAACCACAGAACCCAAACCCATTTGTCTTTAAGCCAACACGATCTACAACCTATTAAACAAAACCAAATGACCCAAAACCAAAGACAACTAAAATGCCACATGTGTTAATAAACCCTTTTAACCCATATACCCAAACTACCCCCAACTACCTCTTTTTACCCCATTGCCCAAAATACCCCATAACCATATCAAATTTTGTCACCCAATTCCTTCACCCATATACCTTCCTTATCTCACACCTTTTCCATGCACATGTGCACTCCCAATTACCCAAATTAGCCCCTAGCTCCATGTTTGCCATGTATAAATAGAAGACCTCAACCCCATTATCAAGGGAGAATCATATCATAGAAAATAGAGAGAGAAAATTCCATTTTAGTGTAGTTTATTAGATTAGAATTTTTATTTTATTTTTTTTAGATAGTGAGGGAAAAATTAATTGTTGTGAGGATTAATTTGAGTGAAATTTTTATGTAATTTTGTTTGGATCATTCAAGTTGAGGGATGTTAATTCCAACTCATGGATTGAAGTTCAATTAAGCATCAAGATATTGGGTTTGATTGTTCTCTTCTCTTCTCATTTATTTTATGCCTTTGATTATTAATTTGTCAAATTTCATATCATGTTAGGCTAAATCCCCTTTCAAGGGAGTGGGGGAGACCCTTATTTGATGTTATTTTAATTTAATTAGTTTGATTACTTGAAAATTCCCTTTGAATGTTAATTTTAATCCCTCACCCTTAAATTTACGCCTCGAGAGAGGGTAAATGATTTTCGAGAGAAAATCAAAATTCTAAGTTATAATACCCATTTTAGATTCGAACTAGAGATAGGGGTTTCTTAAATGTGATATTACTACTTGAATTTCAACTCTATTTTCATTTTCTAGATTTACTTAAATTTTGATAAATCGATCCTGGTGGGTGATTAATTAAAAGGAGTGTAGATCTATTTTCTAGAGTTGTGGGGGGTTAAACTTAATTTTCTAAAAGATTACTATTATAATTACACTTGCAACGAGAGTTGATTTGTAATTTTGATATTAATTTTGGAGAATTCAAATAATTAAATTAATTAATTAGAATAGCTAGAATTTTTGGTGTAGTCCCACTCCTTGATTGCTCTCACTATTATTTACCTCACTTTATCTCTTATTTTAGTGTTAGACTTTATTTTTTTTCATTTTAGTCACTTTTTAGTTAGTTGTTTTCATCTCTCATTTTAGTTAAGTGTTATTTCACTTCTTCTCACCCAAAAAATTGTTTTAATATTTAAAAAGCTAAAAACAATTAGAAAAAGTAAAAAATTCCAAAAAGAAAATAAAATTTTAATTACAATTGAGTTTGTCTCTAGCTTACCCCCTTGATTTGGATTGATACCCTTACTTACCTCTACACTTTAGATTGTTATATTTTGTAGGTAATCGAGGGTTTTGATTAACTTGGCTTTGAACGACTACACACAAAAAGCAAAGTTATCAAGGAACGTATGATCATTTCATTTGATCACAAAAAATTTGAGAGGTATTAGTGTGAGAGAAAGTTAAGAGTTTCTTGGGAGGAGAAGAGGTTGCTTAGGAAAGAGGAGAGACTTTTGGGGAAAGCCAAAGCGGATTAACCACCTTCTACCACCAGCACCACCACCGGAAAATGAGGAAAGGATTCTACACCATCATCACCAAAGGTTCAGACCTAGATAATTAAGGCAAGTGTAATTCTTGCTTTATTTTATTTCTTACAATATCCATGCTAGATAGGTTAAGTAAGAAGTATGAACATACATGATCTAAGGATGAACTATAGAGGTTTTGGAATTTGTTCTTGATATGAAAATTAGATGGAATAAATCTCTTTCTATTTAAATGATTTAATCCATGAATTTTGGGTTTCAAATGATAGAAGAATTCTGAGTTAATATGATTTTTGAGGAAATAAGAACGTATGAGAATTCTGGGAATAATAGGATTTAATCGAAACTATTTGATGATTTTAGTTTGTTTGATTATTAGAAATTGATCATATATCTTGATATATCAATTGAGATTAATTAGGAGAAGTTTTGGATTGATTTGTGTTGGTTTTGATGAGAAAGAAAATGGATAAAACGCGTGGAAAAAAATATTGAAAAGGACGAACATTATATGATAATTTTAGGACTGTTTTAAGAGGAATTTGGGAGTGTGCTTGCGAGTTTTTGTATAAAATCATGTTCTGCACAACTTTGGAGTTTTAAGTTTTTTTAAAATCGGAGCAGAAAAGCCTCAAAATTGAATTTTTATATTTCTGGCAGAATGTACAAAAAAAAATGTGGAAAATGGTAATTTGTCCCTTAGTGAGATTTTATTAATTTTGGTACATTAACAAGGAGCGAGGAACTTGGGCTAATGTTGAAAAATTATTTGGATTTGAGGATTAAATTTTGTGAGAGATATCTACATAATTATTATACGATTTAGAGTAGAATAATCGTTATAGTAAGTACGGGTAATATTGAGGATATATACGAGTACTTGGGTTGGATAAAAGATCAAGTGAGTAATAACTATATAATAAATGTATGATGATAATTGTGACTACAAGTGTGGGTAGTATTCAATAAATACGACGGGAACTTGTGATAGGATGAATTCCTAATATGATATAGGTAGTGTAAGTACCTAATTTTATATAGGTAGATGATAATGCCTATTTGATTGATTGAAAATTTATGTGTATGACATACCTAGCTTACTTGCTATCAACGGGAGGTATACACGTGAGGGAAGTCTTATCCTGATGAATATATGGGACCTTCGACTTGTCGCCCGAGAACATAGGACTTAGGTCGATTACCATTAGTGAGAACAATGGTATAGAATGGTCATTTGGGTGCGTAGGTATGTGCGTAGTCCAAAGGCTTAGGACTATGTTCACCACCATTATTTGTGATTTGATTGTGGTTCGAGGAATCTTTACCGAACCTATAGTCCCATATACAGTGACGAGATGTATTGGGACAAGATAGCAGAGTAATGCAACACCACAGTTGTGTCTTGGGGTGTAGTATATATATATATATATATATATATATATATATATATATATAATATAATATAATATAGTGAATGTATATATATACGTGTGATAATATCTACTGTGTGGCTAAAGTAGAAATGTAAGATAGTTAAGTATGAAAACACTTAATTGAATTGTATTAGCAAGGGACTTATCCATGTTGAATCTAAATGGCTATATATGTTTATAACATCATTATATGTATTATAGGGTTAATACTTGGGAATGAATTGGGTTAAAAAGAATGGATACAATGAGTTAATCTAGTTAGCTTGGGAATTATAACTACAATGGCTTAGAGGTACGTTAGGTGTGCACTCTAGATGAGAGGTGAGAATATCAAGAGAGAGTTCGATAACCTAACATGTATATTATAAGTGATAAATATTGCAATTATTCACTTATTTTTTACAAAACTATTTTTACCATGGGGCTCTGTTTCCTTGTATATTCTCTTTTCTCTCTTGTATCTTCTATATCATGTGTCCAACAGCAGTGACGCCAGCCATAGAGGATTAAGATGGTTGACGAGCTATGGAGCTATGGAGCATTGTTTAGACGCCCTCATCTATTTGATTTGTACTCTTAGTGATCTTTCATTTAGGGCATGTCACCCCAGAGGATTTTAGCTATTTCCTTTCTATTTGAGTCAAGATTTTATACTCATGTCGTTGTGATACATTTACTATTGTTAGGATTTATGTATTGTGATATTTTCTAGAAATTTTATTCCAGTTGCCTTTAAATTCTATGGTGGTATCTATTCAGTTTATAGTTGTTGTGGAATGGAATGTGTTGAAATATTCGAAATGGTAAAATAAAATTTTATTAAATTAAAATTGAAAAGTTTTTAACACCAGCTTAATTGATTATTAGGTGATAGGAAAATGTTTTCGGCAATGATGCTAAGAATGAACCAACTGTATATTTTGATTTAATTGGGTATAGGATTGATCACCCGATATTTAATTAGGCGGGTGTGACAACCCGCCTACTAAAATAATAGGTGGCCAGCCCAATACTCCAATAATCACAGGAATCATAGATGGTCCATTCTTAGCATCACTGTCGATTAACATAATAGTATGAGATAACCACCAATCGTTTTAGAAAACGGATTGTCATATACAAAAAAAAATTTAAATTAAAAGAGAAACACTCAGACAATCCCATTTGTAAAAACGGTGGGTATAAAAAATCGGTGACTAAAGTATGACAATACAATAAATAATCACCGAATAAGCTGTCGGTGCACAGACCAATACAAAGGATATGTTAAGTATTACAATCAATATTTACAATATAATAAATGAGTGCAAACCTTGGGCAAACACGCCCGAATAACTATACTGAACATAACTAGAGTATAGAAGAAAGGAGCGTCTACTACAAGTATCCTACAACATCCGCAACATGTTGTAGCTCCAAGACAACTGGCATGGAATATGTAAATACGGGTGTCCATGCGGAGGATCACCTGTAATGGCAAGGAATATGCAGCACAAAGAAATATAGAAACCGGTCAGGGCCGGGTTTGATATGATTACCATGTGACTAAAATGCATGGCAGGTAAGTGCGTAAATCTCTCGCAGATAACAATAATATTCCTCACCTCTCAATCTAGCAATAACCTAGCGCAATAAATGATGCTCAGGTTATAGAAAGAACAGAAGGCTAACTTCTCCCTAGTCTCAACACTATGCCCTATTCGTGCGTGGGGTGTCTCGCAAAGCGAAATCCAAACAAGGAACCCCCCGATACACTACTACTTAGGCAAGGTTGATCGTCGAGATACATTAGGCCCTGTCCTAATTAATTTAAGTACTAAAGGTTAACTTCTCCCTAGTCTCAACACTATGCCCTATTCGTGCGTGGGGTGTCTCGCAAAGCGAAATCCAAACAAGGAACCCCCCCGATCCACTACTACTTAGGCAAGGTTGATCGTCGAGATACATTAGACCCTAAGCACGAAATAATAAATAAATACATGTGTGTGCATAAGTGTGGGAGGTCACATCTACAGCTACATAAAGAAAAAATATATAAAAGTAAAACCCATCCATCATCTATTGGCACAATTCCTAATTCTATCTTTAGGAATATACATATAAATGGTACAACACTTTATCAAGTGTGTACCAAATTAATCTCATCATATACTAATTCATTTCATGAATTTGTTCCTTATTAGGAAATATAATCATACTTTTCATGCTCTAGTGGCATTTCTCACAATTGTTTGCTTTATAAAAATATCTTCCTTATCAGGAATATGATCATCATCATAGGCTCTTTATGGCCTTACATCGTGCTCTTCATGGCACTTCATCATGCTCTATCTGGCATTCACATACATCAAGTCCAACTTGATTTAGAATAGTTATAATCATATATATATATAACGATTCTAAGACCGCCCGTCCGGGTTTCCCCACTGTGTGCGCCCCTAAATGGCTATCATCTTCCAGGGCCTCCAAGACAACCTGGGATCCTATCGAAACGTCGGGAAGCGGCCATGAGCCTGCGTGGTAGCCAAGACCACACCTGGAATCTCCCTACCCCCGCAGAAAAATATACAACCATAAGCGCTCCCATGGCCTAGGACTATATCCACCCTGCATTCATTAGCCAGGGGGCTTCACCACAACGCGCGCGACTTCCCTTATGATAGCGATTTAGGGAGGTGTGTAACCATAAATTAATATTTATGAAAAACATTACTTTTCCCATTTTTGAAAACTCATATTTTATATTTCCAAAAATCATTCACTTAGCCTTTAAGCACCAAGTTTTAGAAGGTGCAATATATTCTTATTTAGTCATATTTTATTAATGACCTAAGACCCCAAAGTGCCACTAATCCCAAAATAGCCTCAAATAGTTTATATAATTCATAAACCCTCAAGTGAGTCTCCATAATGGAGTGTCTCTCAAAAGCTCAATCTTAATATTTTAACTTCAAATATAATGTTAGGTTAACCTCCAATATTAATCGGACATCAACCTAATCCAAACTAGTCCTCGAGTAAACTTAAATCTCCATTCTTAGCCTAGGACATTAGTCTACCCAATACAACCCTCTAGGACTCCCCATTACTTCCCAAAGGAAGGTTCCTAAACCTTGGACCTAAAAGAAAAAGGGGGTAAAAAATCAAAATAAGAAAATCTCACAAAAACAGCGGAACCGAATCGATTCGCCCCTTGGGCCGAATCGATTCGCCCTTGCGAATCGATTCGCTAGACAGCCGAATCGATTCGGTGAGCAAAAACTGACCTTCTGCAATTGCCGAATCGATTCGATTGAAATCCGAATCGATTCGGTCTGCAAGACCTGTAACCCTCTCCTTATCCGAATCGATTCGCCCTTGGGGCCGAATCGATTCGGTCCTGGAATTTTGCCCAGTTTGGGCGACGGGTTACATAAACCCTAAAATCCCAAAACCTCCAATCTTTGCTTTTACCCAACATCAACAACATCTAATTCTACCAAAACATTCCTACACCATTTATAACTAATAATTTATCCTCAAATCAAATTAAAACTAAGATTTAAGGATTAAACACCCAAAAATCACCCAAAACCCATTTATGGTTTAAACCTCCCAAAACTTAACTACACATGCAATTTATCACATTAAATCAATATCTAGCAAGTAAGAAACTTGCCTCGAGGTTCGTAGTCTCGGAACACCTCCGGTAGCGACGGATTCCGGCCCAAATCTTCCTTCTCTCTCTTTTCTCCCATTTCTCCCAACTCTCTCTTCTCTCTCTCTCTCCTTTGGCTTCTAACACAAATGAAGAAAAAGAAAAGGGGTGGGGGACTTATACGGGTCTCGAAACATAAACCCCCACTCCTAAATGCAAATACACCACTAAAATGACTCGTAACCACTTAATCGAGTCATAACCCCTTAAAAATGCCCGAAACCCAAAAATATAACGTGGCACTTATAACGACTAACTCGACTGTTCTAAAACGACAGCACCCCCTATTTGGCATTCGGGAGAGTGTGAACTATTTTTACGTTCCAATTTCATTTTAAATTCATTAATGATACCCGATTTAAGTATAGGTCATAACCGTCGTTTTACATATAACGACGCAAAATACACAATATAACACTATTTACCTTCCCATAACGGTAAATAGTCAGAACATAGTAAATATAATCCCTAAGTCTCACGGGAAATAATATTTACTCCAACATTCCCTATTCTATAGAATTAGCCCATTAGGCAAAATAGTATAAAATAGTCGCTCGAAAACCTGGGTTGTTACATACTCCCCCCCTTAAAGGGGAATTTTGCCCTCAAAATTCAGGCGTAACCCCTAACCATATAAAGGGTATACTTATAAAATAAAACCGTGCTATAATACTAGCAAACCCCTGAATAGAAATGTCCCCATAGGACTCAGACTAAGGTCATCGCTATCGATCTCAAAAACTATCGATCCTACCCTTCTACTACGGGAGGAGATACCCACACAAGCTCGGCACTAATTGCCTTACTTCCTGAACTAACGCCGCATGCCCTAAGGGCCTAGCATCCTATGAATCCTAAGGTCAATCTATCTATCCTAACCTAGTCGTATAAGTATAATACTAAATATATCCCTAGTGTCCAAGACCTTTCTCAACTTCCAACATTAGCTCGGTTTCATGCGTGGGACGTCTCGCCGAAGCGAAATCCAAACAAGGAACCCTCCCGTTACACTACTACCTCGCATTGTCGGTCGTCGAGAAGTAACGGTCGAAGACACATGATCGGGATCGAAGTAATCCTAACTCGAAACTCTACTACTACATATAAACGTCTACGTCCTACCATAACTATCGACTGAGGCATTTACTTTCAGTAAGATGCCACTAATACCTTATCCCACAATACACATATACCTTTATACCAATGGCCTTCTCATTAAGGCACAACCATAAGTGCCTATCGGACATCCAAAATCTTAGTCCTCCCCCACGTTAGTCAGAGGAAAATGATCATAGTGCTCATATATCGCACATGAACTAAGCCCTTAATCACTCATATACGTGATTCTTGGCTAAACCTTCCAACCCAACACTTAACCAACAGAAAAGAAAAGAAAGAAGACAAGAGCAGAAAAGAAAATGCACATCTCTCCACTCCCAACGTCGTTAAGGTTCATGCGTGGAGCGTCTCGCCGAAGCAAAATCCAAACAAGGAACCCCCCCACACAGTCACCTTAACTTGCCGGTCATGGAGATAAGGCAATAGCATACACAAGCAAAGCAAACAAAGCAAGCAAGAAAGCAAAAACAAATAAAATAAGACACATAAAACAAAATAAGAATAAAAGAAAGACAAACTACACCCCATAAATCATCTCTATAAGGTCTCGACCTGTAACCAGGGGAGAAATTATAGAATAACTAGCCCTTCTGCTAGAACTAGAACTAGGATAGCCTCGCGATATATTCGCTTTCTATCACCCCAACCAATCTAAGAGTATCTCTACTCGTACATTATATAATACAAGTAGCACGTACCACATATATCACCACTCGCCCCATAACGAGTGAGAAGGAAAATACAGAACTCCCCTATCATGGAAGCCATATATATATACTTACTACTATATATAGAAATACCTACCGATACTATCACAAGCTCGATATACGCACCCGAATCTAGGGCTAACACCAATATACTCCCATCTTATGACGCCCTCACAATGGCCTTCCTCTACGCCCTTCATCTAACGACTTACAAGCCTCACACGAACGCGCAGAAGATCTTCGGGGTCCTCATTCCATAGCAGGAGAACGAAATCTCACAAGAGAATTCAATGACCTTATTCCTAAGGCTCTACATCAAAATAGGGAGAAACGCAGAAGACGTAAAACATCCGCACAGGTTCCTAAGGACTCTAGAACCTAATGCTCTGATACCATCTGTGACAACCCGCCTACTAAAATAATAGGTGGCCAGCCCAATACTCCAATAATCACAGGAATCATAGATGGTCCATTCTTAGCATCACTGTCGATTAACATAATAGTATGAGATAACCACAAATCATTTTAGAAAACGGATTGTCATATACAAAAAAAAATTTAAATTAAAAGAGAAACACTCAGACAATCCCATTTGTAAAAACGGTGGGTATCAAAAATCGGTGACTAAAGTATGACAATACAATAAATAATCACCGAATAAGCTGTCGGTGCACAGACCAATACAAAGGATATGTTAAGTATTACAATCAATATTTACAATATAATAAATGAGTGCAAACCTTGGGCAAACACGCCCGAATAACTATACTGAACATAACTAGAGTATAGAAGAAAGGAGCGTCTACTACAAGTATCCTACAACATCCGCAACATGTTGTAGCTCCAAGACAACTGGCATGGAATATGTAAATACGGGTGTCCATGCGGAGGATCACCTGTAACGGCAAGGAATATGCAACACAAAGAAATATAGAAACCGGTCAGGGTCGGGTTTGATATGATTACCATGTGACTAAAATGCATGGCAGGTAAGTGCGTAAATCTCTCGCAGATAACAATAATATTCCTCACCTCTCAATCTAGCAATAACCTAGCGCAATAAATGATGCTCAGGTTATAGAAAGAACAGAAGGCTAACTTCTCCCTAGTCTCAACACTATGCCCTATTCGTGCGTGGGGTGTCTCGCAAAGCGAAATCCAAACAAGGAACCCCCCCGATACACTACTACTTAGGCAAGGTTGATCGTCGAGATACATTAGGCCCTGTCCTAATTAATTTAAGTACTAAAGGTTAACTTCTCCCTAGTCTCAACACTATGCCCTATTCGTACGTGGGGTGTCTCGCAAAGCGAAATCCAAACAAGGAACCCCCCCGATACACTACTACTTAGGCAAGGTTGATCGTCGAGATACATTAGACCCTAAGCACGAAATAATAAATAAATACATGTGTGTGCATAAGTGTGGGAGGTCACATCTACAGCTACATAAAGAAAAAATATATAAAAGTAAAACCCATCCATCATCTATTGGCACAATTCCTAATTCTATCTTTAGGAATATACATATAAAAGGTACAACACTTTATCAAGTGTGTACCAAATTAATCTCATCATATACTAATTCATTTCATGAATTTGTTCCTTATTAGGAAATATAATCATACTTTTCATGCTCTAGTGGCATTTCTCACAATTGTTTGCTTTATAAAAATATCTTCCTTATCAGGAATATGATCATCATCATAGGCTCTTTATGGCCTTACATCGTGCTCTTCATGGCACTTCATCATGCTCTATCTGGCATTCACATACATCAAGTCCAACTTGATTTAGAATAGTTATAATCATATATATATATAACGATTCTAAGACCGCCCGTCCGGGTTTCCCCACTGTGCGCGCCCCTAAATGGCTATCATCTTCCAGGGCCTCCAAGACAACCTGGGATCCTATCGAAACGTCGGGAAGCGGCCATGAGCCTGCGTGGTAGCCAAGACCACACCTGGAATCTCCCTACCCCCGCAGAAAAATATACAACCATAAGCGCTCCCATGGCCTAGGACTATATCCACCCTGCATTCATTAGCCAGGGGGCTTCACCACAACGCGCGCGACTTCCCTTATGATAGCGATTTAGGGAGGTGTGTAACCATAAATTAATATTTATGAAAAACATTACTTTTCCCATTTTTGAAAACTCATATTTTATATTTCCAAAAATCATTCACTTAGCCTTTAAGCACCAAGTTTTAGAAGGTGCAATATATTCTTATTTAGCCATATTTTATTAATGACCTAAGACCCCAAAGTGCCACTAATCCCAAAATAGCCTCAAATAGTTTATATAATTCATAAACCCTCAAGTGAGTCTCCATAATGGAGTGTCTCTCAAAAGCTCAATCTTAATATTTTAACTTCAAATATAACGTTAGGTTAACCTCCAATATTAATCGGACATCAACCTAATCCAAACTAGTCCTCGGGTAAACTTAAATCTCCATTCTTAGCCTAGGACATTAGTCTACCCAATACAACCCTCTAGGACTCCCCATTACTTCCCAAAGGAAGGTTCCAAAACCTTGGACCTAAAAGAAAAAGGGGGTAAAAAATCAAAATAAGAAAATCTCACAAAAACAGGGGAACCGAATCGATTCGCCCCTTGGGCCGAATCGATTCGCCCTTGCGAATCGATTCGCTAGATAGCCAAATCGATTCGGTGAGCAAAAACTGACCTTCTGCAATTGCTGAATCGATTCGATTGAAATCCGAATCGATTCGGTCTGCAAGACCTGTAACCCTCTCCTCATCCGAATCGATTCGCCCTTGGGGCCGAATCGATTCGGTCCTGGAATTTTGCCCAGTTTGGGCGACGGGTTACATAAACCCTAAAATCCCAAAACCTCCAATCTTTGCTTTTACCCAACATCAACAACATCTAATTCTACCAAAACATTCCTACACCATTTATAACTAATAATTTATCCTCAAATCAAATTAAAACTAAGATCTAAGGATTAAACACCCAAAAATCACCCAAAACCCATTTATGGTTTAAACCTCCCAAAACTTAACTACACATGCAATTTATCACATTAAATCAATATCTAGCAAGTAAGAAACTTGCCTCGAGGTTCGTAGTCTCGGAACACCTCCGGTAGCGACGGATTCCGGCCCAAATCTTCCTTCTCTCTCTTTTCTCCCATTTCTCCCAACTCTCTCTTCTCTCTCTCTCTCCTTTGGCTTCTAACACAAATGAAGAAAAAGAAAAGGGGTGGGGGACTTATACGGGTCTCGAAACATAAACCCCCACTCCTAAATGCAAATACACCACTAAAATGACTCGTAACCACTTAATCGAGTCATAACCCCTTAAAAATGCCCGAAACCCAAAAATATAACGTGGCACTTATAACGACTAACTCGACTGTTCTAAAATGACCGCACCCCCTATTTGGCATTCGGGAGAGTGTGAACTATTTTTACGTTCCAATTTCATTTTAAATTCATTAATGATACCCGATTTAAGTATAGGTCATAACCGTCGTTTTACATATAACGACGCAAAATACACAATATAACACTATTTACCTTCCCATAACGGTAAATAGTCAGAACATAGTAAATATAATCCCTAAGTCTCACGGGAAATAATATTTACTCCAACATTCCCTATTCTATAGAATTAGCCCATTAGGCAAAATAGTATAAAATAGTCGCTCGAAAACCTGGGTTGTTACAGCGGGGTGTTACAGGTGGTATTAGAGAATCAAGTTCTAGTGATGTTTAGGGTCTATATGGCTTACCATTCTTCATCTTAGCGTTTTTGATGTAGAACCCTATCATTAGGATTATTGAATATCTATGAGACTATAGACAAAAACCTTTTGAGGATTTATTTGTTTTAGACATGTCCGAGTATGATGTGATTATCAGCATGGATTAACTTATTGTATATGACGCCAAGATTGACCGTTATCGCTAGCGTATAGTCTTTGACCAGAGAGGGAATAAGTAGACTTTTATATAAATATATAAAACCTATTGATAAGGTATATACTATAGACTAAGGACCTGAGGAGTTTCGATGACTGACTATGTTAAGTAGTAGTGTATCGAGGGGGTTGTTTGTTTGGATTTCACTCTGCAAGACACCCCACGCATGAAACTAACGAACGTTGGGAGTCGAAGTAAGTTGGGTCTTTAGAATATGAGTTTATAACCTTTCCCATTATGTGTATATATATTAATCAGAGAGTTACGTGTTGTAACATGATTTGAGGCTAATGGAATCGCCAAATGGGAATGTGGAAATCATAGAAATACGGATTTTAAACTAGGTAGTCAGTTAATTAAGAGTAACATTATAGAGGAATTTCATTCATTTATATCTTATGATGGAATGTACACACATAGGGTGTATGGGCTCCCTAGATGGTTGACTTGTAGTATTTTCCATAATTGTGACACGGTAAGTATTCTTGAGGTTAATGAAAGTAGAAGTTGTGACTTGAAGATTTAGTCATTTGATGACTTAGGATCCCTACTCCCCAAATTTTTCCACGAGGATGGTATAGGAAGGATTGGGTAAATTTTAACTAGAGATAGTTGAAACTAAATGGTAAGCCTTGGAGTATAACATTAGCGGGGGCATTCGATAATGTACTGTATGGGCAGTACGACGGAGATTACATGAGATGTGAGATTAATAATTGAAGTTGTCATTACCAGTTATGCTTTATTTTCCAAATTTCAGGACGAAATTCAGTTATTAGGGGGGACGTATGTAATACCCCGTAATTTTAATGACTTTTAAAATGAGTTAAATTAAAATTTAATGGGATTAATTGGAATTAATTTTAAATTAATTAATTGGGATTAATCCGGATTTTATATTACTTATGGATATTGAAATATATGATTCTAAATATTACTAGTAATATTTAAGTAATATATGAATACGATTTTATTTATTTTGCCACGAGTTACTAATACGGTAATTATGATACTTAAGTCGGGACATGGTATAGGACGTGTCGGGACTAATTTAAATAAATGAAAAGGAAACATTATTGTATATCAACCTTATGGTCATTTCGAGTGCGCTATTGCATCCGGAAGGATTGACATAGTCATAAAAGTGTATTCGGGTGTTGGATTTGGGTCTCGGGTCACTTTGGAGATGAAAGGACACCCCGAAGGGGCATTTTAGTCATTTTATTTGGGATATGAATAGTAATTTTGGGCTTTGTCTTATTATAATGGTGATGGATTAGAGGACATAGGTTCATTTCATTTTATCACAAAACATTTTAGAGGTATTAGTGTGAGACAAAGTGAAGAGTTTCTTATGAGGAGAAGAGTTTGATTAAGAAAGAAGAGAGACTATTGGGGCAAGCCAAAGGGGATTAACCACTTTCTACCACCAACACCACCACTGTAAAGTCACAAGAAAATGAGGAAAGGATTCTACATGATAGAGTTGACTTTTGTGTGTTGTTTTCGTCGTTGCTTGAAAAGTCCTTCTAACCAAAACCTCAATTACCTACAAAATATAACAACTCAAGTGTAGAGGTGAGTAAGGGTATCAATGCACTTTCTAGGGAGTAAGCTAGAGACAAATTCAATTGTAATTCACTTTTTATTTTCTTTTTGTGCTTTTTCACTTTTCTAATTTTTTTTAGCTTTTTCAATATTAAAACAATAGGGTGAGGTGAAATGAATTAAACTATACTAAACTAATGTGATATGATAACTAACTAGAAAGTTACTAAAATGGAAAATAAAGTCTAAACTAAAAATAAGAGATAAAGTGAGGTAAATAATTGTGTGAACAATCAAGGAGTGGGATTACACCACAAATTTTAGTTATTCTAATTAATTAATTTAATTATTTGAATTCTCCCATATTAATATCTAAATTACAAATCAACTCTCGTTGCAAATGTAATTTTAATAGTAACCTTTTAGAATATTAAGTTTAACACCCCACAACTCTAGAAAATTAGATCTATACTCCTTTTAATTAATCACCCACTAGGATCGATCAATTAGAATTTATGTAATTCTTATAAAATAAATTTAGAGTTGAAATTCAAGTTATAATACCCCACTTAAGAAACCCCTATCTCTAGTTCGAATCTAAAATGGGTATTATCACTAGAATTTCAATTTTCTCTCTAAAATCATTTACCCTATCTCGAGGCGTAAATCTAAGGGTGAGGGATCAAAATTAACATCCAAAGGAACTTTTCAAGTAATTAAACTAATTAAAATAAAATAACATCAAATAAGGGTTTTACCCCACCCCTTGAAGGGGTTTTAGCCTAACATGGTATAAAATATGAAAAATTAATAATCAAAGGCATATATAATAAAAGAGTAGAGAAAGATAACAAATCTTCAACAAGTCTCCTTGAAATTGGCAATTTGAACTCTATCATCTTCCATTCAATTCAATTACTCACAATTAATTCTCAACAAATATCTAAAAAAATAAAAGGAAAAACTATTTACAAATTGGTGTTTATCTCTCTACAATTCTCTCTCTAAAATTCCTATCTAAAAGCTCCTTTATAAATGGGGTCTTCTTCTTCAATTTATAGTAAGCATGGAGCATGGGGGTATTTATGAGAATTGGCTTGAGTGTGCATGGGAATGGTGAAATGTGAGGGCATAAAAATCTGATTTGGGTGAGGGTATTTTTGGACTTAATAGAAGGTGCATGTGGATGGTGAGGTTATGAGAGAGTGGGGATAAGTTGGGGGGGGGGGGGTATTTAGGTAAAAAAGGGATAAATGGTTTAAGAGGGATAAGTGACATGTGGGTTTAATGGTCTTTGGTTTATGTGGCTTTGGAATAGCAGGAGGTTTGACGTGGCTTGTAGAGAAATGGGAAATGGGTTTTGAAAATGGGTCTTAAGATGGTGAAATGGGTTTGTATTTTTGAAATGGGTAATGGGTTAAGTTTTTTTTTTAAATAAGCACGTGGGTATTTGTTGGTTTGGGGAATTAATGGCCCGTTTGGCAACCCAATTCCAAGCCTTGGAATTGGAATTGGAAGGGCAATTTGAATTCCACGAAATTGAAATTGGCCTTCCAATTCCAATTCCAAACCTTGGAATTGGATTGCCAAACGGGCCCTAAGTGGAATTTGGTTTGTTTGTTGGCAGGTCACGATTTTGGAGGTCTTGGAGAAATGGGTTTACAAGGGAAATGGGTCATGGCTTTCAAAGTGAGAATGGGTTGGATTGGAGCTAGGGGAGATCGGCAGGAGGGATGGAGGTGGCTCCGTCCTGAGATGACGCCGGAGCTGGGTCGCGATCGAGGGTCTGGTAGGGTTGTAGACGGTTGGGAGAAAGAAGAGGTGAGAGTGGATCAGGGGAGACGCGTCGTGGTTATGGGCGACGCCGGTAGGTGGTTGGTCGAATTTTTGGGGCAATCCACCACCAGCTGGTGGTGGCGGGTTTAATAGGGAATGGGGGTGGTAAGGAGAGGTTGGTTTGGGTAGAGGTAGTGGAAGTTTTGGTTTATGGAGGTTTTTGGTAATGGTGGAGTAATATTGTGTTAATGGAGGGATGTGAGAGGAGAGAGAAAAGAGTGGTGAGGAAGATGAAGTGGGTAGATTTAGGTGTAGTGGGGTGTAGGGGATATGGTGTAGATGAGGGTGTAGTATTAGTTTAGAGTGTAGGATAAGTTTGTGAGTGATATTAGGATAAGGGGAGTTTATGCGTGTGTTTAAGTTGGACCCTAAAAATGACACTAACTAACTAAAATTATTAAAACTAAAAAAAACTAAAAATCTAAAAATAAATAAATTCCTACTCTAAAAATAAAGATTCAATTAAAAAATAAAAATAGAATTCTATTAAACTAAAAATTAAAATCCTAAAAAAAATAAAATCTAATAAAACTAAGAAATAAATGAAATCTTAAAAATTTCTAATCCTAATAAAATAAGATAAAATAAAATAAAAACTAAGACTAAAAACTAATAAAAATCAATATAAAATAAAATTATAATAATAAAGAAAAAATAGAAAAATAGAAAACAAAACCTAGAAAATACTAAATAAATCTAAAATAAATCCTAAAAATAAAAATGATTCAAACTAAAAATCTAAAAAATAATAAAAAGGGCACAAACTCAACACACACATAGTTTAGGCTAGGTTTAGGCTCAGTTTGGGTAGGCTAGGATACATGATTGGGTATAATTAGCTCCATAAAATGCACAATTGACTTGAAATACGCATTTGAACACCGCAACGTGCATTCGGCCTATAAAATAAACATTTAAGCACATAAGACCCATATTGTCGAGAATTAGCAACTAAAATACATCTATTTGGGGTATAAATTGTACGGTTTTGGGTGTTTATCACTACACCATCATCACCAATGGTTTAGACCTACATAATTAAGGCAAGTGTAATTCTTGCTTTATTTTATTACTTACAATATCCATGCCAGATATGTTAAGTAAGAAGTATGAACTTACATGATGTAAGGATGAACTATAGAGTTTTTGAAATTTATTCTTGATATGAAAATTAGATGGAACAAATCTCTTTCATTTTAAATGATTTAATTCACGAATTTTGGGTTTCAAATGATAGAAGAAGTCTGAGTTCATATGATTTTTGAAGAAAGAAGAAACTATGAGAATTCTGGGAATAATAGGATTTAATCCAACCTATTTGATGATTTTAGTTTGTTTGATTATCAGAAATTGATCATATATCTTTATATATCAATTGAGATGAATTAGGAGAAGTTTTGGATTGAGTTGTGCTGGTTTTGATGAGAAAGAAAATGGATAAAAAGCGTGGAAAAAATCATTGAAAAGGACGAACATTATATGATAATTTTAGGACTGTTTTAAGAGGAAATTGGGAGTGTGCATGCGCATTTTGGTATAAAATCACGTTCTGCACAACTTTGAAGTTTCAAGTTTTTTCAAAATCGGAGCAAAAAATCCTCAAAATTGTAATTTTATACTTCTGGCGGAATGTACAAAAAAAAGTTTGGAAAATGGTAATTTGTCTCTTTGTGAGATTTTATTAATTTTGGTACATTAACAAGGAGCTAGGAACTTGGGTTAATGTTGGAAAATTATTGGGATTTGAGGATTAAATTTTGTGAGAGATATCTACATAATTATTATATGATTCAGATGAGAATAATCGTTATAGTAAGTACGGGTAATATTAAGGATATATACGAGTACTTGGGTTGGATAAAAGATCATGTGAGTAATAACTACATAATAAATATATGATGATAATCGTGATTACATGTGTGGGTAGTATTTAATAAATACGACGGGTACTTGTGATAGGATGAATTCCTAATATGATATAGGTAGTGTAAGTACCTAATTTTGTATAGGTAGATGATAATGCGTATTTGATTGATTCATAATTTATGTGTATGACATACCTAGCTTACTTTCTATTAACGAGAGGTATACGCGTGAGGGAAGTCTTATCCTGATGAACATATGTGACTTTCGACTTGTCGATTATGTGAAAACCCGCCTACTAAAATAATAGGTGGCCAGCCCAATACTCTAATAATCACAGGAATCATAGATTGTCCATTCTCAGCATCACTGTCGATTAAAATAATAGTATGAGATAACCACCAATCATTTTAGAAAACAGATTGTCAATAAAAGAAAATTTTGTAAATAAAAGAAAACACTTAGACAATCCCATTTACGAAAATGGTGGATATCAAAAATCGATAATGAAGAACGACAATTATCATAAAGAATCACCGAATAAGCTGTCGGTGCACAGACTACTACAATTAGTTACACCGAGTATTACATTTCAATATTTACAATATAGTAAATGAGTGCAATGCTTGGGCGAACACGCCCGAATAAATAAACCGAACCTAACTAAAGTACAAAGGAAAGAAGCGTCTAATACCAATAACCTACAACATCTGCAATATGCTGTAGCTCCATGACAACCGGAATGGAAATGTAAACACGGGTGTCCATGCAGTAGAGCACCTGTAATGGCAATAATAGGTGCAGAAACAAAGAAATATAGATACGGGTCAGGGCCCGATTTGATATGATTCCCATGTAAATAAAATGCATGACAGTTAAGTGCATAATTCCCTCGCAGATAACAGTAATATTTCTCACCTCTCAATCTAGTAGCAACCTAGCGCAATATCGTGAGATGTTTTTAGTTAACCCTAAGTACTAAGGGCTAACTTCTCCCCATTCTCCACACTATGCCTTATTCGTGCGTGGGGTGTCTCGCAAAGTGAAATCCAAACAAGGAACCCCCCCGATACAGTACTACTTAGGCAAGGTTGATCGTCGAGATCCATTAGATCCTTAGCACGAAATAATTAATAAATGTATATGTGCGTGCATATGTGTGGGAGGTCACATCTACAACTACACAAAGAAAATATAAAATAAAACCCATCCATCATCTAATGGCACAATTCCTAATTTCTTTCTTTAGGAATATATATAAATGGTACAACATTTTATCAAATGTTTACCAAGTCAATCTCATTTACCAATTTTATTTCCTTTCTTCCATCCAGGAAGAATACATAATTTAAAGCAAGTTTTATTATCATAGAAAGTGCTTTATCCTTTTTCATAAAACCCCACTTCCCTTCTTTCATCCAGGAAGTGTAATCAAAAGTCATTTTTATTATCATAAAAATACTTTTGTATGCCATATTATCCGAAGCCAAACCATATATCCCATTTCCCTTCTTTCATCCGGGAAATGTAATTAAAGCCAATCCATTATCATGAATTTCTTTAATGAATCTAAGACCATCCCTCCGGGTTTCCCCATTGGACGCGCCCCTAAATGGCTATCATCTTCCAGGGCCTATCTATACAAGACAACCTGGGAACCTATCGAAATGTAGGGAAGCGGCCATACCCCTGCGGGATAGTCATGACCACACCCAGAATCACCTATCCAGCGCAGAATAAATATACAATAACCGGTCATATGGCCTAGGGATATATCCACCCTGCTTAACAGCCAGGGGGCTTCACCACAACGCGCGCAACTTCCCTTATGATAGCGATTTAGGGAGGTGTGTAATCCATAAATTATCATTTATGAAAAACTTTACTTTTCCTTTTGAAAACATCCAATTTTTACATTCTCAAAATCATTTGTACTTATTTATTAGTACCACATTTTATCTTTATGCATTTCTCATTCTTAATGTCATATTTTATTAATGACTTAAGACCCGAAGTGCCATAAACCTCAAATTAGTCTCTAAGACTTCAATATAATATTTTAAACCATGAAAATGAATCTCCCTCAAGGAGAGTGTCCCAATTGTCTCAACCTTAACATTTTATCCACAATTTATCTCTAGGTTAATCTCCTAAATCATTCGGATATCAACCTACGCAAACTAGCCCTCGGGGTAAGGCTAAATATCCCATTTAATCCTAGGGCATTAGTCTACCCAAAACCACCCTCTAGGACTCTTAATTACTTCCCAAAGGAAGGTTCCTAAACTCCAAGCCTAAAAGAAAAGAAGAAAAACTAAACTATAAAAAAATCCCAAAAATGCAGGACATCCGAATCGATTCGCCCTATCTGAATTGATTCGGTCCCCAAAAATGAATCGATTCGGTATGTCCGAATCGATTCGGTTAAAAAGATCCTGGAATTCTGCATAACCCCGAATCGATTCGATAGGTCCGAATCGATTCGCCCTATTCAGACCTGTAACTTTCCCTCTTGGCGAATCGATTCGATCCTGCAGAATTTCCAAGTATGGGTTACGGGTTGTTTGAACCCTAAAATCCCAAAACCCTCAAACCCTTGATTTTTCCCAACATCAACAACAACAATTTAACCCAAATCATTTCTACACCATTACTAACTACTAATTTATCCTCAAATCAAATTAAAACCAAGAATTAAGGGTTTAATCATCAAAATTCAACAAAAACCAATATATGGTTTAAATCTCCAAAACTTAACTAAACATGCAATTTATCACATAACTCCGGTAGCAACGGATTTCGGCCTCAAATCTCCATTTTCTTTCCTTTCTCCCAAGCTCTCTCTTCTCTCTTTCTCTCCTTTGGCTTCTCTCACAAAATGAAGAAAGAAGAGGGGTGGGGGGACTTAAACGGGTCTTAAAACACAATTGCCCTCTTTTAATTGCTAATACACCATTAAAATGACTCGTATTTGCATAATTGAGCCAAAACGCGTCAAAAGTGCCCGAAACCCAAAAACACAACATGGCACTTATTTCGACTATCTCGACTATTCTAAAAACAACCGCACCCCCTATTTTGGCATTCGGGAAAATGTGAACAATTTTGTGTTCCAAATTTTTATTTTACTTTATTAATTATACCTCAATTCAAACATGAGCCACAACCATCGTTTTACATATAACGATGCAATATATCACAATAAAATGCCATTTACCTTCTCATATGATAAATAGACAAAACATAGTAAGTATTATCCCTAAATCTCACGGGAATAATATTTACTCCAACTTCCCCTATTTTAGAGTATTAGTCCATCGGGCAAAATAATATAAAATAGGCGCTCAAAAAACCTGGGTTGTTATAGATTACCATTAGTGAGAACAATGGTATAGAATTTAAGTGTGTAAGTATGTGCATAGCCCAAAGGCTTAGGACTATGTTCGCCTCCATTATTTGTGATTTGATTGTGGTTTGAGGAATCTTTACCGAACTTATAGTCCCCTATACAGTGATGAGATGTATTGGGAGAAGATAGCAGAGTAATGGAGCACCACAGATATGTCTAGGGGTGTAGTATAGTATATATATATATAATATACTGAATGTATATATATCATCACATGATATATATATATATATATATATATATATATATATATATCGTGTGATGATATCTATTGTGTGGCTAAAGTAGAAATGTACTATAGTTACGTATGAAAACACTTAATTGAATTGTATTAACAAGGGACTTATCCATGTTCAATCTAAATGGATATATTTGTTTATAACATCATTATATGTATTATATGGTTAATACGTGGGAATGAATTGGGTTAAAAAGAATGGATACAATGGGTTAATCTAGTTAGCTTGGGAATTATAACTAGAATGGATTAGAGGTACGTTAGGTGTGCACCCTAGATGAGAGGTTAGAATCTCCATAGAGAGTCTGATAATCTAACATGTATATTATAAGTGATAAATATTGCAATTATTCACTTGCTATTTTACAAAACTATTTTTACCATGGGGCTTTGACCCATTTCCTTGTATATTTCGTTTTCTCTCTTGTATCTTCTATATCAAGTGTCCAGCCATAGAAGATTAATATGGTTGGCGATCTATGGAGCTATGGAGGATTGTTTAGACGCCCTCGTTTATTTAATTCGTACTATGTAGTGATCTTTCATTTAGGGCATGTCACCCAAGAGGATTTTAGCTGTTTCTTTTCTATTTGAGTCAAAATTTTATACTCGTATCATTGTGATACATTTACTATTGTTGGGATTTATGTATTGTGATATTTTCTATAATGTTTATTCCAGTTTCCTTTAAATTCTATAGTGGTAGCTATTCAGTTAATTATTGTCATGGAATGGAATGTGTGGAATTGTTCGAAATGGTAAAATAAAATTTTATTAAAATAAAATTGGAAAGTTTTTAAAACCGGCTTAATTGAGTATTAGTAGATAGTAAATTGTTTTCGACAGTGATGCTAAGAATGAACCAACTATATATTTTGATTTAATTGGGTACGCAACTGATCACCCGATATTTAATTAGGCAGGGTGTTACACTAAGCGGTATTCATTAGTTGATTTTCCTTCCTAGATGATAGGTTAGAAAATACTTGCGTGTTGGAGACCTTTAGGTATGGATCTAAGGGTGTTTTGAGGATTTTATGTCGATAATAAGGGTGGGGCTAATTTGAGATTAATGAGAAACTTGATAAATTGAGAATTAATACCTAACATAATAAAACAGGTCTTAAAATATATTTGCGGAGAGAGTATGTGTTAGGTTAACAGTTAAACAGGCTGACAGGATATATCGTCATGTGTGTGACATCACGAGTATGTGCGGGCTGACAGTTAAATGGGCCGACGGGCTATAGTGATGTATCATGAGTGGAACCTCATGAGTGTGTGTAGAGATGACAGTAAAACAAGTTTATTGGCCATAGTGAGGGGAATGGGTTTGGTGTAGAACAGCGGGAGTCCTGCAACTAAACAAATAATATGGGAAAGAGCTTTAAGAAGGAGTCGCGCACTAAAATGATGAAATCCTAGTGGGATTCCCACAACTGAGATAGTGTAAGACTTAAATGCGGGAGCACCGCGACTGATAATAATAAAATGAGAAAAATGATAAATTCGAGTAAATTGATTAAATAAATAGAAATGGAGTTATTGTAAATTATATATTTTAACTTGGGTTTTAGATAGACTTTGTTGTGGATAGATAGTGATTTATTTCTATTACATATTAATTTATCTCGCTTAATTTAAAATATTCTACCGTCGTGTTTATTGCACACAATGCTATTGTCTAGGTGCAAGGACCCTATTTGAGAGGATTAGCTGGTATGCATGCTTGAGACTCTGACCCCGTGTGTTGACTAACATTTCAGGTATTAGCTTTGGAGTAGATGCATAGGATTTATTGAAGATCATTTTGGAGGTGCATCTGGAGTTCATTTATTCATTCGATTTATGAGATTAGATTTCCTTTATTCACTCGTTTATATTATGAGACTTCATTATGGATTTTATTGGGCCATTCGGTTCCAAAGTTGTTTATGGTTTTAATAAGATCCTTTATTGGATTATTTCATTTGGAATTTTAATTTAATCATGGAGTTCGATTATTTTGGAGTTTAGCTTGGTGATGGATTATATTACTGCATGGATGATTATTTAGTTGATTATTTATCTTTTGGATGGAAGTTTTATATGTCTCATAGTTGTCATATGATAAGAGTGGCATTTAATTTAGTGAAGCTTGATATAGTTTTGGTGGCAGCCGACGCCAGAATCACTTGGGGTGTTACATTGGGTTTTTGATTGGTTTGTTTGTGTTTGTACCGGAATAGCCAAAGAGGGAGATTTAAAAGAGAAATGTTTTTGATATGTCTCATAGTATATGTAGGCCTTGTATTGTTTTAAGATAGTGTGGTGTATCCCATTACAAATCATCACGCATCGTCACAGCAAACCAACCCCAACACCCGAGATTTCCCGACATCCGAAAAAGCTTTAAAGAAATTTAGTGTTTACATTAACTCACATACATTATTTTTGGGATGTTTATTTTAAAAACGAATAGTTTTTTTTTTAAAAGAAAAATATTTTTTTAAACCTCGTTCAAACGAGATCTTTATCTCATTAGGATAAAAAGGTATTTCGTTAGACATTTGAAGTTTTTATCTAACGTACATCGATCGAGGGCATATTATTTTGACCCGACAGAAGGTTGTTTAAGCCTGTTAAAATGACAAATCCTTCTTGTTCTAATGAGACTCTCTTTCTATTATAATGAGTGGCTTATCTCGTTCGAATGAGCCTCAATGTCGTTCGAACAAGCTGTCACCGCAAAATATTTTCGCGCCCAATAAATACCTGTTTCGTGTTCATATTGTTCCACACTTTCGCCAGATCCGTTTTTGCATATATTATGCAAAAGTTCTTCTTTATTTAGTGTTCTAAAAGACTTTTAATTCACATCATATGTCCTAAAGATTGTTCTTGTGAATTCGTTTAAACCATAGATTATTTTAATATCTGGCATATACCATTGTGGATAAGGCATCTCCATGGCTGACTTATGAAACTCAAGGCGATAAGTGCTGAAAACAAAGGTTGAGGCTCGATCAGTATATATCGAGGACAAATATGGCGTCTGTGGATAACTTGATAACCAGTGATATTCTTTATAGGTTGTACAAAGACATTGCACATTATACTTGTGATTGGTATTAAGTAGTCTATAAGGCGATAGTCTTGTAAACTCTCTAAAGTGATGAATAAAAGGTTTTTCCCGGTAGGCATTTTCCGTTAATCTTGTGTTCTTAAATGCGTATCTTCATTATCTTGTTTAGAACACATATTTTCCTTGACACCGAATTTAATCAATGATAAAATTTGTTTAAAATAAGTTTTGTATGCTCGGACTTTTAAATTGAAACATAGAAAATAAATTTTTTATTTGTGACCTGTAAGGACATTTTTGTCCATTAACAATTTATTATGTCGGATGCCGTTAAACCGTTGAAGAAATTCAAGATTCATACATTCATCAACGGATCCGAATATCAAAAGAGGAAGAGGAATCAAAGTCGGACAGACCGGACCGGTCCGCCTGCTATAAAAGAACCGATCCGGCTAACCGGACCGGTCCGCCGCAGACCCGGACCGATCCGTTTACTGAAGGCCAGTATACCCCGGACCGAAAGCGAACCGATGAAGCCTGGAAAAAAAGAACCGATCTGGTCAACCGGACCGATCCGCCCCCAAGCCGGACCGGTCCGCCTGGGATAAATTCGGCCAGATTCGTTAGAGATTTTTTAGGCTCAAAGTTTTCTTATTTAAACCAACTTCGGGGAGTTGTTTTCCAAGACTTTTCAAGACGATTTTCAGAGTCCTAAATACTCTAAGTCTTCACCTATTGAGCCCAAGACTCTAGGTTTTTGATTCACACAAATTTCCAAACATTTGTGAATCACTTTGTAACCCAAGAACACAACTTTGAGTTTGTTTAACCCTTGTGCAGAAGTCGTTCTCTTCTTCATTGCTGACCACCTGGAGTTCCTGCGGGAGATTCCAGCCGACACTGTTTCTAGCCGTTGCTTTGAAGGTTTATAGAAGACACCGTGCGTTACACTTGTGGGCGATTATCAGGTTGTATATAAGTCAATGGTCTTGTAAATTGTTCAAAGTTCTAGAAATAAAAGGTTTTGCCCTTCGAGGATTTTTCCTTAACTTTGTGTCGCATGCTTTATATTTGATGGGTTGATTTAGAAGCATGTTTAAGGGTTGATTTTATTTGGTTTAAAAGTAGACGCTAATTAAATAAGGGTTCTTGGAAACTTGCGAATTTAATTTAAATCAATTATCACACACCGAACCTATTCGGTTTCTCAAATTGGTATCAGAGTGGGTTACGCTAATTTACTGCGTGATCCTGATTTTTCGAGGATTTACTTTCTGATACAATTTGTCTACTCACGTTTTCAAATTGGTATCAGAACCGGTTGCGCTAATTTATTGCGTATTCCTATTTTCTGCAAAAATCATGTGATATTGATTTTTTTTGAAAAATTTGTTTTGTGAAAATTCGCATTTTTTTCTATGGAGCACTTACATAATCAGATGCCTATTATTGACGGGTCTAATTATACCTACTGGAAAGCTCGTATGAAATCGATTATAAAATCTATTGGCGAGCGTGTTTGGTTGCTTTGCGAAAATGGTTGGACTCCTCCCTGATCACTGTTAATAACATCACCACTTTAAAACCCGTGTCAGCCTGGACTGGAGATGATTATAAATTGTCCAATTTTAATTCCCGTGGTCTGAGTGCTATTTCTGGAGCTCTCTCTCCTGATGAGTTTCATCGAATTATGACGTGCACCATGTCTAAAGAGGCTTGGGATGTTTTGAAATTGACACATGAGGGTACGAACGCGGTTAAAGAGTCAAAATTACAAAATTTGGCCACCCAATTTGAGACTATCACCATGTCTGAGTCCGAATGCTTTGATGATTTTTATGCACATTTGTCGGACATTGTTAACACATGTTTTAATTTGGGTGAGGTAATTGATAACACGCGTGTCGTTAAAAATATTTTTAGATCTCTCCCAAAACGCTTTATTCCTAAAGTCACTGTTTTGAACTCTTTGGGAAATTTGAAATCACTTAAGTTGGAAGAACTTGTAGGAGATCTTCAAACCTATGAGATTGACATGTTTTCCAAAACCATTAAGGCTAAGGATAATGGCATTTCTTTAAAGACTCATTTTAAGAAAAATAAAGAAAAAGTTTGTGAGTCCGATTCTGAGGGAGATTTTGATTTTAATGATATGGCCTTATTTGCGAAAAATTTTAAAAAATTTCTCAACATGAACAAAAATAATTCTTCCAATAAAAAGAATTTTTTTAAGAAAAATAAAAAGAAAGGAAAGGCCAAAGAAAGTGGTGAGAGGGAAAAAGAGAATAAATCCGATGAAGAGTGTGAGGAAGATTTTGAGAACATCACTTGTTTTGAATGTGGGGGTAAGGGACATAAGTCGTTTGAGTGTCCTACGTGGCTTAGAAAGAAAGGAAAGAAAGTAGCTATGCCCGCCACACTTAGTGATAGTAGTGAAGGTGAGGGTGATGAGACTAGTGGTGAGAAGTTTGTAGCTTTTTCTAGTCGTGTGAGCACACCCACCTTGTCCCACAATAGTGCACACGAATATGATAGCGATGGTTTGAGCGCTTCAAGTGAGGGAGAAATTGAGAGTGAAAGTGGAGATGAAAGTGAGCTCCAAAAAGCTTTTAGAGATTTGTACACTGAGACCTTGAAAACAAAGAAGTATAATCGTGATTTAGGTCGTCGGGTTTTAGATTTGGAGAAAGAGAAGGAGGTTTTGAGAAAGGAAAAGTATGATTTGACCAGCACGTTGTCTAGTCTTACGACACGCGTATCCCAACTCGAGAGTGATCTCGAATGTGCCAGGGTGGTCAAAGTCAAGTTTGAGAACACACCTAAGAAGGTTGAAAAGGTGGTTCTTAAGGGTAAAGGTGAGAAGTTAGGAATAAGTCATGACGATGCTTCTTCTTCCCAATTAGCACCCGAGCCGGTTCCCACTTTAGTGACAGTGTAACATGTGTCTCACCCTAACCCACCTAGGTTTCCCATTCATATTAGGAAAGTGCATCCTAGATTTTTCGAGAGAGGTGTTTCTAGGCCTATTTATGTTTGTTCCCATTGCAAGAGGAGAGGACACCTTAGGGAATTTTGCTTTAAGTTGGGGTATGTGTCACGTTTTGCTTCTATACGTGTTTCTGGCACACATGCACCCACACATGATACTTTACATGCTCCCGGAGACTACATGACAGAGTTTGCACATTTAGGTGAGCAAGTTAAGTTTTTAGTCAAAACTTCACAAGAATTGATGGAGGTTTTTCATAAGCTGTCACCACCTTTGGAAAACCCCTCTGCACCTAATGATTGAGGTTTGACTTATTTACTAGCATAGGGTGATTTTCATGATGACATTGTTTGCCTATTGCTAGTATGTACCATTTTGTATGTTTTATTTTTTTTTTAATTTTGAAAAATACAAAAAGATTTTATTTTGATATTTTTTTTTTTGAAAAAAAAAATCCAAAAAAGATTTTTGTATTTTGTTTGCACCGTTTATGGATGAACACTTTGGATGACCAAGTCACAACATCATTCCATTATTTTCATCTGACTATTTGATAGTGTTTTGAGACAATAGGTCAATTCATCCTTGTGCTTTATAATGTTTGGAGTCATTAAGATGTAATTAAGTGTTACTTCCTACATGTTTGACTCATGTTTCCTTTATTGCACACATGCACAAATTTGTTTGATTATTGTGCTTGTCTTATCACATGTTGGTTGAGTGTTTTCACTTCAATCATGTCCTTAAAACGAACCAAGCGCGATAATTTTTTATAAGGAAATTGTGCAAATAAAAACCGTGTTGTGAGTTTGTGTGCTTTGTTTGATAACGGGGAGGGGCTGCGAAAGGTAATCATCTATCCTTTGCGCAAAATCCACCGTTAAAAAGGACCTAAAAAATTGAGGAATTTTATTATCCGAGGTCCAAAGAGGTTAAAAGAGCCCGAAAAAATTTAAAGGCAATAAAAAGAAATTCATGCCAATTATGGGCCATTTAGGTTTTTTCACCAATTCTCCAAAGTTTGAGAATTTAGATTACCTCTAAAAGAAAATATATATGAGGGAGTTTGGTTGGAGAATTAAAACGGGTTTGCACGTCCTTGAAATGCTTGAAAATGCGCTACATAGTTTTGGACGTTATTGGTGTGGAAATCATTTTGACTTTGATTTGTTGATTTGCATAAGACGATGTCATTTAAATTCAACAAATTTTTTTTACACCTAAGGATACTTTTGATGTTCATTCGTTAGGAGTACACATATGCATCGTGCACATATGATTGATTGAGTTGATTTATCTATCGAATGTGTTCACACCCGTTCATTCCATTTCCATGACTTGGTTGTTTAAGTCTAAATCCATGGTGTGATTTTTGTATCATATTTGTTCAAATTGGTATCTTATTTTTTGTACGAAAAATTTGAAAAATTCAAAAATAGTTTGTGAAGATTTTTTGGGCATCTCCTTGCAAGAGCACGTTTGCAATTTGATTGATTCCTTGTTTTGTATACCGTGACACCCCGATTTTTCTTATTTCATTCTTCTCATTTGGCTATTTGGGGACATCATAAAAGGGGGGAGAATGAATTATCTTATTATGGGGGAGATTTGAAGGTTTGAGTTTGCTCATAAATTGGTATATATGTTTATCTCATTTCAAACTCGATATGTCACTTGGTATTTTGCTTTGTCTCATGTGTGTAGGTACTACATGGATTATCATTGGATTGCACACCCTGATGAGAAAAGTGTTGAGATTCCTGAATAATTGAAGAGCAAGCGCTGTAGTCTTATTCAATTGTATCTTTCCAGTTTTGGGTTCATGGAAGGGTAGATTTGTATAGGCATTTTTAGTTGTTTGATAATTCAGATGTTTTGTTTTTATGTATGTACCGGTATAGAAATAGGGGGAGATTTGTAAGGACATTTTTTTCCATTAACAATTTATTATATCGCACGCCGTTACACCGTTGAAGAAATTCAAGATTCATACATTCATCAACGGATCTGAATATCAAAAGAAGAAGAGGAATCAAAGTCTGACAGACCGGACCGGTTCGCCTGCTATAAAAGAACCGATCCGGCTAACCGGACCGGTCCGCCTCAGACCCGGACCAATCCGTTTGCTGAAGGCCAGTATACCCCGGACCGCAAGCGAACCGATGAAGCCTGGAATAAAAGAACCGATCCGGTCAACCAGACCGATCCGCCCCCAAGCCGGACAGGTCCGCCTGGGATAAATTCGGCCAGATCTGTTAGAGATTTTTTAGGCTCAAAGTTTTCTTATTTAAACCAACTTCGGGGAGTTGTTTTCCAAGACTTTTCAAGACGATTTTCAGAGTCCTAAATACTCTAAGTCTTCACCTATTGAGCCCAAGACTCTAGGTTTTTTATTCACACAAATTTCCAAACATTTGTGAATCACTTTGTAACCCAAGAACACAACTTTGAGTTTGTTGAACCCTTGTGGAGAAGTCGTTCTCTTCTTCATTGCTGACCACCTGGAGTTCCTGCGGGAGATTCCAGCCGACACTGTTTCTAGCCGTTGCTTTGAAGGTTTATAGAAGACACCGTGCGTTACACTTGTGGGCGATTATCAGGTTGTATATAAGTCAATGGTCTTGTAAATTGTTCAAAGTTCTAGAAATAAAAGGTTTTGCCCTTCGGGGATTTTTCCTTAACTTTGTGTCGCATGCTTTATATTTGATGGGTTGATTTAGAAGCATGTTTAAGGGTTGATTTTATTTGGTTTAAAAGTAGACGCTAATTAAATAAGGGTTCTTGGAAACTTGCGAATTTAATTTAAATCAATTATCACACACCGAACCTATTCGGTTTCTTATGACCATTCTTGCCGAGCACATTTATTTACACATTCTCATATTGGTATCATAGCATTCAGCTTTATTTACCTTTAATAGAAGCGTAACCATAAAACATAAACTCTCACAAATATAATACGACTCATATATGCCTAATCATAGAATGCAACGATTCGGCGACCATACACCTAATCCACATTCACCTACCCCACAAAAAATATAATATACATCTTTACCCTCTATATAAGTATAACTATGAAAATAACAACGTATCACGCTCTCCCACAAGTCACTACTCGATTCTATCTCCAAAAATCGTCACAATGCTTAAGTCCTCAAATCAAATTATATGGCCACATCGATACTAGAGATACCTAACATCCATACTAACGATAATTAAAAAAATATTGTCTCCAAAATCAAATCTAAGGATCCTCAATGCCTATAATGACCTTAACGCAAAATGCCTCGTCTTTAAGGAACACAACTAAGACGAATGCTAGACCCTATAACTTAGAGAGTACAAATCAACAAAAGGGAATCAAAGATTAGTAGTGCATAATCTAAACGGAATCATAACCTACGAGACCTAAGATCATGCTTTGATACCAACTATAACACACCACATATTTTGACATTGGAGGTCGCCAGTTCACGCTATCAACGTACGGAGGGCATTAGAATTGAAATACCATTCTTAGCATGTGATAGAAATATGAGACATTAAATTTTTTACACAAGATATAGTCTGAAATAAAATCCAACAATTATCGACATCCACATAAGAAATTCCATCACCATGCAAACTCCAAAATAAAAATTAATTCAAAAAGATAAATTAATACTTAAATGAAATCACACAACTGTAACTCCAATTGAAAAGAAACCATAAAGAACTGTGAAATCAAATGGCCCACCAAATCCATAAACATTTGTCTCGTAAATAGAATGACGAAATGGAAAAAATGTAAACTAGCACTCCACGAATTCCATTCCAATCTATGCAACTAATCCAACAACTATACAAAAAATATTAGTTAACTGAATGGGTTAGAGCCCACTGCAAGAATACCAACTACTCTTCCCAATTAGGAACTGTGAATCCAAACATATGCATCATATGAGATAAATATTACAATATATTATTTTAAATTACACGATATAAGAACTTGTGAATAAAGTAATACGATACTAACTATCCTCATAAACTAAATCATTCATGTCCAATTATGTTATTTTAATATATAGTGGTTTTAAATACATTAACTTAATTTAATGAAATTAAATAATTATTCTTACAGACATAACACTATAACCAATCGACCATTTTATTGATCTTGCACATATTTGGCCCAGCCTAAAATTATTAACACATCACACCTATTCCCATCACTATAGCTAGATGACCTAATTTTATTAGCCCTTCACAAATTAGTAATGTTCCACACATGGCACATCACTATAGATATATATACCAATTATCGCTAGACCTGCACATAATGGTAATGCCAACACGCACCCACGTCACTCTAACTAGACAACCCAATTATCATTAGTTATGCATATATTGGTGACGCAAACAAACACCCACGTCACTTTAGCTAGCCGAACCAATTATTGTTAGTCCTGCACATATTGGTGACGCTGAATCCATTTTAATAACTTTTTATTATATTAGACATCAATTATTAACTCTAAATCAAGTTATCTTTTTTTACAATTAGCTCCACCCATAATTCGGATATCCCAACCTAAAATCACATCTAGTCCTATACCTAGAGATCAGAAAACCATAAGTATTATATAGTCTATCACCTATGAAAAATATCTACTAAAAATCACAAATTAGTCTTGCATATATGCTGAAGGAATAACATAACGACGTACTACCTAGCTCTACCCAGGAAATACCCAATCGTCTAAGTATCCACTCACCGGCCCCATAGCTAGAAAGTTCCAACAACAACAAATTCTACCTACTATTCCCATACCTAACAAGCAACCTATAAAACGATGGGTTACAATATAACTCCTCCCAAAAACTCAATGTTCCCGTAGTGTTGAAATACTAACACGAAAAATTTATACATAAATTATATTTTAAATTGACATTAAATCCTCTAATATTAATCTTACAATTTCAATTCCATTCAAATTATGTCCACCAAATTGTTTATCAACCAAATTCTACTAAATAGTCACACAAGTTGTCGAATTCTATAATTTCAATACGAGTGATATTTTAACAATTCAACTAATAATCCAAAATAAATATACATATTAACGACATTACACAATAATAATTTTTGTTCTACACATTCAAATATAAAACGATGATTTACAAAGTCATAACATTATTTTAAGTTCATAGTTTAATTCTAACATGCGATTCTTCCCACAAATCTACCTTAACCCAAAATACTAATCTAAGCATACGATTGCTTCAAGTCTTAAATTATATTTTTAGATCGGATAAAAATAGCCCCAAATTTACTTTTACTTTATATAATTAATCTTTATAATTAATTTTAAGAAAACATGATTAGTTAAGGTTTAGGCAATATTTAAAACACATAACACTTGAAGGGAATAGTTGAAATATTTATGACTGATGAAAGTATTTGTATAGACAATCTATTGATAAGGTCGTTCCTCTTAATAAGTTGACAAAGAAAGTATTTTGGGTGATCTTGATAAAACAAGTCCTTTTCAAAAATAAACTTGAAAATCTTCCTTCATGGAGGTTAGAATTTTTATGAAAGATGAGAGGCATTTGAGGACAGAAAGTCTGTTGAGAATTGGCTAATATGAGTTTGAAAAAGTCCTCCTATGAGCTCCCTTTAAATAGGTAAAAATATAAGAGTCCTTATTCCGTTAGAATTCTTAAAAGTCACAAATTCTCACAAATATAATATTCTGACAGATTAAATACATTTTATTAAAATGACTATTACTCCCTCTAGAAAAGTTCATATGACCTGATTCAAAATTCATTGGAAAGATAAGATCCAAGCCTTTCCTTACATATATGGCTCATAGTCTAATTCATTGTACAAATAAAATGGCCTCCATTTTAAATGACCTAAAAAATTCCAGCAGATTATCCTCATTACTTTATCTTATTAACAATTAAGGAAAAATTGATATGTTTACACGATTCCACATTTTATAAGTCCGAAAACATCCGAGTTTTACATTTAGCAAAATTACATATTTTAAGTTATAACCGTTAACTATTTTCATAATTTCTAATTTATTATCCTTAAATTAATCTTTCAAAAACTTGAGATGTTACAACAAGTGCCCACTTATGCCAAATTCCTCAAGGATTTAATTGGGGTAAATGGGAAATTCTATGTAAGGAAAAAGACATTTTTGGCTCAAAAACTTATCTCAATTATCCAATCCGAGTTGCCTCCCATGTATATGGACCCTAGATGTTCCACCCATGTCATGTGTGATGGAGAAATCTTTTCTTAATTTAGGTTTGAGTATCAATTTATTACCATACTCTATGTATAAACAACTCAGCCTAAGTGAACTTAAGCCTAATAAAATCACTCTTCAGTTAGCAGATTATCCCATCAAGTTACCTAGAGGGGTGGTAGAAGATGTCATAATTCAAGTTGATGAATTCCACTTTTCAGTGGGCTTTGTAGCTTTGGACACTCATCACGTTTCTCAAAATAGCAACCATATCCCTATTAACAATGGTCGCCATTTTCTAGGTACCTCAATTGCCTTAATCAATGCCAGAAATGGGAAAATGAATATCACTTTTGGGAATATGACTTTAAAAATTAACATTTTCAATATTGCTAAGAAAAGGGTGACAATGATTATGTCTAAGAGGTAGACCTCATTGAGGAGATTACCTAATAGCACTTTACGTTATTTATTGTTCGGACCCTGTCAAGGCATGCTTAGTAAACTCACTTGATTCAGAAATTGATTATTACCCTAATGATAATGAAGTCAACCTTGTGAGTTCATGGTTGGATGATGCATAAAAAGTGGAGGAAGTGAGGAGGTGTTCCAATTTTAAGAATTTTCCCCCTCATGATTCTTATGAAGTTCCCTCAATTGTGCTATTTCCAAAGCTTGATCTTAATAAATTTCCATCCAATCTCAAGTATGTTTATTTGGGTGAGAGAGAGATATATCCCATTTTTGTCTCATCCCACCTTGATGAGGGAGAAGAGGGGAAGTTGATGAACTTATTGAAAAGGCATAAAAACTCCTTGGAGTGGACATTTGTGTACTTAAAGGGAGTAACCCTTTAATCTGTATGCACAATATACACCTAGAGGAGGAAGAAAAACCCGCACAAGAAATGCAATGTAGGTTGGATCCCATCATGAAATAGGTGGTTAGGGCCAAGGTTATTAACCTTTTGGATGAGAATATTATATACTTGATATCAGATAGAAAATGGGTTAGTCCGATTCAAGTGGTTCCCAAGAAATCAGGAATCACCGTCATTGAGAATGCCATGGGAGAATTATTCATGAAAGGCACCACCACCGGGTGGCGCGTGTTCATTGTCTGCCCAAAGCACAATGTCGTGGTCCGGAAGGATCATTCCCCCTTGCATTTTTTTGATTAAATTCTCGATCACATGTCGGGTCATCCTTTTTATTGCTTTCTCAATGTTTATTTTGGATATAACTAAATTGAGTCAGATATGCAAGACCAAGACAAAACGACTTTCACATGGACTTTTGGAACTTTTTCCAAAATAATGAATTCCTTTGGTTTGGGCAATACACCGACCACATTTCAAATGGGCATGTTAAGTATGTTTAGAGACATGGTTGAGAGGCTTAGAGGTTTTCATGGAGGATTTTAGTATCTTTGGAAACTACTTTCCCCATTACCTCAACATTGTTGAAAAATTCTTGTATAGGTGCGTCGAGAAAAATCATATCCTAAATTGAAAAAAATTACATTTTACGATTAATAAATGGGTTATTCTTGGGCCCATTGTCTCATCCGAAGGCATAGAGGTGGATAATGCAAAAATAATGGTTATTATTGATTTTCCCACCGAAAATCACATAAAGATGTAAAGTCTTTTCTCGTCCCCATGGGATTTTATCAAAGATTTATCAAGGACTTTAGCTCTATAGCCAAGCCTTTTTATAATATAATCTCAAAGGAGACACCATTAAAATGGTTTGAAGTGTGAAAATTAGCTTTTGAGAAGTTAAAAAGCATGCATACCATCTCCCCCATTCTAGAAGCCTCGGATTGGACATTACCATTTAAATTGATGTGTGATGCAAGTGATTTCGAGATTAGGGATGTTTTGGGGAAAAAAAATGATAAGAATTCCCATTTCATATACTACGCCAATCGAACTCTGAATGGTGAACAATTGAAGCATTCTAGCACTGAGAAAGAGCAATTAGTGGTAGTCTTTGCTTTGGATAAATATCGAGCATATATGGTGGAGTCTCCCATCATTTATTTTATCGACCACGCGACGCTTAAATACATTCTATATAAGAAGGATGCTAAGTCACCTTTGATTAGGTGGGAATTACTTCTCCAAGAATTCAATCTCATAATAAAATATAGTTAATGAGCAGAGAACGTTACAACTGACCACTTGTCTCAGTTGACTTTTGAGGTGCCTAAAGATAACTCCCCATCTATAAGTTCTTTTTGGGTGAACAACTATTTTCCACTTCCCCTCTTCCTTGGTTTGCAGACATCATGAACTACCTTGTGATAAGATCCATCCCCTCACATTTTAATCCTCGAGAGAAGAGGAAGTTTTTCCTTTTTGTGTAAATTTATTTCTTTGATGATCCATACTTGTTCAAGTATTGTGCAGACCAAATCATTTGAAAATGTATACAAATTGATAAAATAGTGAAGGTCATCCTATTTTTTCATTCGAAAGTGTGTTGTGGACACTTTTCCTCAAAGAAAATAACAAAAAATATTCTTCAAGGAAGACTTTATTTGCCAATGATTTTTAAGGATGCACGAGTTCTGCAAGTTATGAGAGCATGGACAAAATTTAGGAACTATTACGTGACAGAACATGATGTCGATGTCCCCCACACTAGAACTTAAGGTTTTCGATTGTTGGGTCATTGAATATATGGGATAATTTCCCCAATATTTTAGTAATCTATACATCATTATCACGTTTTACGATGTTTAGAAGTGGGTAGAAGTAATAGCATCACGGACCAATGATCATAGAGTTGTCTTAAAGTTCCTAAAGGAACACATACTTTTTTCCTTTGGTACTCGGGTGTTGATCATTAGTGAAAACGAAACTCATTTCTATAATGGCCAATCTGATGAGGAATTATGATGTTATGCATAAGTTTAGACCAACCAACCACCCTCATACGAGCAACCAAGCCGAGTTAGCTAATCATGAGATCGAACATATCACAGAAGACGGTCAATCCCAACCTCAAGGGTTGGTATTTATGACTATCCAATGCACTACGAGCCTATTGCACGTCATAAAAAAATCCTTTCGGTATGTCCTCCTATGGAATTGTGTACAGAAATCCTTTCCATCTTCACACAGAGCTGGGGTACAAGGCCTGTTAGGCGATCAAAAAGATGAATTTTGAATTGGACAAGGCTAGGAAAAAAGGTTGCTCCAACTTATTGAGACGGAAGAAATCTAGAAAGATGCATATGGGAATGTATGAATTTACATGGCACGGGTGAAAGACAAGCACGATCAATACATATCTAGAAAGTTATTTCACCCGTATCAAAAGATTATCTTGTATAACTTAAGATTGCATTTATTTATAGTAAAAGTGAGGTCAAGATGGACCGGTTCATACATCGTTAAGATTGTATTTCTCCACGGTGTGATCGAGGTTGAGAATCCTAGAGATGGGAACACATTTCAGGTGAACGATCATGCCACACCCTGCTTTGTGGTATGAATAAAGCTAAGGCAGAATAACATAACTTTATTCATTATCAATATGCTTACATATGGTTGAACCACCGCAGGTGTGAGTTACATGTTTTTAGTACACAAGATACTATCGAAAATTGAAAACCGCCACTCCTTGCTCCCATATGATTTAATCTCTACCCACACGGTCACATACATAACAAGGTGACTGGTTTTTTTCTCTATTAGGGAAGATATACTATCTTCTTTCTCCCGGTGCATCTAGAGAAGGAAGAAATTAGCACAAATATGCTAAGTAGGTTTTATCAGTTCTATAGTGATATATATATAAATGTGAGTTGGAGTGTGTATAGAATCAGTGCTTAAAACGTTGACAATAATAAGTTGATAATTCCAAATTTATCATATTATAAAACATCAAAATGTTAGAACTAATAATTCCATAATGATTAGTCCATTTAAGAAATATGGTTCATTACCAGTTTAGTTAGGATCATGTAAAGAAAGTTAAAGAGTTTTGAACTAATAATCCCATTCGTACTAGTTCACTAAAGTGTATAGAAGTAAGTAAGCCATCAGTTAACTTATAACAATCAATCAACCCAAAAATTTTGAGGAAAAGTAATTTGCTATGCACACAATCAAAGTGGCACTCATACGTATATAGCAATAGTCATGGCTCTCAATCATTTGAGACCAGTAGGCCAAGTAAAAAGTTTCTTGGGATACCACCCCAGTCTACTTCCTAGTTAATACTAATGCTTATAGTAAAAATGACACAAAAATTCAAGGTGACACAGAATCAGTAAGGTACATGATATCAGTTATTAGGTGAAAAGGGTTAAAATTGATCCTTAAGTTTAAATTCTAGTGATAAATTCAAATATTGATGATGGTTAACAAAGTATGTAGTATGGTAGTATACTAACATGCACAAACTAAGAGTAAATAGGGGCTATCACAAGGTAATATCAATAGCAATATTTCAAATACGCAAAGTATAATACTGAAAAGTAGGAAAAACCTACTTGCTTGGTAGTCGGTTGGATTGCTATCACACTGGGAGCTTCAGAAGAATTATAGCTTGATCTCTTGTTATACAATGTTTTGTCTATAATTATTAGGGGTTTAATCAGTTAGTTTTGTATTTAAATTATCTTTTTTTAAGGTTTTGGGGGCTTATTTGTAATTATCTCAGGACTTTAAAATATTGAACTTAAGCTCATTATTGAACATTGGTGCAAAAGAATTTTTATCTTAAAATAGTTTGATGTATGTATAGGCAATGTTTGGGACTAAAACTCATAAGTTGGAAAAGTTGATAGGGGTTGATTTATAATTTTAAATTCTTTAAGTAAAAACCTTTTTTTACATAACATGAGCTAGGAAAATCCAAGCATGTTCTTATCTTATACCATTTTGATCAGAAAAATGTAATAAAACTTTTGAGAAAAAAATTCCGAATTTCCTGATTGGCCACGCGCCGTCACGCGCGTGGTAAATGTTTCTAAAGAAAGTCTTCAACCTCTCGATTTTGACTTTTTAGGGTTTCAAATATTAACCGAGGTTTTCTGCTTCGTTTCTATACCATTTGAGATGTTTCCCAAAAAAACTTAACCTAATTTTTCATGATGAATCTAAATATATAAGTTTTATGGATTGACATTCAGTATAACTCAAGTTCCAAAATTGTGTTTTCCTGAAAATTTGACCTGACTTTCATGGATTTCTCGAGTATGTCAAGGTCACTTATGAATTGGGTTTGGTTTCTACTATATATGAGAGTAGTTTGGTTTTGGTTTTAAAGATTATGATGTATTGTACATGGAGAATTTTGAATTAGCTAGTTTTGAGTTCAAAAACACTTTTGATCGATTTGAGCTCTACATGGACATTCATGGCTTTTAACCATTGCACTCGAGATCCTTAGGTTATAATGAAGTTATACACGGATTCAAATCAAAGTTTAAGGCAGTATATCGAGCTCCATCATTAAAGCTCAAGCATTAATGGTGTTCCTACTGGTTTTTACTATCCTTGGCCATTCTACAAGTAAAAGCTTGCATATTATGAGTATTCTAACTATATTAACTATGCAAAAAACTACTAGAATTTAAAGAATTGAAAATGAAGCATAAAATGATAAGATACCTGAATTGCGGGAAATATTGAGATTTGAAACGAATTATGGGATGAGTTTTAACTTCTTGGGTCATGGGGTAATTATACTATTTCATGTGAGGATTTGATTAGAGATAAAAGGAGGTGGATTTGAACTAGTTTTGTTGAGGTTTTAGATGTGGATAAATGGGGTGAACATGGGTTCATAGGGGTTTCCATGTTTTTTTACCTTCTTATGCTAATGTGGGGTAGCATGTGGACGAGGTTTGAAATATAATCTAAGAAGGTTTTGATTTTAGTCCTTCATTATTTGCACATTTTCTTTAATAGCCCTAAAAGTACACTTTTTTTGTAAAGTATAGGTGTATTTTGGTAATTTTATAAAGTTTTTAAAATAATAATTTCATGTTAGTTGAGTTCTACGAGATTAATTAGATGCAAAGTTGGGGTTTAGGGGTTGGTAAATGCGGTCTGATACCGATTGCCCAAGATTCACAAATTTTGAATTAAAAGAAATTTTAATTAATTGTCAATTTTTTATCCAAATTAATTAAACCCTAACACATGCATATAGGTGTTTAAATCAGGCAATCACGAATAAATTGCTAATTCGCATATTTCAGGGAAAAAAACTTTTTGGTAAAACCTTTTATTTCACTATGCAAAGGTAAATTGCAACTTACATACACAATGAAATCTATAATGACTAATCCGCAGAAGAATCACATAGGCCTCAACAAAGAATCATCAATCTATCAACCTTAGAAAACCCACAAGAACCTCAGCATTGTCTTCAGTAAGGAATACCCTCAAGCGCTCCCATTGACCGCAATCTTTGTAGTCAACTAGTGCCTCCCTGAAGTTGTACCAAATGAGCCATAAAGATATCTTACCTACAAGAGAAACTCTATAAAAATTGTATCTTGGGTTCCAAAATGATTCACTTAAGTATTTGGATTATTTTTGAATCAGAATAAAGTTAAAACACCTCAAAAAGTGAGAAGACGAAAATTCTGCAAAAGCGGTTTTTGTAGAATGAAACACTCACATCTTATAAAGAAAAAATGACTCATTCAACATGTATATATAGAAAATTTGAGTCGGTGGGGTGGCTGTAACAATGGGTAATGTCATTTGAACCAGGCATTGTGTGACCTATCAAACAAGGTAAGAAAACTAAAACAGTAGCATGTCCTTTGATGAACTAATCAAGCGACCTTCAAACTAGCTATTGCGTGAGATGCTCTCTCACTTGAAGCAGTTATTTAAGCGATAACTTCATGTCATTTGATCGACATAAGGAAGTTGTTTGGATGACCAAAAGAGAAAAATTCGTTTTTAGTAAAACTCTCCATTAGGAATTAAAAAAATTATTTTTGACAAAAAATAATGCCTCGGATGCTTAAAAATATTTTAGAAAAATTATCCCCACACTTTAAATGAAACATTAAGGGACTTAAACACAACCTTACCAAAATATGTCTTCCAGA
Source organism: Sambucus nigra (assembly GCA_949130495.1). Classification (NCBI taxonomy): domain Eukaryota; kingdom Viridiplantae; phylum Streptophyta; class Magnoliopsida; order Dipsacales; family Adoxaceae; genus Sambucus; species Sambucus nigra. The sequence continues at coordinate 277,347,695 of OX422210.1, read as the reverse complement.
GGATTGATTGTTAAAGAATGCTGATATTCGGATCCGTCTCGATTCATGATTGGACTTGAACTTTTCTTCAATGGTTGTAGCAATATAGGACATACTCTAATGTAAACCGAACTATGTAAAATATGTCCTTACAAATCTCCTCCTATGTCTATGCCGGTTGTAAGAGAGTAGTCTAATTTTGGGGAAATACTCAATTTTAGCACGTGTTTGACTTGAGCAACTTCGGTTGCGCCTACGTATCCGTTATGCTCGGAATCAAAGTCAGCGTAGTTCGTGGGTTCGTACTATTCGTCGGAAAACTCATTGTGGTGGTTTTTCGGAGAGATGGGAGGTGTTGCCACTCTTCTCAAAGAACTCATCTCAAAACTCTCTCTAAAACCTCATAAGATAAGAAAATCACCCTCCTCTTCCAAGAAGAAGATCTCCCTCAAATGTATGGGGGTAGGGCTTATTTATAGCAAAACCAACCCAAGTGGGTCGCCACATGTCAATTAACTCGTGGTGACACATGTCCTATTTTAAGTGGCATGTGTCCCATAACATATGTCAAAACTCTCAATACTAGAATATTGTCTAGTTAATATGTAAATAACACACAAATACGCGTGATATGTCCGACGCGCATAATAATACCTCAAGCGCATAAACACATGGACTTTTGTCAATATTAATCATCTCTAATCTCATTTAATAATTTAATGAGAGGCTTATCATTAAGCCCCTCCTACACCGGTACAAAATAAAAAACATTTGAATTATCAAATCAAATGTCCTATATAAATCTAACACCCTACCATGAACCCAAAAATGATTGGTACTAAAAATGCAAGTCTTAAAACTTTCTTCAAAATCTTTAACAAGAAATATTCTAATCTCTTTGCTTTTCTTTGTCATCATCAGGGCGTGCAACATGATCATCAAACTTTGTACCTAGACACATGATACAAGAAACAAATACCTTCATGATGTATCGAGTTTAAAATGATATAAACATAAATCAAATAAATCAAAACAAATATCAAATCAAAAATCTCCACCATAATGCAAGCTCCCTCATTAAATCATAATTCTTTCTCCCCATTTTTATTTGTCCGAAATAGACAAGGAAAAGAATAAACAAAATAAGCATGAAGTGTCATGAAAAGCAAAGAAAATCAACTACGGTTATCAAAAATAAACTTGAAAGCATTCACCAACTATTTTTAATTTTTCAATTTTTTTTAAAAAACACACAAAAAAAATTTACGCAAATCACACACCATGAATTTACACTAAGATAACCAAATCATGGAAACGTAATGAATGGGTGTGAACAAATTCAATAAGAAAATCAATGCAATCAAACATAACATATGTGCATGATGAATACGAATACTGTAAGGGCATAATTTTAAAACCGTCCGGGATAAAATCTAGGAATTTTCTGTTTTTCGTAGATCACAATTTGTATGTCTAATACCGCTACATTCGACACATCGTCACGATCATCCACGAAGGACTTTATCCGAATCCAAGCATCCATCATCTTCACACGTGCATCATGATACATACGACCTGCTGCTCAATCGTTTCCCACAACTCCATGATGCATTTTTAGTAAAATGATTAATTGGAGTTGTTTATTTTTGCATAAATATTTGGTAATTGTTTAGAAAATATTTTCTTAAGTCTAAATTATTTTTTATCAAAATGTAGAAAATTTTCTATGCAGAAACGAAGTTTTTTTTGTAAGCGTGCTCGCTCAAACGACATAGGCTATCACTCGCACAAGATCAGCATGGCACGCGATCTCGTTCGAACGACAGTTGTCTTCGTTCGAGCAACATCTGATCTTGTTCGAACGAGGTTATCAACCTCAGTTTTTGTGCCACTTTCTTTCACCACTACTTGTTGGTCAAAATCCTTTTTTGCAGCATGTTGAGCAAAATTCGGCCCAGTTTCTGCCTTCTTTCACTAAACTTGTTTTTTAGTCTGTAAGCCTTCCTTATAAATGCACAATTCATTCCCATTTATTAAGTGCACATTATAAACCTTCAAGTGTGACAATCCGCAGACCGAAATAAGGGGTGGCCAGCCCGATACTCCATCAAATGCGGAAATCATGGATGGGAATCATTCTCAGCGTCACAATAATAACAAGAGTATACGGGAAAACCACCAATAATTTAGAAAACGGGTTGCCAAAAATATTTAAATTGATTCAAAGGTTAAGTTAAGAAAATAATTTAAACAACCCATTCTAAAAGAAAGTGGAATTCCATGATATAATATACATAAAGCTTCCATAACGAATATACAAGGAGAGGACCGAATATGCTGTCGGTCCACAGCTACACAAAATGAATCACAACAGTTTAATATGATACGTATTACATTCATTAAACAATTACAAAGCTAGGGCCACACGCCCAAATGATAGACCCGATCATATCTAGAACGCAAAAAAGATGAGGGAGTCTAACAAAAATATCCTGTAATAACCGCAAATCTTACAGCTCCTTGAAAACATAAGAGTGGAAAAATCAACACGGGCGTCCTTGCAGAGGAGCACCTGGGTGGATACAATAACATGCACAACACAGAAGAATGAACGGGTCAGGGCCCGATTTTTATATGATTCCCAGATGAATAAGAAGCATGATTGATATGAACAGTTAATCATGAATGATAAAGATGAAAATATAACATCCTAATCATGATGCATAAACGGGACAAATTAAAATGATATGTCTTTTATTAAATTAAGCAAGAGAATATAATTAGACAACATAAATTTAAAGACCTCCATCATTATTTACCACTTTATCCAATTTCCATCCCTTAACAGGAATATAATATCATCACGATTCTCGTTTCTTTTCAATTCTCATTCCTTAGCAAGAATATAATTACCATCATATATTTGGTGGCAATATACATATCTCAAGTCCCACTTGAGGTTAGAAAGGTTATATTCTTATACATATAATGCTTCTAAGACCCCCCCTCCGATTTTCCCCTCTGGGCGCCCCCCTAAATGACTATCATCTTCCAGGGGCCTATCAAACAAGGCATCCTAGGCACCTAACGCACATCGGGAAGTGGCCATATGCCTGCGAGTGAGTCATAACCACACCCGGAATTACCTCACTAGCGCAGAATAAAACATATAATAAACCCGCATATGGCCGAGGACTATAGTCTCCCTGCATTCACTAGTCAGGGGACATCACCTCATGCGCGAGCTTACCTTATGATAGCATTTAGGGAGGTGTGTTTAAGTAAATTAGCATTTACTATAAAAATCATATTTTTCATTTCCATCTACATATGTGTGTTTCATTTTATCTGAAACCGTAATCATAAAATATTTCATTAATATACATCATAGGGTATGCCTCGAATAGTTTTCCCAAGGGATCACAATCATTCCCAAGTCTAAAGGTCTTATATACCTCAATCTAAGCCCCAAAAATCTCCAAGCATGGGCCTACAACCCCTATCCTCCTATTAAGATGTAAAAAGAGAAGTGATGCATGAATATCACTTTAAACACCCCCTGGACTAAACCCCAAGTGAACACATGAAACTCTAGGGTGACAACCAAACTCAACTAGGACTCTAAAAGCCAAAGTTTACTTCATTCATGACGGTTCCTAAGTCCCTATGAAAAGAAAAGATTTAAAAGTGAAAAAATAAAGTTTGGGGAAGAAAACAGGGGATCGGTCGACCAGTCCCAAGACCGCGGTCGACCGCGTCTCAAGGTTTTGCCTAAGAAGAAAAGCAGAAAGCTCACTTCGGCATGGCCGGTCGATCGCTAAGGGGACCGCGGTCGACCGTGCTTCAAATTTTATGCCTTTGAAAGAAAGCAGTGTGCCCTCTCCCGAAGGCCCGGTCGACCGGTCTGAGGACCGCGGTCGACCGGTCATTGCAGACCTAGACCTAAACTCCCTATTTTCAAGATAAATCCAAAGCCAAATCTCAACCAAACCAAACCAACCTCATTTAATGATACCAAATGATCATAAATGCTTCCAACAACATTTTTATACGTCAATCCATAATCAAATCTCTCCCAAAGATACCAAAACCCATAAATCCAAACAAAACCATAACTACATTAAACCAAAAATATCACATAACTATAAACACTAATTATCCACCTTAAACCATATAATAGCAAGTAGAAAACTTGCCTTAGGGCTTCAATCTCAGATTTTGATGAAGAAGAATGCAAGATCAATCCACAAATCTTCAATCTCTCTCTTTCTCCACAAGTTCCCTTCCTCTCTCACACTCACTCTAGGGCTAGAACTACACTTAGGGGAAAAATAAAAGACTTAAGAAGACTAAATTGTGGCCTTAAGCAAAAGTCTCCAATCTTTAAATAGCAATACCACAATAAAAATGATTTCTAATACGCAATATACCAAAACCAGTCAAAAGTGCCCAATTCATCGAAATAGAATATGGCACACATTTTGACTATCTCACACCTCCCGGAACTAACTGTACCCTCCAAATTATCATTTGGGAATTTTATAATTCATTTTAAGTTTCGGTCTCATTTTAAACCATAATGTCATTTTAATTCTCATGACATAATAAAACACCACATGGTAAATAATTATAAAATAGGTTCTCAAAAGCGAGGGTTGTTACATACTCCCCCCCTTATGAGGGAATTTTGCCCCCAAAATTCAAGCGTACCTTGGATAAAGATATGCAGATACTTTTCTCGGATATCATCCTCATGTTCCCACGTCGATTCCTCAACACTGTGATGACCCCATTGTAATCTAACCAAGGGCACCACTCGAGACCTTAACCTACGCTCTCCATGCTCTAGAATAGCAATGGGTTCTTCTTCATATGAAACATCAGATTGAAACTCAATATCCTCGAAAGGAACATGCCAAAGGGCACCTTCACACCTCTTATACTTCTTCAAAGAGGAAATATGGAAGACATCATGAATTTATTGCAAAGGTTTCGATAGAGCAAGTTGGTACGCCACTGGACCCACCTTAGCAATCACGGGAAAAGGTCTAACAAAACACGGGGCAAGCTTTCCTTTCTTTCCAAAACACTTGATACCTTTCATAGGTGACACACGTACCAACACTTGGTCTCCGACCTCTAACTCCACATGCCTCCTACCCGCATCGACATAGCTCTTCTGTCTATCTTGGGCTATCCTAATACGATTCCGAATGAGCTCAATTTTTAAAGAAGTATCCCAGATCATTTCATGTCCGAGAAATTTATTATCTCCCACTTCCAACCAACACGTGGGAGATATACAGGGCCTACCATACAAGTCTTCATAGGGCGCCATCCCTATAGTGAATTGTTACGAATTGTTATAAGAAAACTCGACCAATGGGAGATATTGTTCCCAACTACCCTTAAAATCAAGCATACACATATGAAGCATATCCTCCAACATTTGGTTAACCCGTTTGGTCTGGCCATCTGTTTGAGGATGATAGGAAGTGCTTAACCTCAATTCAGTTCCCATAGCCTCTTGGAAACTTTGTCAAAAGTGGGAAACGAACATCTTGTCTCTGTCGGAAATAATATTCAAAGGCACCCCATGTAGTCTCACAACCTCTTCAATGAACAATCAGGCATAACGAGTTGTGTTGTAGTCGGTACGGACCGAAAGCAGGTGCGCCAACTTTGTCAAGCGATCAATGATGACCCATATAGAATCGTGACCCTTTTATGACGTTGGTAAGCTGGTGATAAAGTCCATTGATATGCTATCCCATTTCCATACCGGAATCTCCAACGGTTGCAACAAACTTGTCGGTCGCTGATGATCAATCTCGACCAACTGATAAGTAGTGCATTGAGATACAAACTCAGAAATGTCTCACTTCATGCCTGGCCACCAATACTGACGGCGCATGTCTTGATACATTTTATCGTTACTCGGATGCACTGAAAATTTAAAACCGTGAGATTCTGCCATCACTACCCGTCACAAATCCCCCTCCTCCGGAATGATAAGTCTCCCATGGAAGCGTAGTCCACCCTCCGAACTTATCGAGTAGGATTTTGTTCCCTCGGACAGTAATCGACGTATGTGATCTTGATAACCTTTATCCCTTCCTTGGGGCTCTACGACCCTTGTCACCATTGTAGGAGTAACCGTCGTCACGGACATGAACGCCCTAGCAACCGCATCCTCATGACTGAGCTCTTTACACTTAGCTTTCCATACATCAGCTAACTCTCCCTCGGTCTTTCTACTCAAGGCATCCGCCACTATATTTGCCTTGCCCGGATGATAACGAATATTAAATTGATAATTTTTCACGAACTCTAACCAATGGTGCTATCACATATTTAAATCTTTCTGAGAAAATAAATATTGCAGTGATTTATGGTCCGTGAAAAGACTGAACTTCTCCCCTAGGAGATAATGCCTCCAAATCTTTAAGGCAAAGACAACTGAGGCCAGTTCTAAGTCATGCGCCGGATCGTTTCTTTCATGGGGCTTAAGCTTTCGGGAAGCATAAGCGATAGCCCGTCGTTCTTGCTGAAGCACACCTCCCAAACCTTGTAGAGATGCATCGATGAATACTAGATGTTCCAATCCCTGCTTTGGTAGAGCAAAGACTGGAGCCGAAGTTAATCTATCTTTGAGCTCATCGAATGCTGCTTGACAAGAGTCATCCCAAACAAATCTCACCCCTTTCTGGGTCAAATTTATCAAAGGGCTAGCGATCTTAGAAAAACCCTTAATAAACCGACGGTAATAGCTCGCCAAACCCAGAAAACTACGAATTTTGATAGGTGTCGTGGGCTGACCCCACTCTCTCACTACAACCACCTTACTCGGATCCATCGATATACCCTGTGAAGTCACAATATGACCCAGAAATTGCACTTCCCGTAACCAAAAACCACATTTCTCAAACTTAGAATACAATTGGTGATCCCTCAATCTTTGCACGACCAACCTCAAATGAATAGCATGGCCAGCTTCTGTTTGAGAATACACAAGGATGTCATCGATAAATACAATAACAAACTGGTCCAGGAAGTCCTGAAATACCCTATTCATGAGGTCCATAAATATGGCAGGGGAATTGGTTAGTCCAAAGGGCATAATCAAGAATTCATAAGACCCATATCTCGTCAGAAAGGCAGTAATGGATACAACCTGCTCCCGTATCCTCAACTGGTGATACCCCATCCTCAAGTCTATCTTAGAGAAGTACGTCGCTCACCTATGTTGATCAAACAAGTCATCAATACGAGGCAAAGGGTTTTTATTTCGGATGGTGACCTTATTCAATTCTCTATAGTCAACACACAACCGGAGAGAACCGTCTCTTTTCTTCACAAACAACACAGGAGCACCCCATGGAGACGTACTACGCCTAATAACTCCCTGCTCCAACAACTGATGAATTTGATTTCTTAACTCCCTCATTTCAACAGGAGTCATACAATAAGGAGCTCTCACGATCGGTCGAGTTCCTGGCACTAAATCAATCACAAACTCAATCTCCCTACTCGGAGGTAAATCTGATATTTCATGGAATACATCCTTAAAATCTTGAACAATTGGAATAGAATCCAAGGGAACAACTACATCCCGAGAAGTATCTTCCACAATGCAATACAAATAAGTTCTAGTTTCTCCCTCCAAATGAGGCATAACCACCAAGAACATTTCTTGTCCTGGAATAACGAAGACTATAATCTTCTCGTAACAATTTACTATAGCATGATACTTAACAAGCCAATCCATGCCCAAAATCACATCATACCCGACCATGTCTAGGACGAGTAAATCGGCCTAAAAGCACAAATTACCAAGAGTAATTCCTATATGTTTACAAACAAGGAAAATAAGTGAACCATCACCCATAGAGGACTCTACACTAGTGAAAGTGCTCTCTGTAGATTTTATCAGCTCTGTAGACTGAGCAAAACTTCGAGAAATAAATGAATGTGTCGCACCCGTATCAAATAAAATGCGACCCATGTGTCCCTGAATAAGTAACTTACCCTCAATCGCAGGCGGCGCTGGCTGAACAGGAGGAAGCATAGCATCCTAAATGTGATAAACTCTCACATGCTGTAGTTGACCCTGTTGCGGAGGGACAACCATATTTTCTGCCTGTGGAAAAAACTGAACATAAGGTTGCTGAGGGGCTCTAGGAGGTTGTCCCTCAATCATCTGAGGACAATACTTTTTTATAATGACCCGTCTCCCCACATTGAAAGCACTTCCCCATCATATTCTCCTAGCCTCGACCCCTGTTATCTTTGAACTGCCCGAGACCCTGGCCCAGATGGCCTCTACCTCCATGACCACCCCGACCCGCTTGCTGTTGCGAGGCACCCTGACCTTGCCTATTATTACCACCAGAATTAAACCCACCGAAGCGTTGTCTTTTCAACAAGTCCCCTTGCTGGGGATCCCTTTCACGTTTCTTACTACCCGATGATTGGGGCGAAGGAAAAGCTCCTCCTCCATTCCCACTTACTCCTGACTTCCCTACTTGCCCCATCCCTGTATCTTTCTTGCTACCCTACATATATAACCGATGCTCTTGGAAATGGAGCAATGCCGCATTCATCACCTCACCAAAAGTTTGTAAAGTCGGATTACCCAGCAAATGTTGCCGGATTCTCCAGTTCAGACCTCCCATAAACTTTTATTTCTTCCGGAGTCACCTCATCCGGTACAAAACTTGTCAATCGAGTAAACTCCTCTTCGTACTCTGCAACAGATCTCTCTCCCTGAACCAGATCCTGAAGTCTCCTTCTCATCTCCCTTTGAATCACGGGAGGAAAATACTTTTGGTCAAACGATTGACATGGTGTCCCTCTGTTCTGGTGTAGTCATCGACTCCCACCAATGTAACGCGACCCCGGTAAGCTTGAAAGTAGCAAGGACTTGTTTCTTCTCCTCACTACAATCCACCATTCATAAATGGCGCTCCATATCTTTCTTCCATTGATTTTCTCGAACAACATCCGAACCTCCATCAAATTTTGGGGGATGCCCCTTTAAAAAGGACTCCCTAACTCTTTACCACGGAGAAGGTCCCCCTAGGAACTTGGGCATCCTACGCCCGTTGTTGAGCTACTGTGGTCATGGAGGCATTGACCGCTTGGGCCACAATATTGGCTACGTCAGCAACATTAAAAGTTCCTTAAGGCGACAGCGGCTGAGGACCAACATCCTCTTCTACAACTCTATTGCATCTCACAGGGCGACCTCTCTTAGGCGGCATCTGAGATGAAGGAACAATATAGTTAGAATACTATTCAAAATAATCTAAATTGCAGAAAATCGCACAATATACGCAACAAAGTAGTCCTAACATTAGGCTCTATATCAAAGAACGCTACGGTAGAACGTGACAAGTCCACATAGATCCTAGTACTCTAGAAACCAATGCTCTGATACCATCTGTGATAACCCGCAGTCCGAAATAAGGGGTGGCTAGCCCGATACTCCATCAAATACGGAAATCATGGATGGGAATTATTCTCAGCGTCACAATAATAACAAGAGTATACGGGAAAACCACCAATAATTCAGAAAACGGGTTGCCAAAAATATTTAAATTGATTCAAAGGTTAAGTTAAGAAAATAATTGAAACAACCCATTCTAAAAGAAAGTGGAATTCCATGATAACATATACATAAAGCTTCCATAACGAATATACAAGGAGAGAACCGAATATGCTGTCGGTCCACGGCTACACAAAATTAATCACAACAGTTTAATATGATACGTATTACATTCATTAAACAATTACAAATCTAGGGCCACACGCCCGAATGATAGACCCGATCATATCTAAAATGCAAAAAGATGAGGGAGTCTAACAAAAATATCCTGTAATATCCAGAAATCTTACAGCTCCTTGAAAACATAAGAGTGGAAAAATCAACACGGGCGTCCTTGCGGAGGAGCACCTGGGCGGATACAATAACATGCACAACACTGAAGAATGAACGGGTCAGGGCCCGGTTTTTATATGATTCCCAGATGAATAAGAAGCATGGTAGATATGAACATTTAATTATGAATGATAAAGATGAAAATCTAACATCCTAATCATGATGCATAAACGGGACAAATTAAATTGATATGTCTTTTATTAAATTAAGCAAGAGAATATAATTAGACAACATAAATTTAAAGACCTCCATCATTATTTACCACTATATCAAATTTCCATCCCTTAACAGGAATATAATATCATCATGATTCCCGTTTCTTTTCAATTCTCATTCCTTAGCAGGAATATAATTACCATCATATATTTGGTGGCAATATACATATCTCAAGTCCCACTTGAGGTTATAAGGTTATATTCTTATACATATAACGCTTATAAGACCGCCCCTCCGAGTTTCCCCACTGGGCGCCCCACTAAATGACTATCATCTTCCAGGGGCCTATCAAACAAGGCAGCCTGGGCACCTAACGCACGTCGGGAAGTGGCCATATGCCTGCTAGTGAGTCATAACCACACCCGAAATTACCTCACTAGCGCAGAATAAAACATATAATAAACCCGCATATGGCCGAGGACTATAGTCTCCTTACATTCACTAGTCAGGGGACATCACCTCATGCGCGAGCTTCCCTTATGATAGCATTTAGGGAGGTGTGTTTAAGTAAATTAGCATTTACTATAAAAATCATATTTTTCATTTCCATCTACATATGTGAGTTTCATTTTATCTGAAACCATAATCATAAAATATTTCATTAATATACATCATAGGGTTTGCCTCGAATAGTTTTCCCTAGGGATCACAATCATTCCCAAGTCTTAAGGTCTTATATACCTCAATCTAAGCCCCTAAAATCACCAAGCATGGGCCTACAACCCCTATCCTCCTATTAAGATGTAAAAAGAGAAGTGATGCCTGAATATCACTTTAAACATCCCCTGGACTAAACCCCAAGTAAACACATTCAACTCTAGGGTGACAACCAAACTCAACTAGGACTCTAAAAGCCAAAGTTTACTTCATTCAAGACGGTTCCTAAGTCCCTATGAAAAGAAAAGATTTAAAAGCGAAAAAATAAAGGTTGGGGAAGAAAACAGGGGACCGGTCGACCGGTCCCAAGACCGCGGTCGACCGCGTCTCAAGTTTTTTCCTAAGAAGAAAAGCAAAAATCTCACTTCGGCAGGTCCGGTCGATCGGTAAGGGGACCGCGGTCGACCGTGCCTCAAATTTTATGCCTTTGAAAGAAAGCAGTGTGCCCTCTCCGGAAGGCCCGGTCGACCGGTCTGAGGACCGCGGTCGACCGGTCATTGCAGATCTAGACCTAAACTCCCTATTTTCAAGCTAAATCCAAAGCCAAATCTCAACCAAACCAAACCAACCTCATTTAATGATACCAAATGATCATAAATGCTTCCAACAACATCTTTCTACATCAATCCATAATCAAATCTCTCCCAAAGATACCAAACCCCATAAATCCAAACAAAACCATAACTACATTAAACCAAAAATATCACATAACTATCAACACTAATTATCCACCTTAAACCGTATAATAGCAAGTAGAAAACTTGCCTTGGGGCTTCAATCTCAGATTTTGATGAAGAAGAATGTAAGATCAATCCACAAATCTTCAATCTCTCTCTTTCTCCACAAGTTCCCTTCCTCTCTCACTCTCACTCTAGGGCTATAACTACACGTAGGGGAAAATAAAAGACTTAAGAAGAATAAATTGTGGCCTTAAGCAAAAGTCTCCAATCTTTAAATATCAATACCACAATAAAAATGATTTCTAGTACGCAATATACCAAAACCAGTCAAAAGTGCCCAAAACATCGAAATACAATATGGCACACATTTTGACTATCTCACACCTCCCGGAACTAACTGTACCCTCCAAATTATCATTTGGGAATTTTATAATTCATTTTAAGTTCCGGTCTCATTTTAAACCATAAAGTCATTTTAATTCTCGTGACATAATAAAACACCACATGGTAAATAATTATAAAATAGGTTCTCAAAAGCGAGGGTTGTTACATCAAGATATCATTTTTACTCATTTAGGAGTACTTTGTGAAGAAGTCGGTCCCTTCTTTATTGCTGCCCATCTGGAATTCTTGCGGGAGATTCCAACCGACGACATCAGAACTGACACCTATGGGTATTTTCGTATGTCACACTTATTTTTATTATAATCCGTGTAATCGCTATTTACAAATTATAGTGAAAATAATATGGTTTTTCCCTGCGGGAATTTTTCCTGATATTTTGTTTCACATGCTTTATTTATTTATGGGATGACACACGCACACACGTAGGTGCATGTTTAGGGACTGTATTTATTTGGTTTAAAAATAGACTCTTATTGAATATGGTTTACTTGGAAACTTGCGAATAATTTTTATTTGATATCACACACCGCGTTTGGTTATTACGACTTTTCAAATTGGTATCAGAGCAGGTTGCGCTAATTTATCGTGTATTCCTTTTTTCGCAAAATCGTGTGATATTGATTTTTTTTTTAAATTAGTTTTGTGTTTATTCTCATTTTTTCCAATGGAACCTTCATTTAATATGATGCCTATTTTTTACGGATCTAATTATGCCTACTGGAAAGCTCGTATGAAATCTTGTTTAAAATCTATTGACGAGCGTGTTTGGTTGCTTTGTAAAAATGGGTGGACACCTCCCACGGTCACCGTTGATAATATCACCTCTTTAAAACCCATTTTAGCCTAGACTGAAGATGGTTTTAAAATGTCTAATTTTAATTCCCGTGGTTTGAGTGCTATTTCTGAAGTCATCACTCCCGACGAGTTCCACTAAATTATGATGTGCACCACGTCTAAAGAGGCATGTAATATTTTGAAAGTGACACGTGAGGGTATGAACACGTTTAAAGAATCAAAGTTACAAAATTTGGCCACCCAATTTGAGATTATCACAATGTCTGAGTCTGAATGCTTTGATAATTTGTATGCACGTTTGTCGGACATTGTTAACACTTGTTTTAATTTGGGTTAGGTGATTGATAACATGCGTGTCGTTAATTTTTTTTAGATCTCTTCCCAAATGCTTTATTCCTAAAGTCACTGTTTTGAACTCTTTGGGAAATTTGAAATCGCTTAAGTTGGAAGAACTTGTAGGAGATCTTCAAACCTATGAGATTGACATGTTTCCCCAAACCATTAAGGCTAAGGATAGAGGTGTTTTTTTAAAGACTCATTTTAAGAAAAAGAAAGAAAAAGTTTGTGAGTCCGATTCTGAGCGAGACTTTGATGATTTGGCCTTATTTGTGAAAATTTTCAAAAAGTTTCTTAAAATTTCTAAAGAAAATTCTTTCGATAAAAAGAGATTTTTTGATAAAAATAAAAAGAAAGTAAAGGCCCAAGAAAGAGGTGAGAGGGAAAAAGAGAGTGACTCAGATGAGGAGTGTGAGGAGGAGTTTGAGAACGTGACTTGTTTTGACTGTGGGGGTAAGGGGCATAAGTCGTTTGAGGGTCCTACGTGGCTTAGAAAGAAAGGAAAGAATGTAGCCATGCCCGCCACACTTAGTGATAGTAGTGAAGGTAAGGGTGATAAGGCTAGTGGTGAGAAGTTTGTTGCTTTTCCGAGTCGTGTGAGCACACCCACTTTGTCCCACAATAATGCACATGAATGCGATAGTGATTTTTTTAGCGCTTCAAGTGAGGGAGAATGTGAGAGTGAAAGTGTAGATTTGTACACCGAGACCTTGAAAACAAAGAAGTATGATAGAGTTTTACGTCGTCGGGTTTTAGAATTGGAGAGAAAGTTCGCACATTTAGGTGAGCAAGTTAAGTTTTTGGTCAATACTTCACAAGATTTGATGGAGGTTTTTCATAAGTTGTCACCACCTTTTGAAAACCCCTCTGCACCTAACGATTGAGGTTTAACTTGTTTACTAGCATATGATGATTTTCATGATGCATTTTTTTGCCTATTGCTAGTATGCATTTTTTTTGTTTAAATTTTTGTTTTTGAAAAATTTTGAAAAATACAAAAAGATTTTATTTTGATAAATTTTTTGAAAATCCAAAAAGAGTTTTTGTATTTTGTTTGCACCATTTATGGACAGACACTTAGGATGACCAAGTCTCAACATCATTCCACAATTTAATGTGACTATTTGATAGTGTTTTGCGACAATATATCATGTTATCTTTGTGCTTGATAATGTTTGGAGTCATTAAGATATAATTAAGTGTTACGTCCTACATGTTTGACTCATGATTTCCTTTATTGCACACATGCACGGATTTGTTTGATTATTTTGCTTGTATTGTCACGTGTTGGTTGGGTGTTTTCACGTCAATCTTGTCCTTAAAACGAACCAAGCGTGATAAAACTTGATAAGAAAGGTGTGCATGTAAGAACCATTTGGTGAGATTGTGTGGTATTTTAAAAAATGGCGAAGGGCTACGAAAGGTAATTATCTATCCTTTGTGATAAAGCCACCATTAAAACGGACCTAAAAAATTAAGGCATTTTATTATCCGGGGTCTAATGAGGTTAAAAGAGCTCAAAAAATTTAAAGGAAATAAAAAGAAATTCATGCCAATTATGGGCCATTTATGTTTTTGCACCAATTCTCCAAAGTTTGAGAATTTAGTTTAACACCTCTAAAAAGAAAATATATTTGAGGGTGTTTGGTTGGAGATTTTATAAAAGGTTTGCACGTCCTTGAAAATCTTGAAAAAATGCTAAATAGTTTTGGACATTATTGGTGTGGAAATCACTTTGACTTTGATTTGTTGACTTGTATAAAACGATGTCATCTAAATTCAACAATTTTTACACCTAAGGATACTTTTGATGTTCATTTTTTAGGATTTCACGTATTCATCGTGTACATATGATTGATTGAGTTTATTTACCTACCGAATGTGTTCACACCCATACATTCCATTTCCATGACTTTGTTGTTTGAGTTTATATCCATGGTGTGATTTTTAGTATCTTATTTTTATGTAAAATTTTTTTGAAAATTCAAATATAGAAGATTTTTTGTGACATTTACCATATTCTTTGTTGTATATTTTGGGTAAAAAAAATCAAAGAAAAAAAGAAAATGTTTTGAAAAAATTCAAAAAAATAGAAGATTTTTTGTGACATTTTCCATATTTATGCTTCTCATATTTGTCTATTTGGGGACATCATAAAAAGGGGGAGAATGAATTAAGGGGGAGAAATTCTTGTTGATTTATCTACGATTTTCTTAAGCTTAATTGATCTTTGATTTTTGCATATCATTATATTTCAAACTGTTGCATGTCACGGGTATCTGCTTTATCTCATGTATGTAGGTACAAAGTTGATATCTATTGGACTGCACATCCTGATGAGAAAAGCTTTGGGAGTTTTTGAAATGATGAAGATTTGTAGATGTTGAAGTTTGATTGAAGACATGTCATTTAGTATTCTCAGTTTGATGATTTAATGGGAATATTATCTTATATGTCATTTGTTTTGGGAGATTGCATAATTCAGATTTTTTATGTATGTACCGACATAGATATAGGGGGAGATTTGTAAGGACATAATTTTATAAATGTCCGGGGTAGAATCTAGGAATTTTTTATTTTTCCTAGATCACAATTTGTATGTCTGATACCACAACATTCAACACGTCATCAAGATCATCCACGTCGGCTTTTATTTCTAATCCAAGCATCCATCATCTTCACACGTGCATCATGCTACATGCGACGTGCTGCTCAACCGTTTCCCACAACTCCACGATGCATTTTCAGTAAAATGATTAATTGGAGTGTTTATTTTTGCATAAATATTTGGGCATTGTTTAGAAAATATTTTCTGAAGTCTAAATTATTTTTTATCAAAATGTAGAAAATTCTCTATGCAGAAACGAACTTTTTTTGGTAAGCATGCTCGCTCAAACGACGTAGCCTGTCGTTCGCGCAAGATCAGCATGTCACGCGATCTCGTTCGAACAATGGCTGTCTTCGTTCGAGCGACTTCTGATCTTGTTCGAACGACGCCGCTGAACTCGATTTTTGTGCCACTTTCTATCACCACTACTTGTTGGTCAAAATCCTTTTTGCAGCATGCTGAGCAAAATTCTACCCAGATTCTGCCTTCTTTCACTAAACTTGTTTTTTAGGCATTAAGCCTTCCTTATAAATGCACAGTTCATTCCCATTTATTAAGTTCACATGATAAACCGTCAAGATATCATTTTTACTCATTTAGGAGTATTTTGTGGAGAAGTCGGTGCCTTCGTCATTATTGCTCATCTGGAATTCTTGCGGGAGATTCCAGCTGACGACATCGGAACCGACACCTACGGGTATTTTCGTATATCACACTTATTTTCCTTATAATCCGTGTAACCGTTATTTAAAAATTATACTGAATATAATATGGTTTTGCCCTGCAGGGATTTTTCCTGATATTTTGTGTCACATGCTTTATTTATTTATGGGATGACACACGCACACATGTAGGTGCATGTTTAGGGACTGTATTTTTTTGGTTTAAAAATAGATTCTTATTGAATATGATTTACTTGGAAACTTGCAAATAATTTTTATTCGATATCACACACCGCGTTGGGTTATTATGACTCTTCAGATACTCCTAATGAATGAACTCAAAATCGTTCTTAGGTGTCAAAAGTGTTGAATGTAAATGGCATTGACTCAATCTATCAACACATCAAAGTCTAAAATTATTTTCATACCAATAACGTCTAAAACTATGTAATGCTTTTTCATGACGTTGTCAGGATGTGCCAACTCGTTGATTATTTCCAACCAATCTCCCTCGTAAATAATAAATCTTTATTTTTCAATTGAGGTGATCTAAACTAAATGGCCCCTCTTTAGTATATTTATCTTTTTATTGCATTTAAATTTTTTCAGGCTCTTTTCAATCTCTTTGTACCATGGCTGCTTTTTACAATGCCACACTTTTTTAGGTCCGATTTTAAATGGTGGCTTAATCACAAAGGATAAATGTACCTTTCGTAGCCCTCCCCCGTTCACTCAATATTTTACATAAATTCCTCACGGGCAACGGTTCGTACATGCACTACTTTCATTGTCATGTTTTATCGTTGTTGGTTCATTTTAAAGACAGAATTGAGATGAAAACATTTTGACCAACATGTGATAGACAGGTACAATAATAATAAAAAATTCGTGCAAGTGTGCATTAAAGGAGACTAAGAGGAAAACATGTAGGTAATAATCTCAAATTACATCTTAATGACTCCGAAAATTATAAAGCAGAAAAATAAAATGATTACACATATCAAAACACTATCAAATAGTAACATGGATATGGAATGATGTTGTAACTTGGTCATCATAAATGCCCATTCATAAATGGTGTAAAACGAAATATAAAAATCTTTTTGTCTTTTTCCAAAAATTTTGTCAAAATAAAATCTTTTTGGCTTTTTCAATTTTTCTTAAAAAAAATAGAAAATCTTTTTGTATTTTTCCAAAAAATTTTAAAAAGAAAAATCTTTTTGTTTTTTCAAAAAATCTATCAAAAATGGAAAATATGAATACAAAAGTGGTAAACACTAGCAATAGGTATAAAATATCATCATGAAAATATCCTCTGCTAGCAAACAAGTCTAAACCTCAACCGTTAGGTGCAATGGAGTTTTCCAAAGATGGTGACATCCCATGAAAAACATCCATCAAATCGTGTGAAGTCTTAACCAGAAACTTTACTTTCTCCATAATATATGCAAACTCTCTCATATAATCATCTGGAGCATCATCTGTCGGTGTATTCGTGGGAACGCATGGCAATACTCTATGTGACACACTACCCAACTTAAAATAAAATTCCCTAAGGTTTCCTCTCTTCTTGCAATGGGTGCAAACGTACACGGGCCTAGGAACACCTCTCTTAAAATGTCTACAACGCACTCTCCTATTAGGAATGGGACATATATATGGGTTGGGTTGAGAGACATATGGATCTATTACAAACTCAGGAACCGACTTAAGTGCAATGTGGGAAGTGGATGCACCGTCATGACATACTCCTAGTCTCTCAACATTACCCAAAGCGGGAACGAGGAGCATCTTTCCTACCTTTTTAGATGTTTCCTCTAAAGAGACCTTTACCTCCCGGGCACGTTCAAGATCTCTCTATAATTGTGACATACGTACTTCAAGCTCATTATTTTCCTGACCTACGACGATCAACTGCTCACTTAAAGAAACCTTTACCTTTTCTAGTTGACTCGTCGATGCTTAAAAATCTCAATCCCTCTCTCCAAATCAAGCACCTTAAGACCTAAATCCTTATTCAACTTCTTCAACTTTAAGGTCTCGGTGTATAAATCTCTAAATGAAATTTGTAGTTCACTTTCACCCTCACTCTCACACGAAACACTCAAACTATCATCCTCGGGGCTCTCACGTGCATAAGTATCTTCATCATCGTGGGACAAACTAGGTGTGCTCATGCGACTAGATAAAAAGGTGACACACATCCCATGTGAAGAATCATCCTCGGGTTCCTTCACCTCTTCCTCACTATCGCTAATAGTGGATGGAATGGAAATCTTCTTGCCATTTCTCTTTAGATTAATGGGACTCTCAAATGCCTTATGCCCCTTTCCCTGACACTCAAAGAGTTTATCCTCTTCCTCATTCTCTTTTTAATTCTCACCGTTCTCTTTTGCCTCATCTTTCTTTTTATTTTTCTCAAAAATATTTTATTGGAAGATTTTTTTTGGAAAATTTGAGAAACTTTTGGAAACTTTTAGCAAGCATGACCACATCATCAAAATCAAATTCCCCCTTAGACTCGAACTCACAAACTTTCACTTTCTTCTTCTTCTCTCTCTTGGACACTTCCCCACTCTTCCTAGACTGGGCTCTAAGTGACATCCCTATATACTTAGGTTTGATAGTCTGAGGAAACATGTTAATTTAATATGTTTGAGGTCTCCCACCAGTTCTTCTAACTTGAGATTGCTCAAATTTACTAAGGAATTCAACACGAGGATTTTTGGGATAAAAAGTTTAGGCAACGTTCTCAAATTCTTTTTAACCACTTGTGCATCATTAACGTGCTCACCAAGATTAAAACTAGTGTTGACAATATCAGACAAACGTGCATAAAACTTATCAAAACACTCAGATTCAACCATGGTAGCAGTTTTAATTTGAGTAGTTAAATTTTGCAATATAAATTATTTCAATGCATTTGTGCCTTCATGGGTAAGTTGTAAAATATCACATGCTTCCTTTAACGTAGTGCATGTCATAATATGACAAAAATCGTCTGGGGTGACGGCTCCAGAAATTACACTTAGCCCACGAGAATTAAAACTACTCCATTTAAATTCATCCTCAGTCCAGTCTGTCACATGTTTAAGATTTGTGACATTATTAGCAGTGACAGTGGAAGGAGTCCACCCTCTTTCACAAACAATCCAAACACGCTCATCGATGGCCTTTAGGTGAGATTTCATATGGGATTTTCAATAGGAATAATTAGTCCCGTCAAAAATTGGCAACCGGTTATATAAGTTTTCATTCGAAAACATTGCAAATAAAATTTAATAACAAATTTTTCAAAACAAACCAATACCACAAAAATTTTGCCAAAAACAAGGATCCCTAAATAAATTAGAGAAACCTTCTCTGATACCAATTTTTAAATGCGGTGTGATATCGATTGCTCGAGATTCACAAATTTCCAATTAAAAGATTAATTAATTAATTATCAATTTTTTATCCAAATTAATTAAACCCTAACACATGAATCTAGTCATTTTAATCATGGCATCACAAATAAATTGCTAATTCGCCGATTTCAGTCAAAAAAACTTTCGGGTGTAATACCCCATATTTTTTACTATAATTATTTTTGGGATTAATTAATTAATTAGCGTATTAATTGGAAATTAATCCGGGTTATAAATACTAATGTGAGGCGAATTGGTATTTGATTATGTGCACACATGATTATGTATGTATCTGGTACTATAAAATTTGTCGTGGGATTTATATACGGCATTTTAGAAATTTTGTTGAGACGCATGGGACCGCCGCGTCACGGTATAATATTTTGATAATAAAAGTGAATTTAAAATCTATAATCCGTATGGTCGTTTTGAGTGCGCCAACGCGTCCGGAAGGGTCGAGATAGTCAGAAAACACTAGCCGGGGGTATAGTTTGGGTTCCGGGGTATTTTTAGGCCATACCGGTAACTTAAAGGGTATTTTAGTAATTTGGTATTTTTGGGTAATTAAAAGTGACGAAAATTGAGAGTTGTAATCTGATAAGGGATTGACCCAACCAACCCTTTATTAACCCCATAAGCTACGTAGGTTATCATTTAGTCTTCCAACTCTCCCAAAGAAAACCCTAGCCACCATAGCCTTTTGGAGAAGAAAGCTTGGAGAAGGAGAGAGAGAGAGGAATTCTGCAGAGATTCTTCACCAAACCAAAACCAAATCCGAAATCAAACCAAGGCAAGTGATTTATTCCATTTAAATTTCAGAGAATGCTTCTTCCATGTTAGATTATTCATAAATTTTGTATGTTCTTGGAAGATAATGAAAAACCCATAAGATTGGAGTTATTAGTTTAAATTTTGGGATATAGGTTGCATGTAGAATGTTACTGGAAGATTATATTAAGGGAATTATCAACTTTTGTTATACCAAAAACGGATTTAAGATGAGGTTTATGAATGTTCTTGAGATAAAATCTGGAAACTAGGTTTTTGATGAAGTTTGATCCATATGTAGGCTATAGTTGTTGAAATATTGATTTATGGACGTTAGTAATATTGTAGGATTGTTATATGACATTACTATAACGTTATATTTGAGAATCACACGTTAGAAATAAGTTTTGGGACGTTTTCAAATCTGCAGAACGAAGCAGTCCGTAGCCATACCTGTTCGATCGATCGATCGACATTCATCAGTCGATCGATCGACTAGATCGATCGATCGATATTCATAGGTCGATCGATCGACCTTCCCAGAATGAGTGAAATTTTCCTTAATATGATTTTAATGGTGGAAACCCTCGGAGAATATGTTTGGAGACTTTGTGAATACCCTTAGCTTTAAGGAAGACCAGTAGGCATGATTATGAAGTGGGACTTTAATCAAAATGTAATTTGAGGAATTATTCTAAATAAATGAAATTCGTTATGTGAGTTAAAATTTGGGTTAATAGTACAAATTTGAATAAGTTGATGAAATAAGGTTTGGGGCAGAAGTAAAGACCTTAGGCATAAAGATATCATATGTGAGAATTATGGAAACTTAGTAGTCTATTCGAGATAGGTTTTAAGTTTAAGGAATTTCGACGTGAGACGTGTCGACTATTTAAATTATATATTATCAGATTACTTGAAATATATAAGTTTGGAATAATGGTATAATGATGTAGAAAATACCTTATTAATATGGTAATATCTAAGATGTGTGAATGCTTAGTATATAGTTTATGTGTATGACATACCTACCATATTTGCTATCACGGGAGGTTTGCGTTCGCTTAGGACCCTCTAATCCTTGTGTGCCTACGGTGGGGATTTAGACTGGTACCTTGATGAACATAGATCATAGAAGGACTTATTGTGATATTAATAAGTCTGCATGACCATGGGAGCGTAGGTATGTGCGTTACCCATGTGATGGTGACTGTGTTCGCCTCCACTATTTGTGAGTTGTGTTATCTGAACTATTCCTGAGAGATTCGGAATATGTGATCCTTATGTACGTGATGTACCGGGATGGATAGCAGAGTATGTGTGCACTACAGCTTAGATTGCGGGGTGCTTGTATTGTATATTTATGATGTGAATAATATACATTAAATTAACGGAAATCCTCATGTTAATGTTGTAAAAATATTATGGTATTGTTTTGAGAAATATAACGAGTTAACTGATAGTTATATCAATGGCATAGTTAGTAACTGAGTTTACGTTAAACCTCTATTTAATTACGAGCGTTGTTATGTTAATTGGAACCGAGTAATATGGGTAGAACCTTTGGCAGTTTAGCTAGTTATGTTGTCAGTTAGCTAGTAATATGGGTCGTTATAGATGGGTACTTACGTTAGGAGTGCACAGTTAGTCGAGAGGTGAGAATTTAATGTGAGTGCACGTCCTAACATGTACTTTGCATTTAATGTTTTAAATGTTTTTAAAGCACTTGCAGGTTTTTAAAATGATTTCCACTTTCGGGCTCTGACCCATTTGCTTTCAAATATATTTTCTTGTAAAACCATTTTTAGGTGCCCAGCCACAAGGACACCAAGCATAGGATCCTCATTCAGGTGACGAGCTGTAGCTGTTTGTGGAAGCTACAGGGACTTGCTTTTAGACGCCTCTCTCATTTGGATTCCAGTCTCAGCATCTATCAGTTGTAGGGCATGTTGCCCGATTCTATTAGACATTTTTACATTTCAGTTTTCAGACTCTAGCATGTATTGCTCAGTATTCAGTTTTAGTTATTTATTTCAGTTTACTTATCAGTTGTGGGATTTGTATTGAGGAGTTTTTCCTCCAGAGTTTATTTACATTTTGTGATGGTTATTCGTTTTACTTCAGTATGGTGAATGGTGTTATTTAGTTATTCATTACTCTTGTTGCATGTTAATCTGATTTAATAAAATTTGGCACTTACTTTTTAAATACTAGGTGGTTAGTAATAATAAAACGTTTTCGACAGTGATGCTATTAACTGAGCCAACTTGGCATTTTGAATTAATTTTATAAAGGAGTAGCTAACCGGTGTTTAATTAGTCGGGGTGTCACAGGTGGTATCAGAGCATCAGGTTCTAGTGTCCTTTAGGATCTGTACGGCTATTATGTTTCCGCTACGTTTTCTTTGATATAGAGCCCTATATTTTAGGACTGTTGTACTCTTTGTGTGTACGTTTCGTTCTTCAGCTATTTTAAGGTTTATAACTGCGAACTTATAAGACCTTACTCTTATTTCAGAGATGTCTTCATAAAGGGGTACCACGGATTCCTAGGAATGCTGTGTCTATCTCTATACATTGGGAATTCGTACTTCTGCGATTTGTTTATTTGAATGATGAACTCATCCAAATTTACTTAAATTTTCAGATGGGTCGTCATGGAGAATTGGCTAAAACGGTTAGGGGAACCAGCGAGCAAGATCGAGTCACACCTCCGGTATCACCAGAGAGAATGTCAACCTCCGAGTTAGCAGGTATCGTGGCACAAGCAGTCACCACTGCAGTTTTAGAATACCAAGAACGCAACATACGACTTAGAGGAGGCAAAAGACCTAGAGAGGTTAGCCATATACAAGTGACTAAAGCTGAAAAATGTGCGAAGACCCCGAAATTGCGACAACAAACTACCCAAGACCGAGTCAGTTCTGGCCAACAACGTGGTGAAAAGAAGCAGTTTCGAAAGAGGAATAAAGTCCTAAGTAACTTCAAGGGCCTATGTTTTGTGTGTGGCAAGTATGTCCATAAACGCCAAGATTGTCCGGATAAGGGCAAGGCCCCACAGCAGCAGCAGCTGGGTGCCCGTAATGATCCACCGGGGCCACTATTTACAATCGCTCTCCCAGCACCAGCTCAGGTACTAGCCCTACCAACCTTTCCAGTAGCTCCAGTACAACAGGGGAAGAATGGTCAACAACGGTTTCAACAGGGTCAGCAATGCCAGGGCAGAAATGATAACGCTCACCGAGGCCGTGGTCATCATGGGCAGCGAGGAGGAAACTTCCAAGGGAAGTGTTTCAAATGTAATAAGATTGGCCACAAACGTCAGGATTGTCCTAATAAGAGCAGAATACCCCCGCAGCAGCAGCAGGGTGCCCGACATGAGCCGCAGAGGCCGCCTTTCCCACCTGCTCTTCCAACTTCAGCCCAGGTGACAGAATTACCAGCTATTCCAGCTTTTCCGGTGCAGCAAGGGCAGCTACAGTATGGACGTGTCTACAACGTTCACCAGGCTGCAGTTCCACAGGCACCGCCCGCGATCGAGGGTACGTTTCCTATCCATGGCACTATGGGTCGGGTGTTATTTGATACGGGTGCTACACACTGTTTTATTACTACACACTTCGCGAAAGCTTTAGGATTGTTAGCTACGGCAGAGAGCACAGTGACGTGTGTCGACTCACCATTAGGGAGTGGGTCACTTATTTTCTTTATATGCCGGGGAGTAGGGGTAGAGGTTGGTGGTTTGGTATTACCAGCGGACATGTTAGTGTTAGACATGCATGTTCACGATGTGATCATCGGTATGGATTGGCTCGTAGCATATAGGGCCATGATTGATTGCTTCAGCGGGAGCATTGTTTTTGCCGTTCCGGGGCAGGAGATGTTTATAGTGGCGATGCCTCGCCCAAAGGGAGGATCGACCGCTCATCTGTATTACATTGAGGAGGATACCTCTAGGGAGGTTGTTATTCCTTTAGATTCTATCCCAGTTGTCAGGGAGTATTCAGATGTGTTTCAGGAGATACCAGGCTTACCACCCAGTCGAGAGATAGACTTCGTTATAGATTTGCTACCAAGTACGAGACCTATATCACGTGCACCGTACCGTATGGCTCCAGCTGAGATGCGAGAGTTACGGGATCAGATAGAGCAGCTGTTAGGGCAGGGCTTTATTCGTAGGAGTACCTCACCTTGGGGCGCTCCAGTTTTGTTTGTGAAGAAGAGGGATGGTTCACTGCGTTTGTGCGTGGACTACCGAGAGTTGAATAAGGTCACGATACGAAATAAGTATCCGTTGCCTCGAATCGATGACTTATTCGACCAGTTGAGAGGAGCCTCTTTCTTCTCGAAGATTGACTTGAGGTCGGGATACCATCAGTTGCGTATCAGGGAGGAGGATGTCTCGAAGACTGCGTTCTTGTCGAGATATGGTTCTTATGAATTTCGGGTTATGCCTTTCGGCTTGACCAACGCTCCAGCAGTGTTTATGGACTTGATGAACAGAGTGTTCAGAGATTTCCTAGACCAGTTTGTTATTGTCTTCGTTGATGACATTCTGGTTTACTCTCAGACAGAGGAGGAGCACGCCGAGCATTTGAGGCAGGTTTTGCAGACACTTCGTCAGAACGAGTTGTATGCAAAATACGAGAAGTGCGGGTTTTGGCTGAAGGAAGTCCAGTTCTTGGGTCACATTATTTCCGACCAGGGAATATCAGTTGATCCAGGGAAGGTGTCAGCGGTTAGGGAGTGGGGACAGCCCACGACACCAACAGAGATTCGTAGTTTCTTGGGCTTAGCAGGATACTACAGGAGGTTTATTTGGGGTTTCTCGGAGATAGCAAGTCCTTTGACACATCTTACTCGTAAGGGTGTGACATATATCTGGAGTGATGCCTGTCAGTTGGCATTCGATGAATTGAAGGACAAATTGACCTCAGCACCTGTGTTAGCATTGCCGAGACCGGGAGTTGAGTATTTGGTTTACACCGATGCGTCTTTGCAAGGGCTTGGAGGTGTATTGCAGCAGGAGAGACAGGCCATAGCTTATGCTTCCCGTAAGCTTAAGCCTCATGAGAAGAATTACCCCACGCATGATTTGGAGTTGGCGGCAGTGGTATTTGCCTTACGGATTTGGAGGCACTATCTTTTGGGGGAGAAGTTTCAGCTGTTCACGGACCACAAGTCCCTACAGTATCTGTTCACGCAGAAAGAGTTGAACATGCGGCAACGTAGGTGGCTTGAGTTTGTGAAGGACTACCAGTTCGACATCCAGTACCACCCGGGTAAGGCTAACGTGGTAGCAGACGCGTTGAGCCGCAGGCCAGCAGATGAGGTGGCAGAGGTGTGGAAGGCTAAGTGGAAGGAATTGGGACACCAGGATGCAGTGGCCCGATCTTTCATGTCTGTGATGACCGTTACACCGCAGATTGTCACGAAGGTAGTACGGGCACAGGCCGATGACTCGTTCTGTCAGGAGCAGATAGTTCGATTACTAGCAGAGGGAGCTGAGTCCTATACCGTTAGCTCAGACGGGGGATTGCGCTTCAATGGGAGATTGGTAGTTCCGGAAGGGGAAAAAAAAAATTGCGGCACGATGTTATGACTGAGTCGCACGGCTCACGGTTCGCGGTACATCCCGGAGGGGACAAAATGTACCAAGACATGAGGCGGCAATATTGGTGGAGCGGTATGAAGAGAGATATCGCTGAGTTTGTCTCGAAATGCGCCACTTGTCAGCTTGTAAAAGTGGATCATCAGAGACCAGCATGATTGCTACAGCCGTTGGAGGTCCCGGTGTGGATGTGGGAGAGCATATCCATGGACTTTATCATGGGGTTGCCTACGTCGCAGAGGGGTCACGACTCCGTTTGGGTAATTGTGGACAGGTTGTCCAAGGTCGCTCACTTCTTACCCGTAAGGACTGACTACACTACGGGACAGTATGCCCAGCTCTTCATTTCAGAGATTGTGAGACTTCACGGTGTGCCCCTAAATATCGTGTCTGACAGAGACAAGATATTTGTTTCAAGGTTTTGGGAGAGTTTCCAGGAGGCCATGGGCACGGAATTGCGGTTGAGTACGGCTTATCACCCGCAGACCGATGGGCAGACAGAGCGCACCAACCAGATGTTGGAGGACATGCTACGCATGTGCATTATTGACTTCGGGGGTGGATGGGAGCAGTACCTTCCACTGGTGGAGTTTGCTTACAACAACTCCTATCAGTTCACAATTGGCATGGCTCCGTTTGAGGCATTGTACGGTAGACCTTGTCGTTCCCCAGCATGTTGGTTGGAGGTGGGGGACAACAAATTACTTGGGCCAGAAGTGATCCAGGATACTTCGGCAAGGATTGAGTTAGTTCGGAGTCGCATTCGGGTAGCTCAAGACAGGCAAAAGAGTTATGCTGATGCGAAGAGATTTTTCAGGGAGTTCCAAGTGGGGGACCAGGTTTTGCTCAGGGTATCTCCGATGAAGGGGATTATGCGATTCGGGAAGAAGGGGAAGTTGGCACCGAGGTATGTGGGGTCGTTTCCTATTATTGAGAGGATAGGACCGGTTGCATATAGACTTGGACTACCGGAGCATTTGCATCGGATTCACGACGTGTTCCATATTTCCTCGCTGAGGAAATACCTTAGGGACAATTTGGCTCATTCTCACATTGCTGTGGAGGACATCGATCTCCAGCCGGATAGCTCTTACGAGGAGAGGCCAATTACTATTTTGGACCGAAGCGAGAGGAAACTTCGGTCAAAGATAGTCCCGTTAGTGCGTGTTCAGTGGAGACATCACAATGTCGAGGAGTCCACATGGGAGCGCGAGGATGAGATGCGCGAACGTTATCCAGAGCTGTTTTTAGCAGGTACTTTCTAGTTTCGAATTTCGGGACGAAATTCAGTTATTAGGGGGGAAGTATGTAATACCCCATATTTTTTACTATAATTATTTTTGGGATTAATTAATTAATTAGCGTATTAATTGGAAATTAATCCGGGTTATAAATACTAATGTGAGGCGAATTGGTATTTGATTATGTGCACACATGATTATGTATGTATCTGGTACTATAAAATTTGTCGTGGGATTTATATACGGCATTTTAGAAATTTTGTTGAGACGCGTGGGACCGCCGCGTCACGGTATAATATTTTGATAATAAAAGTGAATTTAAAATCTATAATCCATATGGTCGTTTTGAGTGCGCCAACGCGTCCGGAAGGGTCGAGATAGTCAGAAAACACTAGCCGGGGGTATAGTTTGGGTTCCGGGGTATTTTTAGGCCATACCGGTAACTTAAAGGGTATTTTAGTAATTTGGTATTTTTGGGTAATTAAAAGTGACGAAAATTGAGAGTTGTAATCTGATAAGGGATTGACCCAACCAACCCTTTATTAACCCCATAAGCTACGTAGGTTATCATTTAGTCTTCCAACTCTCCCAAAGCAAACCCTAGCCACCATAGCCTTTTGGAGAAGAAAGCTTGGAGAAGGAGAGAGAGAGAGGAATTCTGCAGAGATTCTTCACCAAACCAACACCAAATCCGAAATCAAACCAAGGCAAGTGATTTATTCCATTTAAATTTCAGAGAATGCTTCTTCCATGTTAGATTATTCATAAATTTTGTATGTTCTTGGAAGATAATGAAAAACCCATAAGATTGGAGTTATTAGTTTAAATTTTGGGATATAGGTTGCATGTAGAATGTTACTGGAAGATTATATTAAGGGAATTATCAACTTTTGTTATACCAAAAACGGATTTAAGATGAGGTTTATGAATGTTCTTGAGATAAAATCTGGAAACTAGGTTTTTGATGAAGTTTGATCCATATGTAGTCTATAGTTGTTGAAATATTGATTTATGGACGTTAGTAATATTGTAGGATTGTTATATGACATTACTATAACGTTATATTTGAGAATCACACGTTAGAAATAAGTTTTGGGACGTTTTCAAATCTGCAGAACGAAGCAGTCCGTAGCCATACCTGTTCGATCGATCGATCGATATTCATAGGTCGATCGATCGACCTTCCCAGAATGAGTGAAATTTTCCTTAATATGATTTTAATGGTGGAAACCCTCGGAGAATATGTTTGGAGACTTTGTGAATACCCTTAGCTTTAAGGAAGACCAGTAGGCATGATTATGAAGTGGGACTTTAATCAAAATGTAATTTGAGGAATTATTCTAAATAAATGAAATTCGTTATGTGAGTTAAAATTTGGGTTAATAGTACAAATTTGAATAAGTTGATGAAATAAGGTTTGGGGCAGAAGTAAAGACCTTAGGCATAAAGATATCATATGTGAGAATTATGGAAACTTAGTAGTCTATTCGAGATAGGTTTTAAGTTTAAGGAATTTCGACGTGAGACGTGTCGACTATTTAAATTATATATTATCAGATTACTTGAAATATATAAGTTTGGAATAATGGTATAATGATGTAGAAAATACCTTATTAATATGGTAATATCTAAGATGTGTGAATGCTTAGTATATAGTTTATGTGTATGACATACCTACCATATTTGCTATCACGGGAGGTTTGCGTTCGCTTAGGACCCTCTAATCCTTGTGTGCCTACGGTGGGGATTTTGACTGGTACCTTGATGAACATAGATCATAGAAGGACTTATTGTGATATTAATAAGTCTGCATGACCATGGGAGCGTAGGTATGTGCGTTACCCATGTGATGGTGACTGTGTTCGCCTCCACTATTTGTGAGTTGTGTTATCTGAACTATTCCTGAGAGATTCGGAATATGTGATCCTTATGTACGTGATGTACCGGGATGGATAGCAGAGTATGTGTGCACTACAGCTTAGATTGCGGGGTGCTTGTATTGTATATTTATGATGTGAATAATATACATTAAATTAACGAAAATCCTCATGTTAATGTTGTAAAAATATTACGGTATTGTTTTGAGAAATATAAAGAGTTAACTGATAGTTATATCAATGGCATAGTTAGTAACTGAGTTTACGTTAAACCTCTATTTAATTACGAGCGTTGTTATGTTAATTGGAACCGAGTAATATGGGTAGAACCTTTGGCAGTTTAGCTAGTTATGTTGTCAGTTAGCTAGTAATATGGGTCGTTATAGATGGGTACTTACGTTAGGAGTGCACAGTTAGTCGAGAGGTGAGAATTTAATGTGAGTGCACGTCCTAACATGTACTTTGCATTTAATGTTTTAAATGTTTTTAAAGCACTTGCAGGTTTTTAAAATGATTTCCACTTTCGGGCTCTGACCCATTTGCTTTCAAATATATTTTCTTGTAAAACCATTTTTAGGTGCCCAGCCACAAGGACACCAAGCATAGGATCCTCATTCAGGTGACGAGCTGTAGCTGTTTGTGGAAGCTACAGGGACTTGCTTTTAGACGCCTCTCTCATTTGGATTCCAGTCTCAGCATCTATCAGTTGTAGGGCATGTTGCCCGATTCTATTAGACATTTTTACATTTCAGTTTTCAGACTCTAGCATGTATTGCTCAGTATTCAGTTTTAGTTATTTATTTCAGTTTACTTATCAGTTGTGGGATTTGTATTGAGGAGTTTTTCCTCCAGAGTTTATTTACATTTTGTGATGGTTATTCGTTTTACTTCAGTATGGTGAATGGTGTTATTTAGTTATTCATTACTCTTGTTGCATGTTAATCTGATTTAATAAAATTTGGCACTTACTTTTTAAATACTAGGTGGTTAGTAATAATAAAACGTTTTCGACAGTGATGCTATTAACTGAGCCAACTTGACATTTTGAATTAATTTTATAAAGGAGTAGCTACCCGGTGTTTAATTAGTCGGGGTGTCACATCGGGTAAAACCTTTCATTTCACTATACAAAGGTGTATCGCAACTTACATACACAATGAAATCTGCAATGGCTATTCCACTGAACACTCACATAGGCCTCAACCTAGAATCAACAATGGATCAATTAAAGCAAACCCATAAGAACCTCAGCTCTGTCTTCAACAAGGAACGCCCTCAAGCACTCCCACCGACCGAAGTCTTCTTAGTCAGCCAACACCTCCCTCAAGTGGTACCAAATCAGCCGTAGAGATATCTTCCCTTTAAGATAAACTCTAGTAAAATTATATCTTGGGTTCCAAAATGATTCACTAAAGTATTTGGGATGATTTGTGAATCAAAAGTAAGTTAAAACACCTAAAAAAGTGTTAAGACAAATATTTTATAAAAGAAGTTTTCGTAGAATGAAACACTCGCGTCTTCTAAAGCAAAAATGACTCATTTCTCATGTGTATGTAGAAAATATGAGTCATTGGGGTCGCTCGAACAAGAAGACCATGTCGCTTGAACAAAAATTGATGTCTTTTGAACCAGGCATCGCGCGACCTATCAAACAAGGTAAGAAAACTAAAATAGTATCATGTCATTTTATGAACTGATAAAGCGACCTTCAAACAAGCTATCGCGCGAGATGCTTCATCGCTTGATGCAGTCATTTGACCAACAACTTCATGTCGTTTGATCGATATAAGGAAGTCGTTTGGATGACCAAAGCAAAAATTTCCTTTTTATTAAAACTCCACCCCAGGACTTAGAAAAAATTATTTTTGACGAAAAATGTTGCCTCAAATGCTTAAAAACATTTCATAAAATTTATCCCAACATTTTAAATAAAACATTAAGGGACTTAAACACATCCTTACCAAAATCCATCTCGTAGAGGCTTGATTGTTGAAGAATGATGATATTTGGATCCGTCTTGATGCATGATTGGACTTGAAATTTTCTTCAACGATTGTAGCTATATACGACATACTCTAATGTAAACTGGACTATGTAAAATATGTCCTTACATGGTTTAATATATCTTAAGTTATCTTACTTTAAAAAATTTAGGGCCTCTTTTATAATTTACTGAAACTTCAAGGAGTCTAAGTTAGTATAACAAAGTTCTAGGTTTTTAAACATAATTTCTTTCCTCTTTAGAATACATTTGGTTTTACACACCTATAAGGGTTTAAATCGAGGTCGTAGGTAGATTTGGGTTTAAAAAAATTCCCAGCTCTTAGAGTCTACCTAACTAAGAAAAGAAATTCATCCTTGAATTTTACTTTATAATAAATCGGGGTATATATTCTTCATTATTTTTTCTGGTTCCCATGTAGCTTTTTTCTAATGTTGATGATCCCAAAGTACTTTAACTCAGGGGATTTCCTTGTTTCTGAGATACTTCACTTGGCAATCGAGAATCTGAATAGGAAGTACTTCAAATTCATGGTTGGGTTCAACTGAAACATCTTTCCATGTGATGTTTTGGGATGGATCTCATATATACTGGCTGTGATACATGAAACACGTTATGGATATTGGATAATTCCACAGGCAATTCTAATGGATAGGCTACAGAGCCAATTATGTTAGAAATTATGAAAGGTCCAATATATATGGGGGCTAATTTTCCTTTCTTCCCGAAAGGTAAAATTCCATTTGGGGGGAACACTTTTAGAAATACTTGCCCATTTTCTTGAAATTCTAATGGTTTTTAGCGATGGTCTGCATAATTTTTCTGTCGATCTTGGGTTGTCTTCAACTTCTGTCGAATATATTGTATTACCACGATGGTTTCTTGAATTATTTATGCACCAAAGTGTTTACTATCTCCCGGTTCTATCCAACATACGGGGGATCTATAAGGTCGTCCGTATAAAGCTTCAAATGGGGTACTTTTAATACTGGCTTGGTAGCTATTGTTAAATGAAAATTGCACAAGGGGTAAATATACATTACAGTGGTCAAACATATCCAATGTACAATCACGTAACATATCTTCTAGGGTTTGAATTGTATGTTTTGATCGTCCATCCGTTTGGGGGTGGGATGCAGTACTTAAGTGAAGTTAAGTACCCACAGAAACTTGAAATGCTTTCCCAAATTTTCCTATGAAACGAGAATCTCAATCTACTACAATGGATAAAGGGATTCCATGTAGTAGAATAATTTATCGAATGTATAACCTGTTAAGATTTTAGAATGAATTAGTGGTCTTTAAATGTAGAAAATGGGAAGAATTGGTTAGTCAATCTACTATTACCCAAATGGAATTATGTCCTTGGGACGTATGGGGTAGTCTACTAACAAAATCCATGGTAATATGATCTCATTTCCATTCGGTAATAGGTAAGGGTTAAATAATTCCACCACGGTGTTGGTGTTCTATCTTTACTTGTTGACAAGTAAGACATCTCCTTACAAAATTATCGATATCATTCCTCATGTTTGGCCACCAATATTACATCTTCAAAGCATGGTACATTTTTGAACTTCTGGGGTGTATCATAAATTTTGAATGGTGAGCTTCTTACAACACTTCTTATCGTAGAGATGCATCGTCAAATACATATAATCCATTTCTAAATCGTAGTCCTCTTTCTTTATCATAGGAAAATTTTGGATTTTTTCTCAAAACATTTTGTACAAAAGAATCTTGGGTCTTCTAAATTAAGATTTTCTTTCATAATTTTGGATAAACGATAATGTTGAAATTTTTTGTACAAGGGGTAAGTAATCGTTGATCATATTGATATATGGTAGCGGCAATATCATAGGAATTTAAAGTAAGAAGTCTTACAACAAGATTTCGACTCAAAGCGTCGGCTAAAACATTTCCTTTGCCTAGATGGTAATTGAGGTTAAATTGGTAATCTTCCAAAAATTGTATCCATTGTCGTTGTCATAAGTTTAAATCCTTCTGGGTGAAGATATATTTCAAAATTTTATGATCTGAAAAGGCTTAAAAACTTACACCATAAAGGTAACAACACCAAATCTTTAATGAAAAAACTATGGCCGCTAGTTCTTGATCATGGGTCAAATAATTACGCTCATGCATCTTGAGTTATAGTGACTCTTATTCTACCACTTTTTTATTTTTCATTAACACTCATCCTAATCCTTATAATGAAGCATCGATATACACCTTGTAACTTACATTACTAGAAGGAATGGTGGGGATAGGAGAAGTAGTTAACTTTTCCTTCAACACTTGGAATGATTAGTTACATTCTTCACTCCATACAAATGGAACTTCTTTCCTAGTTAGTTTTAAAAGGGAAAGAGCAATGCATGAAAATCCTTCGACCAAACGGTGATATTATTCAATTAATCCTAGAAAACTCTTTATTTCAGTAATATTGGTAGGATTTTTCCATTCCAAAATGGCTAAAATCTTAGCTAGATCAACTTGGATTCCATTCTCAGAAATCACATGTCCTAAAAATTTGATTTCCTTTATTGAGAAGTCACATTTAGTCTTTTTTGCATATAATTGATGGTTTCTAAGAGTACTTAAGACTACTTTTCAAATGTTGGTATGTTCTATTAGATTTTGAGAATATACGATAATATCATCAATGAAAACGATAAGGAACTAATCAATAAAATGTCTAAACATTTTGTGCATTATATCCATAAAAGTCGCGGGGCATTGGTTAAACCAAATGAAGTTACAATAAATTTGAAATGTCCGTAACGAGTTCAAAAAGAAGTTTTTAAAGTGTCTTCCTCTCTAACGCATAGCTGATCGTAATCAAATCCTAAGTCTATTTTATAAAAGACCCTTGCCCCTCTAAGTTGATCAAATGGATCTCCTATTCAGGGTAAAGGATACTTATTATTAACAGTTACGAAATTCAGTTTATGATAATTTGTGATAACTCACCTAATAAAATACCGGGTGATCAGTCCTATATCAAATTAAAACAAGAATCTCAAATGGATCATTCTCAGCACCACGGTCGAAATCCAACTAATTACTAATAACCTATTATGCCCGTCGTTAAAATTTTAAAATTTTAATCTTTTTAACAAAACCAACAGCCTACTAGCACACCGGTTAAAATAAACAAAACTAAAATGAATAAATAATAATCATTAAGTCTCCGTAAAAGCATCTACACAACCATATCGAATCGTCAAATGAAAATGCGATAAATAAAATGAACTACAAAAATTGGGCAATGAGCCCGGATATCTCAACAGTACCTCCTATTTAGATTAAAACTATAGAAGCGTTTAATCGAATATCCTGCGAGCATCCATAGCTACTGCAACAACGACTGACTCGGAAGAATCATCATTCAGACGTCCCTGTCTTTAGACACCTATAAAATATATATATATATATATATATATATATATATATATATATATATATATATATATAGCAAGAAAGAAGAAAAAAAATATAGAAACGGGTCAGAGCCCGGGTTTTTAAGAAAAAATATTTAGCAAGTGAATAAAATGCATAATAATAATGAATGCAAGGATTCCATAATTAAGTTAGTGTTGCACTCTCTCTTGAGACTCATGCTTCCCTCTTAACTAAAGTGCGCACCTAAATGTATGCATTTTAAACTCCCTAGTTAAGATACCCCGCCTAACTAACAACTCTCAAAACCTATAACTACCATACGCCATCTCCCTGTGTAAAAAGTTCTACGCTAACCCTTCTAGATTATGATTAGTAAATCTCCCAATTTATATAGCCGATTCAAAACAAATAACTTTCACTAGTTGTTAACATAATGTTTCACATTAGTCTTTTAACTTGTAGAATGTTTCACTAAAATACATGCTAAGACGTTAATATAACAACTACTATTGTTTAACACACATAAAACATGTTCTAAGGACATTCTTGTGAGCATTACCTCACTGTATGCATTCTCTAAATGCTATCGTCTTCTAGGGCAGTATTCACACATCTACCCCAGGCCTCAAGACAGACTCACTCA
Organism: Sambucus nigra; assembly: GCA_949130495.1. Classification (NCBI taxonomy): domain Eukaryota; kingdom Viridiplantae; phylum Streptophyta; class Magnoliopsida; order Dipsacales; family Adoxaceae; genus Sambucus; species Sambucus nigra. The sequence continues at coordinate 277,312,464 of OX422210.1, read as the reverse complement.
TGAACTTGAGAAAAATTTACACAAAGGCACGGGAATAGGCCATAGTCCTTCGACAGTGAGCAATAACCATACTTGGGATTACCTCACTGCGAATATAGTATCTCACATCGTGATACTAAATAAAACAACAGGCGCTATGACCTGGGGATATAGTCTCCCTGCATTCACTAGACATGGGATTCACCCACATCGATCAACTTCCCAATGATAGCCTTAGAGGGGAATGTTTCCCTAAATATACCAGTCATGCGGATATATTTAAAAATGACATATATATACCATCTCATATCCGTATGTATATGAAAATAATTTCTTTTTTAATTCCATAAACACATAATTTGCAATTCATGAATTCTGCTAATGGCACCTATCTCTTAAGGTCACTAGCTTAAAATTTCCAAATGTACCCATTTGAAATAATTAATAAGTGTTCACGCAACTTATTTGAATTCCATAAGTATTCTCTCACTTATGATTCAATTATTGCATTTTACAAATTTCCCGAATATCAGCTTCTCACATCTAACTAATATTCTAATTTAATCCTACTCACGCATTCGAATTTCATTAAATTATTATCGGCATATATATATTGTACGCGCATAAATATATATATATAAACACCCTCCAAATAAATTTCCTCAAAAGTCGTTCATCCTAAACCTTCCTAAATAATTAACCCGGATTATTCTTATCACTAACCTAAGGTCCATATATCCTTCACCTACTTGTTTAGAGGTCCTCTCACTATATTAAAGATCCCCTAGTTTCATCTCCAAAGAATAATTCTTCTTCAATCCTTATACTAAGGAGAAATTTCCAAAAACTGATAGTGTCGAATCGATTTTCCCTAATGTGAATTGATTCGCCCTTAATCCAAATCGATTCGTTGATAGCCGAATCGATTTGCTACCTAGACATGATACTTCTGCATGCCACCGAATCGATTCACTCTTATGCGAATCGATTCTCCATAAGGGATTTGTATCTTACGCAACTCAGCGAATCAATTCGCTCCTTATGCAAATCGATTCGCCCTGCACTAGGAACCTAATTTTCCCTACGTGTTTGATGAATCTCCAACCCAAAAATATATCCCCAACAAATTTTCTCAACTCCAAATCCATATTTATGACACTACACTATGCCCATATGAATCTAAAGAATATATCCTACATTAAATTCAAGGGTTATCGACAAAATCAAGATTTAACCCTTAAAACTCCAAAATGCATAAACCCACTAATTAACTATGAAATCAAATACACATAAGTATCATTTAGAAAGATTTATCGCTCGGCTCGTTGGATGATTCCAAAGCTTTCCTTCCAAAATCCCACGGAGCTTTGGCCGAAACCTCTCCTCTTTTCTCCCTTTTCTTCCTCCCTTATTATTTTCCCCTTTCTTTCCTTTCTCTCTTTCTCTGGTAGCCTTATAAGAGACAAATAAGGTTTTATCCCTTATTAAACCCAATTTTGACTCGTATACTCACTTGCGAGTTCCTACTAGTCCAAAAATCTTCGGAATCCAAACCATACCCCTGGGTACTTCATCTTGACTTTCTCATCCCTTCTGGAGTCAACCGGGCACTCAAAACTTCCATCCGAGTCACTTTAGAAAAAAATCACTTTCCAAACCCAACACACCTCAACACGTGTTTTCGCAAATGAAATAATATCACCTGTCGCTTTTATTCACCTGCGACACAAAATAAAAATAATTCAACTCATTTACTTATTCCTGTAAGTAAATATAACACTTCTAAACATTAATCTATCACTCGAAAATTTATATTCACTATTCACTTGAATTTTAAATTTATTAAATTACACCCACTCTTCCAATTTAATTATCCATAAAAGTATGGGGTATTACATAATCTATGCACAATCTAAAGCTTCTTTCATGCTTCTTAATGAATAACACTGGAGCTCCCTAAGGTGATGAAGTTAGGTGAATGAAACCTTTTGCTAAAAGATCATCTAATTGGGTACGTATTTCTTGAAGTTCCAAAGGAGCCATTCGATATGGACGTATCGAAATAGGAAGTGTATTAGGATAATGATTGATAGTAACTCAGTTTATCTAGGAGGGGTAATCCTGGTAAATCCTCAGGAAAAATGTCTTCAAATTATTCCAACAGATTCAAAATTAAAGAAGAAATATAAATTTGGTAATTTAAAGGTTCTGATGGACCTGATCCTCGAACCATAAAAGAACAATTATTTCCATTTCGAAAATGAATTTTCTTAGCTTGACAATTGATGTAAGCATGATGTTTGGATAATACATATGTTCCGATAATAATATCAAAATAGTTAATATCTAGGATTATCAAGTTAACAAAGAGAGTTCCTAGACCAAGTTGAATTTTAAAATTTCTATAACCTTGCGGTTGTGTATTGATTTCGCCTGTTGGTAATTCAATATATAATGTACTAGTTAAATAGGTTGGAGATAATTGTATTAATTTAGCTAGTCTAAGACTAATAAAGGAATTCATAGATCATGTATCAAACAAAATATGTGTGGGAACATGTTGAACAATAATCATACCTGTTATCACGTCCTGTGCATTTCTCATAGGCCGTGTAGCATAATTCCTCCCACGATTTGAAATTGGCTTAACTTTCTGGGTTGGTTTGGAGTGATTTGGAATATAACAGAATTTTGGATTTTGTGAGGGTTTATTTAGTTGGTGGAGGATTGGAGCTGACTTTATCTTAAGACATTAGGGCCGAATATATCCTACTTCATGACATTCGTGATAACGGATTTTGGAACGGGTTATGTTATGATGAATCTGGGAATAAGCTTGTCCACTCGAGTTCACATATGGATGAGGTCTAGAATAAGATGGAGTTCTAATGACATGGATGTTTCTAATAGTTAGGAATTAAGTTCAGATCATGGTCGAGGAATTGATTTTCACAATGGCCGCAACGTCAATTAACTGAGAGTACTCATAAATTTGTAACGGAGAGATTGGATTCTTAATTCTCGGATGTAATCCTCTTTTAAACTGCTTACATCTCTTTATCTCAGTATCCACATATTCCAGGGCATAGCGAGATAATTCAGTAAACTAAGCCTTGTATTGGTCTACTGAGAGATTAGCTTGTTGTAATTTTAGGAAATCAACGATTCGTTGGTCTCGCTCAATCCCGAGAAAATATTTTTTAAAAAACATCTCCTTAAATTGTTCCCAAGTAAAATTAGCAATACTTTGATTACGCAACATTGCTTGCCACCAAAAATTGTCTTCACCTTCAAACATATAAGAATCTAAAGTTATTGGTATATTAGTAGTTATACCTACTCCATTCAGAAATTTCACAATCTGGCACATACATTTCTCAACTTCATTAGCACCTTCTTTTCCAAGAAAAGACGGGGGTTGTTGTCTTAGAAATTCCTTAAGAGCATTCATTCTATAAATTTATTTGGAAACATCCTCTGGAATAGTCTGTTGTTGTCGGGCTAACGTAGTAAGTTCCTGGAGACACCACATGATTCCTTCAGTTCGAGTCTGATTAGGTTAAGTTCCAGCAAAGGGGGTTCGAGTACTAACCATCCCAAAATAGAACAGTTTAAATTACAAAAGTTATGAAAAACAATGAAGTAACAAGCCTACCATATTTTATAAAAAGTTATATGGTACAATACTATTATACATCATAACCCGTATCAGTTAGCTAAAGTTATATTCTACAATATTTAAAATAACTTTTAACGTTAGATTCTTTTTAAGTAGGAATTATGACTTCGTCACTAGATGTAGACTCCGGGCTAACTAGATAACCTCCTTAGTTTTCATCATCAGTCGAGTCACTTATGGTGATGGAAGAATACCCTTCGTATATTTCTCTATTAGATGTCGCTTCAGGGTACATTGGTAGAGCTGGAAGTTCATCTGAAAGTGCCAAATCTATAGCTTCTTGAAGTATGACCGGATCATTGGCAAAATCATACACTTTTTGCATTACCTACATCTTACCCAATACTCTATTGGTCAACACCATCCTTTTAATGTCTTTACTTGACCCTACCTAGTCTTCTTCAACTCCACAAATCATTTCTCTTAACCTGGCCAAATCTTATTCTCTTACATGCATTTCCCATTTGTTAACTGGATCAAGATCTATGTTAAATAGAAATGTATACATTTCATCCATACTATAAAATGGGTTTATCATATAATAATAGTAATAAAAGATGTTACAAAAAGATCAAATAACTATTATCTTATCTATTTACCATATAGAATGTAAACCCAACAATATGTTTTAGATTTAAAACATGCTCTGATACCAACTTCTCACACCCTGCTTTTTGGTATGAATGAACAAGAAGTACACCTAAAGCAATGAATTAAAGCTAAGGAAGAATTATGTAAATTTATTCATTATTAATATGTTTGTATAGGGTTGAACCACCGCATGGGTGAGTTACATGTTTTTAGTACACATGATACTATAGAAAATTAAAAAGAGTCGCTCCTTGTTCCCATCTGTTTTAATCTATACACACATGATCACATACGCAACCAGGTGATCGGTTTCTGTCTCTAGTAGGGAATGGATACTATCTTCTTTCTCTTGATGCATCTGGAGAAGGAAGGAATTAGCACAAATATGCTAAGAAGGTTCTACCAGTTCTATAATAAGGATAGAGATATAAATAGAAGTTGGAGTGTGTATAAAATCAGTGTTTAAAATGTTGACAATCATAAGCTGATAATTTCAAATTTATTAGATTGTAAAACATCAAAATATTGGAAATCATAATTCGATAATGATTAGTCCATTTAGGAAATACGTTTTAATACTAGTTTAGTTAGGATCATGTAAAGAATGTCCATAGGTTTTTAACTAATAATACCATTCTTACTAGGAAGTATAGTAATCTACTATGCACGCGATCAAAGTGGCACTCACGTGTATGTAGAAATAATCATAGCTCTCAATCATCTGAGACCAGTAGGCCAAGTAAAAAGTTTTATGGGATAACACATCACTATACTTCCTAGTTAATATTGATGCTTATTGTAAAAATGTCACAAAAGTGCGAGGGCAAACTGAATAAATAAGGTACATGAAATCAGTTATTAGGTGAGAAGGGTTAAAATTTATCCTTAAGTTTAAATACTAGTGACAAATTCAAATGTTGATTATGGGAAACAAAGTATGTAGTATGGTAGTATAATAACATGCACACACTAAGGGTAAATAGGACCTATCACATAGTGATATCAATAGGAGTATTTCAAATACGCAAAGTATAATACTGAAAATGTAGGAAAACCCTACTTTATTTGTATTTGATTGGCTTGCTATCACACTGGGAGATTCGAAAGAGTTGTGACTTAATATCCTGTTATACAGTGTGTGTTGGGGGTTTAATCAATTAGTTTTGTATTTAAAACTATCTTTTTTAAAGTTTCTGGGGATTATTTATAATTATCTTGGGACTTTAAAATATTGAGTATAACCTCATTATTGAACTTTGGTGAAAGAGAGTTTTTATCTTAAAATAGTTTGATGTATGTGTGGGAAAAGTTTGGGGATCAAACTCATAAGTTATAAAAGTTGATAGGAGTGGATTTGTAATTTCGAAAAAAATTCTTTGGGTAAAAACCTTATTTTTACATAACTTGAGCTAGTAATATCCAAACATGGTTTTATCTTATACCACTTTGATTAGAAAATTTTAATAAAAGTGTTGATATCCAAAATTGGAGACAATAAATAATAAATGTAAAGATTAATAAGCAATGAAATTATAGATAATGGGGATGAGAGACAATGAGAACACAATATTTTTACGTGGTTCAATTCCGTGAGGAAAACCTACATCCACGGTGTTGCTGGGTTTCTATTATACTTGCCACAAGGTTACAATTTAGGGTTTGATGATACTATATGCAAATAAGGAAAATACCAGTGCTCACTCCCTCTATTTCGTCGGTTCTATGCCTATTTATATGTAATTCAACATATTCATAAGTGGACAGATGGAATGCCCTTATAGGTTGGGAACTTATAGCTTGAAATACGTGTTTATCATAAACTAAATCAAATCTCCAAGGATATTTCGTGTGTACTTTTTAGATAATCATGATCCCGCCGTGTTGATAACAAACATGTCATTAAAAGGAACGTGAATAGTAGAACCGCACATTCCCTATCCCTTTCCACGATGGCTAGATAGCTGTCCAAGTAGAATAAGGAGGGCGATCGTAACTATGCCGACCTCCTTATCACGAAATCATAACTGAGACAACCTCATTATTAGGAGGCTATAATTGAGCCGACCTCATTTTTAGAGAAAATATGAGCACGCTTACGCTCATTCTAGGTCATTTAGAGATGAACACACTTTAGGAATATAAAGGTATAATAAAAATTTTGAGAAAAAAAATCAGAATTTACTGATTGGCCTTACGTCCTCACGCGTGTGGTCAAGGTTTTTAAAGAGAGTCTTCATCTTCAATCTCTTGATTTTGACTTTGTAGGGTTTCAAATTTTGATCGAGGTTTCCTCCTTAGTTTCTATACCATTTGAGATGATTCCTTAACAAACTGAACCTAATTTTTCATGAGGAATCCAAATATATAAGTTTTATGGATTGACATTCAGTATAACTCAAGTTCTATAACCGTGTTTATTCTTAAAAAATTTACCTGAGTTAAGTGGATTTCTAGAGTATGTCAAGGTCTCTTATTAATCGTATTTGGTTTCTGCTATATTTGATAGTAGTTTGGTTTTGGTTTTAAAGATTATGATGGATTGTACATGGAGATTTTTGAATTTGCAGGTTTTGAGTTCAAAAAACACTTTTGTTCGATTTGAGCTCTACATGAACATTTATGACCTTTAACCATTACACTCGATATCCTTATGTTATTGTGAAGTTATACAGGGCTTCAAATCAAAATCTAAGGCAATATATCGAGTTTCACCATTGCTTTAATGGTGTCCCAAGTGGTTTTTATTATCTTATGCCATTCTACACGTAAAATCTTGCATATTACAAGTATTTTAACTATATTAACTATGCAAAACACTACTAGAATTGAAAGAATTGAAAATGAAGAATAAAATTATAAGATACCTGAATTGAGGGGAATTTTGAGATTTGAAACTGAACTATGGGGTGAGTTTTTACTGCTTGGGTCGAGGGTCATTTATAATATTTCATGTCAGGATTTGATTGGATCTAAAAGGAGGTGGATTTGAACTAGTTTAGGTGAAATTTTATTTGTTGATAAATGGGGTGCACATGGGTTCATAGGGTTTTCCTTGTATTTTTAACTTCTTATGCTGATATGAGGTAGTATGTGGATAGGGTTTGAAATATAATTTAAGAAGGTTTTGATTTTAGTCCTCCATTGTTTGTAGATTTTCTTTTGTAGCCCTAAAAGTACACTTTTTGTAAAGTATAGGAGTATTTTGGTAATTTCAGAAAGTTTCCAGGGCTGCAATTTTATGTTAGTTGAGGTCTAAAGGATTAATTAGATGCAAAGTTGGGGTTTAGGGGTCAAATATATCTTAAGTTATCCTACTTTGAAATTTTATGGGGCTCTTTTATAATTTACTAAAATTTTAAGGGGTCTAAGTTAATATAACAAATTTCTAGGTTTTTACACATAGTTTCTTTCCTCTTTGATGACTTTTGATTTTATACACCTTATAAGGGTTTAAATCGAGTTCATAGGTAGATTAGGGTTTACAAAAACTCTTGATTCTTACAAATCAACAGCTTAAACTATTCTTAGAGTCTTTTGATCCGTCTACGGAGTCAATTCCATTAGCCAACCCCATTTACGGGGTGATATAGGATTTACCTACTTTTTTTTTGTTGAACAATCCCCAGAATTTATTGGGGTTATACTTTTTGATGGTATTTGATTTGGGTCATCCCCAAACATTCTAGAATAAGTCTTCACCCAAAACCCGATAATTCACCCATTTTCTACCAAAACATGAAGCATTATCAAATCTAACAAGTGCCTAATCGATTCGGGCCATTTTCAAATCGATTCGAACCAAGGTAGTATGAAATTTAGAATATGCGAATCGATTCAACCAACTTTTAAATTATTTTATAACCTACATGTCAGAAAACATTGAAGCCTTTTAACTTACACTCCCATCATTTTTACCACACTTCTTTTAAACTTTCCAACTCTCTCTACTCTTCCTCAAGACCTAGCTTCCTAAACATAATTCTCTCTCTGTAAATAATTTCAAGAAAATATTTAACCCACTTCTTGGTATGTAATCTTTCATCCTCTTGAAATTTCATTACGTGATTTGTGTTGTTTTTGTGTTCTAGATAAGGTTTTTTTATTGTAAGGATGTTTCTTAATTAAAATTGTGCAAAAAAATATTATTTTATGATATAATTCCTTTAAATGCAACCTATATGAGGGTAGTATGACTGGGGTCTATGAATAACTGGGACGAGTTTGGCATGACCCACTTCAATGAACTCTGCCTTCAAGAGATTCAAGAGAAACAACTAGTAAGACCTTCCTTTTTATTAAAAATGGAACTCAAGGTAGAACCACCTCCTGCAAGAAGATGAACTTCACAATAGTAATACTAACTTTTCTCAAGAGAATCTCTTGAGAATAATGGTTGTCTGGTGGGGAGTGAAGGAACAAGCACTCAACACTTAGAGAGAGAATAGGGATAGAATATTATGTGGTCTGGTGTTATTTTAACAGAGTAACGGTGTAACTTGAGTTTCTGATGTGACTTGACCTCGCCTAGGGGTCCTATCAATACTTGAGCACTAGGGATGAGTTGGAACTTTTTAGGCGCCAAAAATTAGAAGGAAACAAGATTTGCAATGTGCCTTTTGTCCCTACTAGGCTAGTAGTCACCTGTCCCCTCTGACAGATGACACCTGATGCAAACCAAAGTCAAAAAGCAAATATGTCTCCTAATGGAGACAAAATATTAATGGAGACAAAGTATTTGATTTGGTAAATATCTTTTTGAAACGGTAACTTATAGTACAAACTTTGTAAGCTTGAGGGGGTCTCAAGGACCACTTCCTCTAAAATCTTTGTAAACTTGAGCGGGTCTCAAGGACCACCTCCTCTAAAATCTATTTGTGTAGACTGTGTGAGGACTGGATGACCCTGTTATCTTTCTACAAGTATTATTTTAATCTTAAAGTGCTAACAGGTTGAGCTTGCTCAACAAACCTTGTTCCTCAGCCGCCAAGACAAAACTCCCAGGAGATCCCAACTTGCCTTTTTGAGACCTACTTCCTTAACTTAGGCCACCCGTACAAGAAACTAAATTATTAGTAGTTTAATGTATTTATGGACAACAAATCTTGTGGAGGATACCACTCTAGGGGGACCTCCTAGCCCACTGGTTCTTTTTTAAAAAGGACATTCAAATTTATGGGGATGAGAAGCCTCTCATGGTGGGTCTCCTCACTTAAATTCTATCTTTCTAAATTTTGAACTGATTGGGATGAGGAACCACTCATGATGGACCTCCTCATCCAACTCATATTTATGTGGAGCTTTGAACAATTTTGGGGTGAGGATATTCTCGTCATGAGCCTCCTCACCCAACTCCTATTTTTGTGGAGTTTGAGAAATTTGGGGAGAGGACCCTTTTCTAGAGGGCCTCCTCGCCCAACTTCTATTTTTATGAAGATCAACCAATTTGGGGCGAGGACCCCTTTCTAGAGGGCCTCCTCGCCCAATTTCTATTTATGTGAAGCTTGAGCAATTTGGGGCGAGGCCCTCTTTCTTGAAGGCCTCCTCGACCAACTTTTATTTATGTGAAGCTTGAGAAATTTGGGGCGAGGACCCATTTCTAGAAGTCTTCCTCGCCCAATTTTTATTCATATGAAGATTTAATAACTTGGGTTGAGGTCTCCTGGTTTTCCACCTCGCCTAAGTTCTATCACTGTTGGTTTTGGGACAAACTAGGGCGAGGATCCCTTCTTGGGGGCCTTCTCACCTAAGTTCTGCCTTTGTGAGTTTTGGGAAAAATTAGGGCGATGAGCCCTTCCTGGGGCCCTCCTCTCCCAAATTCTAAGTTTGTGATTTTTGGGACAAATTGGGGTGAGGAACCCTTCCTAGGGCCCTCCTCGTCCAAGTTACAACTCCGGTGGTGCTCGTTGTGAGTCCCTCTGCGCCAATTGGACCTGCTCACCCAAGCCTTTTAGCTCTCAAATGTATACCCATATACATTAATCCCCTCGTACAAAAATTTATGTGTTAGGTAGACCAAAGGTTTTTGTACCAAATGATTCATTATTTCTTGGGATTCAAAAAGTCTACTCAATCTCATGATGATATATGTCACATTAATTAGGCCTGCCACTTCAGCCTACTTTTGTGGTCTCGAGATAGCACATGCCACTTGGGGAACACACATCTCATCATTGGAAAATATTCAGTCCCCTTTTTTAGTGGCAGTATGGGTGTGGCTTATTTGGGTATAAAAGCCCTTTTTAAACCCTCCTCTCTTTTACTTTGGCATTTTCTTTCAAAATAAAAACAAATCTTTAGAGATAGAGATAAAGGAAACCCTTAAATCTCCATAGCCACCACCGTCTCTTTTCTCTTTTTTACTACCGTAAATGGCTTCATAATCCTCTGAAAATCCCGCCTCCATCATCTCTACTACCATCAGCGAGGTATTGGTGGGCTAAGTGCCCATTTCCATCACTATTTCAACTGTTTTGTCCACCGGAGCCGTCGTCGTGACATCTGAGGTTCTGTGTTCCGTACCTGAGCATTTTCGAGTTTTTTTTTATTGAGGCGCCTGGTTTGGGGGTCTCCTCGCCTGCTAATATGTCTACGTCAGGGACCTCCTCGTCTATTGGGGTTTCTGCGAGGAAAGGTTCCCCGTCTTTCCGTAGACTTAGAGTTACAGAGGCCTCCTCGTCTAGGAGAACCCTCACCGCTAAAGCCTCCTAGCCTGCTGGAGTTTCTGCAACTATTGGGGCCTCCTCATCTATTAAGGTTCTAGCCCCCACTAGGACGTCCTCATCCAGGGAGCTGCTTGCCGTAGGGGATACATCATCATCCTCTCCTATTTATTCCAAGGGACAAAAGGAGTATCTCGTCGGTCGCCAACAGAGAGATTTTTGACTTTATCATCTAGTGCCATACTTTGTCCAGGAGGATACTTTTTATGACCTCTCTTTCAAATTTCGAGGAGGAGTTCATGGCTAGGATCAACGAGCGACCCCAAGTGGGTCTAGGTGAGTCTTCTGACCTTTCTACTATTTTACCTGATTCAATACTTAGGGTGTGAGTAGGGGTGATTTTCACCATTCTAACATTGACGTCAAGGCATGTGGGGGTGCCACAGAGGAATGGGGTCTTTGGTTGGACCATGTTCTACCCACTCCCTCGCACAGAGCTATTATTGAGAAGCTAGGTCTTGTGACCACTATCAATAGTCTCAAGGCTTATTCTATTTCTAAATAAGAACGTGCCTTTACTCTGTTGATTTCTCTCTGGAGAAGATATTCTCATACATTCATCACTGGATGGGGGGAATTTACTATCACCTTGGAGGACATCTATAAGTTTCTCCCTCTTCCCTACTTAGGCGATCATGTTCTTACTGATGGTTTTGAGGATATTATCGAGGAAAAAATGGTGTGGGAGATCCATGATGCTTTGGGTCAGTGTTGGAAATATGTAGCTATCAATTTAACTGGAATAACCAAACACTCTTTTACAAAATGGCAGAGATACTAGTTTAAAGATTTTGAGCAGCTACCTAAGGGTGAGAGTTAAAGCAGGGCCTTGAGGAGTCAGGAGGGCCCAAAGATTAACTCCCTTTCACACTTGGCTGCATTCTTTGTCACTTTTTGGATTAGATTTCTTATTCCTGGGAAGCTAGGCGATTCTCCTCATGAGCTCTAGTTTAAGATAATTAGAAGACTTGCTCGAGGGAGGGTGGTTCCCCTCGCAGTTCTTACTTTGGGGTCTTTATATACATGGCGGGGTAGGGCTCACCTGGATGTAGAACGTTCTTGTGGCCATTTTGAAGCTATTAACTTGGCCAACACCTTCATCAACGTGTTCTTCTTATTTGAGAGATTTCCCCACTTTACGCCTGAGGCTAGGGCTTGTCATAGAAGGGCTGATCGCATTTCTTGTTGGCATAATAAGACTCCTATGACCCCTCTTGGGTACTGATAGACAATGTTGATGAGTTTTCCATCAGGCCTTATTGCAAGACCGTTGGAGGTATTATTTCTTGGTATTCTTTCTCAGCTACTGGGGGTACTTTTTACTATCCTGCAGATATAGAGTTCGTTTCTACTTGCCCCCATATTTATATTGATATTATATTGTTACCCTGTATCTTTCCTTCTCTTACTAACTTGGGTCAGGGGGTGGAGTTCTATCACCCTGAGAGAGTGAGGAGGAAGCTTGGTTATGATTAGAGGGTTCACACCCCCACATATCTTTCGAGCAACTCCCCTTTTGAGCTATACTTTGTGGAATTTTCTAATTTCACATTTAAGTGGGTGGTCAGTAGAGTTAGTCACTTGGGAAACTTGTTCATACTTTCTCGGGACTATCTTCCCTCTTTAACGCACTCATGGTTCACCCTTTTGCAAAAATCAAGTTTTGTTGATCCAAAACTTTATGAGAGATGTTCCTCATGAGATCATTTATACCAAGATTCCTAATAATGACAGATACTTGGGTAAGAGGACCCAAAGGTCAGTGTGGCTCCGGAATACCAACCCTAAGACTCTTATCGAGCAGCTCACCACCATCTTGGTGAGGCCCCTACTCCACGAGTCTATTTATTCCAAACAACCTGAGCCCCGGCCTGCAAGTCCAAATTCAAAAGGAAAGTCCAAAGTTTATGCTTCTTCAAAGAGGAAGCATCCTAATCTGTATGTTTCCAGCTTCATACCAGCTACTACTGCCACTATTATCCCCACTGCTGCCACTTTTACTTCTCCCTCTCCTTCTCCATCACCAGTAAGAACCAGGTTGATCAGGAAGAAGAAAAAAACCATTTTTAGGGTCGATGTTCCCTCTCCCACACCCGATAAAGGGTCTGCCACTAATGACCTTGGGGTGGAGGAGATGTATAGGAGTGGGTGTGAGCAAGGCTATGAAGCCCTTGAATTTTTGCTGAGGAGCCTATTGTTACTTCCATTCTAATTGGTGAAAGTATTGCACCTCATTCTATTTTCCTTAGTGAAATTGACTTTCGTGAGGTTTCACATACTGGTTCCCCTCCTCAATCATTTGAATAAGAACTAGTCGATTATAGAAGCACTCCCTCCTATGATGATTACGGTTCTTCTTCGAATGAGAGAAGTGTTATTGATCCTTATGATGATCATCGTGTTGATACTTATCCTTTGTTACCAGTTTCTGAGGAGTCTTTGAGTGAGAGCACTAAGATGGGCTCTCCTTCCACCAGTCACCCCGTTGTTCATGCTACCACTGTAAGATTTTCTCTTAGTTTTTTCATTGTTGTTTTATTGTCTATTTTCATGTACATAGTTCAGATATGAATTATTTTTATTATGCGGCATTTATAGGGTGTCTTTGTTGTGGCGAGTGATCCATCGCCTCTGCTTCCTACCCAGGGACCTTTTCCTAGGGCTAGGAATTCTATGATGGTCTCCTCTTTGGGCCTATCTAGGGAGGTTTGTTATTTCCCATTACTAAGACCTTATCTTCTTTTCTTTTCTATATTGCTAATATATTCTCTTCCCGTGTCTGACTTTCATAACTGTCTACTGTGTTCTCAACGACAACAATGACTTTTTCTATTTCTTCCCGTTCAGTCCAGGTAAGCGTTAATGATCTCAAACCTTTTACTTTTACTTGATATATTTTGAGGCATATCCTTTAAAGTCTTCTATTTTAGTACACGCAGGTGACAGTTTCTTTTGGTCTCCTTTCTTTGCCTCCCTCCACCTCCATGGGGAGAGGTTACTCAGTGACACGACCTGAGGTATTTCAGGCCTTTTTTCTTTATTGAGCCTATCTGCGTTCTCTTATACTATATCTATTTTATGACCTCATTATCTTTACTTGTCTTTATTGCATGGACCTTCTTCCAGTGGCCCTTCCTCTACTAGGGGAGTATTACCCCTCACGGGAGATGTCACTCAAGGTCTGTCACCTTCAGGGAGGATTCCTATCTCTCGGGTCTTTGTGCTTATGGACAATAGACCTCACATTCATCCTATACCTTCTAGGCTTATCTTTACTATTACCTTTAGTGCGCCTGCTACACGAGTTGGCTCTACCCCTCCGATATTATTTAATCATGTTATGCGTCATTTATTTCTTTATCTATGTTTAGTTTTCTAATGAATTTCCCATGGCCAGGCTATCACATTCGTTGATGATATCCCGTCGATAATTTTCCATCCATCTTCTTTAGAGGGGCATCAGTTACACATGCTTTAAACATTTCAGGCTTTCAACTTATTTCTTTACTTCTAAACTTTCATCTTCACGTTCTTCTTTACTTTATCTACACGCCAATTAGTGGGTACTACCACTTCTCTACCAGCTTCTTTGACCCCCCTTTTATCAATCTCTACTGCTACTAGGGAAGCTCCTGCAGACACCATATATCTGGGAGGTCTCATTATAGCGGCTCTACCGGTAACTATTTTTACTTGTCATTATTCTTCTTCTTTGCATTTTTCATTTTCTCTTTATGAAAGACTCGTATGTATTTTCGCATCTTTCTTCCATTGCAAGGTAGTATTAGTGAGACCCCTTCATCCGCAGTGCCCATAATGAGGGTCTCGAAGATAACTTTAGAAGTTGCTCCTGTGAGTCTCCCATTTTCTTCTGTAGAGGAAGTTACTTCAGCCAGGCCAATTGAAGTCCCCTTATCCGAGGGACTCATTCCTAGCTCTATAGGGCCAGTTTCATTGGTATGTTCGATCCTTTCACACCTGCTTGTTAGATTAGCTATGTGTCTGCACATTTTCTTTAACATGTATGTTTGGACCCTCAGGTGAGTAGTCCATCAGTCTCTATGTTTGAAGAGACTTTGGTCATCCCCTCAGTTAGTACTACTTTCGCTCTTGTTATTGACGAGTCTCATGCAGGTATCTCTTTAGGGAGATCTCAGGTAAATACTTAATCTACCTAGATATTTGATCTTATACTTTCTATGTAAATATTTGCTAGCACTTACCTATTTCCCTATTTTGAGGTTAGCACAACGATTTTTCCTTTGACTATGGAACAACTTGGGGGAGCCACTGTGATCCGGGTATTATACTGTCATACCTTACTCTTTTATTTTCTCCCCTCTTTCTTCTTGCTTTTACGGCGCAAGTGGGATCACTCTTACATTCATGTTTCTTTATTTTCAGGTTAGTGAGGTGCTCGTCCCTATTACTGCTGGACCTGCTGTGAGTGTTATATTGCGTAATACCCATGTATTAAACTATCATACCTGAACTATTTCTATATGTTTTGTGCCCATCCCCGATCCTCGCAGTGGGATAGACGAAGAAGAAGAGTAGGGGGTGCCCCCTTCGTCTCGAGAGGACCTTAGTCTCACTCATCCCTCTCTGGAGCGCTTCGGCCGGCGTCGGTGATGAGGTGAAAAACATAGAGAGATGGAGTTGTCAGTTGATTTTTCTCAAAACATACAAAAGAAAAGGGAGACATCCCGAAGGATTGCATCCAAAGACATACTGATACATACGAAACCAAAAATGATTCAAAAAAGGGTCCGGAGGCTATGTTATGAAATCGGAAGGTGTTAGGCACCCATTGTGCCCTTACGGTCTCTCATGGGTTATTGTTATTTTCCTTTATTTTCCCATGATATGTGTGCATGTGTATATGTAGTGAAGATAGGAATCATCGACTTGTATCATGGAAAAGATAAAGCGAGTCATCCATAGGAATATCCCTAAAAGTAATATTAGGAAATGGGATATATGCGATTATCCAAGCGTTGATCGTTATAATGGAACGATAACGCATATGGAATAATACGCCACTTAGAGAAAATATATGTATATGTAAATATATAAAATCTAAGAGAATTAAGTTAAAGAATATACGAAATAGAAAATGGGAGAAAAGTAGGAATAGGACTCGAGTCTTGGGTTTTACCCCGAGATGCCTACGTAGCCTATAGAGGCATCAAAGTCCACATAGTTCGTATGCAAAATGAGGGGTGGGATTTATCCCATAAATCCAACTGGAGACTTCTCTTATAGGTGTGTGTGTGTGTATGTATAAAAAAGTGTTTTAGTTTTGAGGAAAGTGTGAGAATTCCCGTTTGGAATTTATGAGAAACACCTTTTTTTCTTATTTTTTTTTGGGTTTATTTATATGAAAATAGGAGATGTGCAATAATACTAAGTAAAAAGTATATTAGGATATGTGTGATGAGAGAATAAAAGTGCTAAGTAATTAAACAAATTAATGCGAATTTAGGAGAATTTAAAGAGAGAGTTGAGAAAGTTGAACCTCCTTGAAGATCTTGAACTTGATCTTGGATGTTGGAGAGCATCCATTGCACTTGGGTGATGATGGAGGGTACTTAATTCATCAAGTTTGATGAAAAAGGTGATGAAAGGTGAAGGTTGGAAAGGGATTTGGATGTGAAAATCACGTTGACTTCGAGAGAGGTTTTTTTAGCTTGCTGAGAGTGATAGGTTTCAGATCTTCGGTCCTCTTGAAATGAGGTCAGGACCTCCTTTTTATAGGCCCATGGCATTGATGATTGTCATAGCCCGAGTCCTTCCAATCGGCAGGTGTGTTTAGGCACACTGCCGATAGGCAGGGTTTGGAACCTGCCGTTTGGCAGTCTCTTTCAGGTTCCTTCCGAAAATTAGTCGTAGAGTGCAAAATGTTGATCTAAATCGTGAACGGGATGAACCGTTGGAAATTTAATTCAAATACCTTCAAAAGTCTTTTGGACCGCTCTCGGGTCTAGGAGTTGACTTTAGGTCAAATTGGTTCGAAAGCGTTCGTTGATCCTTTGGACGGGGAATTTTCGAATGCAAATGGATCGTTTGTTCGCATGGTAAGTCAGAATCGCACATAAACCATTGGAAAGGTTAGGATATGTACTTCGACATTCTAAAGAGTTTGACTCAGTTTGGGAAGTTGACTTTGGTCAACCGGGGCCTGGAAGCCTTTGATGACCTTTCGGAGTAAAACGGATCATTCATCCGCATCGAAAGTCAGAATTGTGCATGGGGATGACCGTTGGAAAGGGTTTTCAGTGACCTTCGAAGATTCATGCAGTCTTAATTGAGCCGAAGAGATAACTTTGGTCAAACGAAGCCTCGCAGCGTTCGGTGACCTCCTGATGAAGTTTTGTGGGAAAATGGGTCGTTCGTCTGTACCGTAAGTCAGAATCGTGCACGGGATGGATCATTGGAAAGAGGTTTCAGTGCCCTTTGAAGTTTCATTTAGTCTCGTACGAGATGAAGAGTTTGACTTTTGGTTAAATGGACCCTGGGAGTGCCCGATGGTCTCTAGATTAGTACCTGGGGTTTGACTTAGGTTTGTAGTGATGAAGCGAGGTGCTAAGGACCTAAGTAGAGGTTAGGGTGTATTAGAATGGGGTGTATACATGTTTAATAGTAGAAAATTTTTCTTTCCCCTTGCACCAATGAGATGCTAACTCTTGCCTATTTTTTGTTAGGCTCGTGCTCCCAGTCACGAGATGCCCCTTCGCTTAGATGGCATCATATTGACTCTTGTGGACTTCCGGGTAAGCTTTTTCATAAAATTTATTTCGATTCAAGTAGGGATAACTCTAATCTTACTACTTCTTTTCCTTATAATGTATATCTTTCCTTTCATTTTCTTTCTGTAGGACTTGGTTGGTGAGCCTAGTGAGGCCACCATTGAGGCTGGCCACAGTTCGGAGGCCACTGGTGATACTAGTTCTGACGATGATTCCTTTATTCCTCTTTGGGATTTTGAGTCTCCCAACACCGTCTACGATAATATAGAGATGAAGGCTCTTGGGACATTTATGAGTGCCTTATGGTGTTCAGAGTTAGCCTCCCGATTCCGCACACAGGAGAGAGAGTTGTTGAATATGATTTTGGAGAACCACCCTAAGACCTTCACTTCCCAGAGCATCCTCAACATTGACAGCCTTATAGCCTTCAATTTTAATGCCCTTGCTATCCCTTTTCGTGGATTTTTATCTACTCCTCTGACTGGCATGACTACTCACAGGGCCATGTTGTTCCTGTAGGCTCTTCATGATCTTCAAAATTATTATCACTTCCATCTTGGATGGCTTAAGACTCAGGCTCTTCATTTCCTTGGTGCCCACCCTTAGGAAGATAATGAATCTTCACACTTCTAGGTACACTATGGAAATGGATCTTATGAATTTCAAAGACTACCTTCTTGACCAGATATGGATCTTATGAATTTTGAGTTATGTCGTTTGGGTTGACTAATGCGGACGGTATTCATGGACTTGATGAATAGGGTATTCAGAGAATTCTTAGACCAGTTTTTCACTATTTTCATAGATGACATCTTGATTTATTCTCAAACGGAGGAAGAGCATGCCAAGCATTTGCGATAGGTCTTACAGACCCTACGTGATCATCAATTGTGTGCAAAATATGAGAAGTGTGGATTCTAGCTTTGGGAAGTTCAATTTTGGGGGCATTTTGTGTCTAAAATGGGAATATCGGTGGGTCCTAGTAAGTTATCAGCGGTGAAGGAATGGGAATAACCCACGACACCGATAGAAGTGTGCAGTTTCTTAGGGTTGGCTGGTTATTACAGTCGTTTTATCCGGGGTTTCTCAAAGATTGCGGGTCCATTGACAAATTTAAGCCGTAAAGGAATACTTCGATGTTGGTTTGAATTTTATTTTAATGACATGTGTAGACACCCAATCTTAGCACCCCCCCCCCCGAAACACCTACTTCGGTCTATAACACTTATCCTCCTAACATAAAACCCTAGGTCCTACTCTGAACTGTAATTCAGGGGCCACCAGGTGATCCCGAGCCCCGTTTGACCTCAATAAACTCTTTAAAATAAGAAAAGATCATTAGACCCTCACATGGCTCAGAATCCACTTTTTAACGGTCCATACCGTGCAGGAATCGGCCTCACATTTTGCCCGTACTCACCTTTTACTCCGAGACTTAATTAACAGACTAGAGGGGTGCTCTCGGGCCCTATTTGATCCCAGTCAACTCTACAAATCTAAAGAAGACCATTGAAACCTCATAGGGATCCAAATCTCCTCTCTAACGATTGATACCATGCAAGAATAGGCTTCAAGGTTTGCATATACTCACCTTTTTACTCTGAGACCTAATCTAAAGGCTATTAGGAGGTTTCCAGCCTCGTTTGAACTTGACAAACTCTCCAAACTGAGGGAAGCTCATTAAAATCTCATAGGGATCTGAATCCCCTTTCTAGTAGTCCATATTGTACACGAATAAGCCTCACGTCTCGCAACGTACTTGTCTTTTTATTCCAAGAACCCCCCGTCTAGAGACCATCGGGTGCTTTCGAGCCCCTTTTGGCTTCGTTCAACTCTCAAACTCAGGGGTGGCTCAATGGATTCCTATAAGGTTCTGAATACCCTTTCCAACAGTCTTGTTCGTGTGTGATTCGGGCTTACGGTTTAAATTTTATACTTAGTTATATTGAAAAAACTTGTTCCGAACTTCTTATAGGCACCCCAGACCCCTGCCTATTGACAGGATGTACTTTCCTTGGCTAGCACGCCAAGGTCTTTTCCGACTGTACGTATAGGGTCCCTATCGATTGGAACCCCCTTGAAATGCTAATATTTTACTATTTAAGCAGAGCATGACCTCATTTTCAAGGGTCCCTTTCTGAAGTCAGAACATTCCCTTCAAAATTAGTGCGCCGGAATTCTATTTTTGCAAACATTATCTCCATTTATTTAGATCACTCTCATTCATTTTTCACCCCACTTTCCATCCTTACCTCACCACCATACAACCATACTAAAATCAACCTCCTACCATTGCAAAATCAGAATTAAAGTTCTCTAGAAAGGTCTACCATTATTCATTTGCAACTCATTCAATTAGTGGTAGTTGTTTACTTTTCTTTCCACTTTTGATATATCTTTTATTTCATTCTCTCACTTCAAAGCTAACTTCACTTTTTATTATTGAGTACATATCAATTTTATTTTTATAGAATCTGAAAAAGCCAAAAATTGGGTTTTCTTATAAAACCTAAATTAGAATTTCCTCTTTTTTTACACTCCCTACACTTGCGCACATTTTCTTAAAAATAAACTAAATGAAGTTCTAACTTAGGGTTTATGCGTTAAACCCCACCCTTGCATGTTATTGAATTACGTGGACTTTTATGTCCTTTAGGCTACGTATGCGTCTCGATCCAATCTTGGGATTCGAGTCCAATTTTCTCATTTATTCTTTTTATGGTTTCCCATGTTTATTAGTATTGTGAGTATGCATACTCCTACATATTCGTATTGCACTCGATATAAACATTGACTTTCTCATAGTTATTTGAGATTCGACGAACACTCACATTAATTTTTTTTGTTATTTCTCTTGTACATTCCTTAGGATGATTTCGATCCTTCTTTCCCATGGAATGAATTGGATGATTCTTTTCTCTCATTATTCACATTGCACACATGTACACATGTATCACATTTTAGAGAAAAGTAGAATATTGTCAAAGCCCATGAGAGACCGAAAGGGCGGAATGGGTCCCTAACACCCTACCATTCCATTACTTAACCCCATGACCCTTGATTAGTTTGGTTTCATATGCATTAGTATGTCTTTTGATGTCATTCTCTCAGGAGACATATATTTCTTTTACATATTTTATGAAAAATAGTTTGGCGACTCCATTTTTAGCCGTTTTCCCCTTTTAACGATGACCGATTTATATTCAAGGCAGCCCACGAAGATCAGCACGTGTGTCTTAAAGAGGACTCCCTCATCCTCGAATCCCCACATGCGCAGGAGAGAGGGATTTCTCTGATTTTCCCTCCCTTTTAATTTAGGGGCCGACCCACACCAGAGGAAGCTGACTGAGATGGACATAGTGGCACTGGGAGGACTAGACTCTATTTTTACATGGGGTTATTTCTTTTACTCTCCTCATTTTTATATATATGTATATATGCATCCACGTGTATGTTCTACTTGCTCTTATACTTACATCTTGTATATATGCTCTCCTAATTTTTATATATATGTATATATGCCTCCACATGTATGTTCTACTTGCTCTTATACTTACATCTTGTATATATGCCTTGTTCTTATCATGATGCTCAGATCTACCATGCTCTCTTCTTATCAAATGTATATACCATTTTCTTATCACATTTTTCACGTTTTACTCACTTGTATATATTTATCCTGATCCATTCTTTACTCACTTGTATATATTCACCATATTTCACTCCACGCACTCTCACTCGTATATAGTTTCACAGTTACTCATATACTGCACACACCACTTCTAGATATCCATGTTTAGTCACACTAGCAGATAGTCACACACTCTGCTCACCCGTATGTAGTTTTGTATTTACTCACACATTTCACACACCCCTTATAGGTATCCATGCTTAGTTACACTATCACACACTTCCACATTTCTCTCACTTATATATATCCACATGCTTTCTTCACTCACGCATATTCACATGTAACTCTCTCGCTTTGCACATATCTCTCACTCACTCTTGTATATTCACACACTTCACACTTTGTATCTATCACCATATTTTTTATAGTCTCCATGCTCCACGTACATACTTGCTAGTTTTACTCTCAGTGTTTAACTCCTTTACGCCATGTTACTTGTTTATTTTATACTCTCCCTCGTCGTGGTAGTATTTCCCTTATTTAGCAAACATAGAAATCTCCATAAGATAATAATTAAGACCCGTGTATTCTTGCACACTACATCACTTGAGCATTGTAATACTGATAAAAAATTTGGCCCGTACAGGGGGTTACTTCTTGATGGGTATCGATCCTGCGGGGTGCGGTTAACATAAGAGATATGATTCCCACCTTCCATTAGACTTGTACCTTAGAGTTATATCGAACGGTTCCCCCTACATCGTACCACTTGATCAAACTCACAATGGGAGGTATATAATAGGTAACTCATTCACGTATGTCGAGTATATCGAATACGTTCTCACATCTACCATTTCCACGAGGTATGTCGTGAGGCAAATCACGTACACTCATGCATATTAAATGGATTTTCCACACTCACCGATGAATGATTGCCCTTATAGGCAACAAATACATCATGAAAGTCATGCCAAATGGGGGGGGGGGGGGGGGACCTTTAACTAACCCACCAAATGCATTAACCTCATATATGCATCTGCCCTAGGACACTTATACCGAGTTTATCGGTTATAAAGTGAAACTCGGCCAAAATTCGGGGTCGCCTTACCACCCTAATTTTCATGTTATTTTTCCCATTTTAATATAGGACCATGTCCATGAGTTTAAAAATAAGTCAAATCGTGTATTGCATTATATGCACCATCTTTTCCCCAGACCTAGGTCTTGTCCAGTATTTTTCTCTGCAACCTAGGCAAAACATATTATAAGAGGAACTTAATAATAATACCATGCAAGGGATTTTTCTTTTTCCATCCTTTCAAAAAACACCAAAAATATTTCCCCCTTTCCAAAAAGAAAAACAAAATACCAAAAATATTCCTCATTCCCTAAAAATAAACAAAAATCGTTTTTTCCTCTCAAGTGTGATTGTGTACCCTGATTTTTGGCTTGGCTCCCTATTTGCTCCGGTTTCCCGTCAAACCACTCGAAAGCTCCAGTTCTTCCTTTACTGTTTACACTGAGTATGAGTTATCCATCCGAAGGTTATTCATAAAGAACATAAACTAGGATATAAATGCTCAAGAAAATATGATGACTATCCTAGCCCAGTTCAGCGCTAATATTGACAACCTACAGCAGAAGTCCAAGAAATGCAACGAGATCAGATCTAGACTCACGAGGTTACTAAGACAAAAATCCTCTTTATTCATGTCATGGATTCTCCTGATCTTGTACTAGTATGGGTCCCGAAAAACTATCAACGTGCCCCGAGTGCCCCATTCGCCAATGGGTCGTCGCCAGCTCAGCTACCAATACTGAATCTTGCCCAGCCAGGGGTTATCTGCCAGTGCCAATGGATTCAAAGGAGGAATAACTAAAAAAGGTCAAGGAGGACCTTAGGCTTTTATTAAGGAGATTATATAAAGTTAATATCTTAAGGAACTACATGGACTACACCCACATATCTCCCTACCTCATGGCTCAAATACCGAAAAAATTCAATATGTTATATATTGAGAAGTTTTGAGGCACTAGACCTCCAATTGTTCATATATGTACTATCATCGCGCCATGAATCTACTTGGGGCATCAGAGGAATTTCCCAAATATTCCAACAAACCCTTAAAGAAGGTTCCCTCGGGTGGTTTCTATCTCTCGAGGAATCCGGAATTCACAATTGGGAGGACATGGCCTGAGAGTTCATGTCACGGTACAAGTATAATGAGGATTTAAAAGTCAACCTCAATGACTTAGAGCTAATCAAATAGAATCCACGGGATTCAGTCATTAGCTTCATTGGGAGGTGGAGAGAGAAAGCAACTATCATGACCAACAAACCATCAAAATAAGTACAAGTGAGCATAATAAAGAAAAAATTATTTTACCATATCCGAACTTCAATGGGAGTTCAATACTACCCTCACTTCAAATCCCCCTGGGAGGCTGGGGTGGACATTAAAGAAGGGGTTTCTAGTCACAAAGAAGAATCTAAATTGAAGAGGCTAATCGGGCAGTTCACAAGATGAAAGTATGGCAAGCTGGCCAACACCTCGGTCTCAATAATCAATAATATATCTCAACCTGTCACTTCATGGACACCTGAAAGTTGTCCCAACCCTGCCAAAAAGGAGTATACTTAAGTCCATGCTCATCTATCAAAAGTGTGTCAAGCCCTGCTTGCCCAAAATCTCATTAAACCTTTGGAACCTTGCCAAATTCTCTTCCCAAAAATGTTAAACATGATGCCCACTATGATTTCCAATAGAACGCTAGGCATACCACTGATCAATGATTTCACCTCAATAATTTGATTTGAAGTCTTATAAACAGAGGTATGATCGCACCATCATTTAATCATAAGCCTAAGATCACTAATAGTCCCCTCCCAGCACACAGAATTGGGGTGAGTGCCA
Source organism: Sambucus nigra (assembly GCA_949130495.1). Taxonomy (NCBI): domain Eukaryota; kingdom Viridiplantae; phylum Streptophyta; class Magnoliopsida; order Dipsacales; family Adoxaceae; genus Sambucus; species Sambucus nigra. The sequence continues at coordinate 277,288,201 of OX422210.1, read as the reverse complement.
TCCTTACAGATGGAGATCCTGAATTTTACCCAACTACCACAATAAAGCTTGTTGAAACACTCAATTTGCCTACCATTTCACCAAAATGTCGTGTTGTCTGAACCATCTGAGAATACAATTGTTGCTAATACACCCCTCCTCAATTGCCATGTTATTCATGTTCAACCCACTCAAGTCAACTAGAACCCTATAGTCCATTCTTTCCAAAAATTACCCAAGACTACTGGTTTTTCTCGTTCTTCTGATGTAATTGTAATAGAAGCTTCCTTTCCTACAAGCATTTTTAATAAAATAAATGATGATTTTGAGTATATTGATGCGCCTTACATTAACTCTCTTGATTTTAATCAAATTATTGATGAAGATGATTTAATGAATGAACAATTCCTAATTGGTCTCAATAAGGAAAACATTAAACAACATAACCGCGTTCAAACTAATGATAATGAGAGTGTTGTTATTAATATCTATTCTAATAGTGATCCGTGAGAAATTATTATAGGGTCCACCCTCGACGAGCATGAGTAGTCTCAATTTGAAGAGCTTGTGAAAGATTTCGTGGACATCTTCGCATGGCCCTACGATGACATGCCTGGCATTGACCCAGAGATGGCACAACATGAGATCCCTACATTCCCATAGCACAAACCCTTATAGTAGAAATTGAAAAAACTCCTAGCATAATAGTTTCTCAAAGTCAAAGATAAAGTAGTGAAATAGTTAAACATATGCTTAATTCTCATGGTAAAATATCTTACGTGGCTTGTAAACATTGTCCCCATATCGAAACTGGGAGGGAAAGTCTATATGTGCATCAACTATCAAGATTTGAACAACGCATCCCTAAAGGAAGGTTATCCTCTTCCCAATACGACATGATCATAGATAACACTGCTAATCATTCTCTCAAGTCATTTGTTAACAGTTTTGACTGGTATGATCAAATTAGTATGCATCAGGATCATCAGGAAAATACCGCCTTTATCACCCCATGGGGAACCTTTTGCTACACAATCATGCCATTCGAATGCCGAGGCTACCTACTTGAGGGTCGTTATGACCATTCTGCATGACCCTATCCATAACGAAGTTGAGGTCTATATCAACGAAAATATTATTAAGTCCAAAACTCCAAAAGGCCACATTCCTACTCTGAGGAAATTCCTCGAGCATCTACGACAGTACCAAATGTGACTCAACCTACAGAAATGCATCTTCAGTGTCACCGAGACTAAACTCCTCAGATTTATAGTCAGTGAAAAAAGGATTGAGGTAGACCCCTGCCAAACTAAAAGTCATACTTGAGATGCCATCACCCCAAACAGAGAAAGAAGTGCATGTATTCCGGTTGAGCTACAATATATCAATCTATTCATCAACCAACTAACCTTTATTTACGAGACCATTTTCAAACTTCTCCAAAAGGATTGAACTAAATTTTGGAATGAGGCATGTTTAAAATCCTTCGATCGGATCAAATAATACCTCACCCGACCTCTGGTACTCATGCCTCTAAAGTAAGGTCGCCCCCTCCTCCTATACTTGAATGTCACTGATACTACAACATAGGCTATGCTGGCCCAATACATTAAGTAATCTCGTAAGGAGAGAGCAATTAACTATGCTAGTCGAAAGCAAGATGGGTATGAGATAAACTACACTGTATTAGATAAGGCATGTGTCACCTTATTTTGGATCACGCAAAAACTTCGACACTACATACTTGCATTCCCTATCAAACTAGTATCCCGAATGGATTTGATGAAATACTTGTTAGAGAATACCTCTTTGTTTATCCGCATGGCTTATTGGCGGATGTTACTGGTCGAATTAAATATATCTTATGTCACACAAAATGCTATAAAAGGGATAGACATATGTGATTACCTTGCCAACAATCCTATAGAAGGAACTGAGGTTTAGATCTTCGAATTCCTAGATGAAGACATCCTCTTCACCTCCCAGGAGGACCTCGGGTGGCAGATGTTCTTCAATAGGTCTGCAAAAAAGAAAGGGTATGGTATTGGGATACTCTTGATCGCACCCGATGATTCTCACACCCCCATTTCCATTAAGTTACAATTACCTTACATTAATAACATGAAAAAATATTAGGCATGAACTGTAGGGCTCAAGATCGCCCTCGAGAAAAGAATCATATGCAAAGATGTCAATGGAGACTCGACCCTCATTGTTGAGAAAATCCTCCAAAAGTGGAAAGTTAAAGATGAGAAGATCCTACCCTTCCATGCTCACCTAGAAAAGCTCGCCTCCCAATGCAAAGATGTCACCTTCCATTACCTTACTCACTTGAGAAATAGACTGGCCAACAAACTGGAGGCCTTAGCCTCCATGGTCGACATACTTGAGGGAATAAAAATAGCCCTTTTTCTCGTTCAAAAACAATCTCCACACCCACTCACTTCTACCACATCGAGATCATTGCAGAAGAAGATTTGGACATAGTGGGATTGTGATTTTATGTCATTTGGTGCCTCCTAAAGAATAGTAGGTATCCCTGAGACGTTAATAAGAAATATCGTGCAACCCTTCACAATTTGTCTACTTAGAACATCATCTATGGCAAGGAACTCTTCAAGAGAAATTTCAGTAGACACTTGTATTGAATAATAGGGGATGGAATCGAGGACATGTAAGGTCATATTTCTCATGACCGATATCTTACAGTTGTGTATGTCATACGCCGCTACATTTAGCACATCACCTCACGATCCCACATGACAGCCTCTATTCGAATTTCGAGAATCAAGCATTCAACATCCCCATCATGTGCCCCACATCTACCTCAATGACTTCATGTTCCATGATTTTAGGAACTTTATGCAAGTGATACGCAAAATAAGTCAAAACAGTGAAAAAAAGGCAAGATATGAAAGTTTAATGGAATTTTGGTAATTTTACAGTCACCGTGGAGGTCCGGTTATGTTAAGTTGAGGATCTCGCCGCAACGAAGATACTGGAAAAATAGCACCTCAATTCGAGCTACGGTGAAGAAGTTATGGCCCTTTGAAAATGGAGAAAAATCTGAGAAAAGACTTAGAAAAATGCTGAGTCCTTTAAGCCCCAAACCAGTGAATTTTTGCGAACCGAATGCTAAACCGGTTCGGGGGGAACTGGTTCGGGGTACACTCGAATCGGTTCGGGGTACCTGACTCTGTCAAGAGTTACAGTTTTTTAAAAATCTTCTTGGTTTCCTTATAAAAACCAACTTCAGGGGGGTTATTTCATAAGACTTGCAAAGACGTTTTTGAAAGTTCTATCTCCTCAAGTCTTCATATTTTTGAGTCCCAAAACTCATTTTTTGATTCACACAAAATTCTCATATACTTTTGTTCATCTTTTGGAACCGATGAACACTTTGTTTCTTTTGTTCATCTTTCATGGAGTGCGCCTCTACAACATATGGCTACGTGTCATTGAGGATCTTACTGCATGAAGATTATTTGCTGAAGATTGGGATGTGAGTCCTTGGAGGGTAGTGCATGTATTCTCTTGTTGAGTTCAAGACTGTGAGTCTTTGTGGGTTGGCTGCGCGTTGATCCATTGCAGATTTCTCTATGTAATTGTAATATGCGATTTATAAATTCATAGTGAAATAAAGGTTTTACTCGAAAGGGATTTTTTCCTGATATCTGTGTTTCATCATATTTACTGTGTCACATGCTTTATATTTGATGGGTTGATTTAGATGCATGTTTAGGGGCTGAATTTATTTGATTTAAAAGTATACTCTAATTAAATAAGGTTTAATTGGAAACTTACGAATTATTTTGAATCGATATCACACACTGCATCATATGTTTTCAAATTGGTATCAGAGTAGGTTACGCTAATTTATCGCGTATTCCTATTTTTTGCAAAATCGTGTGATATTGGTTTTTTTTTAAATTCAATTTTTTGAAAAATCGCAATTTTTCCAATGGAACGTTCATTTAATAAGGTTCCTATTTTTTATGGAAATAATTATGCCTATTAGAAAGCTCGCATGAAATCTTGTTTGAAATCTATTGATGAGTGTGTTTGGTTGCTTTGTGAAAATGGGTGGACTCCTCCCACAGTCACTGTTAATAACGTCACCTCTTTAAAACCTTTATCAGCCTGGACCGAAGATGATTATAAAATCTCTAATTTTAATTCTTGTGGTCTGAGGGCTATTTCTGGAGATGTCACTCCTGACGTGTTTCGTCGAATTATGACGTGCAACACGTATAAAGAGGCTTGGGATGTTTTGAAATTGACACATGAGGGTACGAACGCTATTAAGAATCAAAATTATAAAATTTGGCCACCCAATTTGAGACTATTACCATGTCTGAGTCTGAATGCTATGATGATTTTTATGCTCGTTTGTCAGACATTGTTAACACATGTTTTAATTTAGGTGAGGTGGTTGATAACAAGCGTGTCGTTAAAAATATTTTGAGATCTCTCCCAAAACGCTTTATTCCTAAAGTCACTGTTTTGAACTCTTTGGGAAATTTGAAATCACTTAAGTTGGAAGAACTTGTAGGAGATCTTCAAACCCATGAGATTGACATGTTTCCCAAAACCATTAAGGCTAAGGATAATGGCAATTCTTTAAAGACTCGTTGTACGAAAAGGAAAGAAAAAGTTTTTGAGTCCGATTCTGAAGGAGACTTTGATTTTAATGATATGGCCTTGTTTGCGAAAAAATTTAAAAATTTTCTCAACATGAAAAAAAATAATTCTTCTAAATAAAAAAAAAAAATTTGAGAAAAATAAAAAGAAAGGAAAGGCCAAAGAAAGAGATGAGAGGGAAAAAGAGAATGACTCAGATGAGGAGTGTGAGGATGATTTTGAGAATGTGACTTTTTTTTAATGTGGGGGTAAGGGGAATAAGTCGTTTGAGTGTCCTACGTGGCTTAGAAAGAAAGGGAAGAAAGTAGCCATGCCCACCACACTTAGTGATAGTGAGGTAAATGAGGAAGATGAGTCAGGAGGTGATTTAGCACATGGGATGGTTGTCTCTTTTTCTAGTCGTGTGAGCTCACCCACTTTATCTCACGAGAGTGCACACGAGAGCAATGATAGTGATATGTGTTCTTCGAGTGAGGGAGAAAACGAAAGTGAGAGTGGAGATGAAAGTGAGTTCCAAAAAGATTTTAGAAATTTGTACGCCGAGACCTTGAAAACAAAGAAGTATAATCGAGATTTAGGTCTTCGGGTTTTAGATTTGGAGAGAGAGAATGAGGTTTTGAGAAAGGAGAAGTGTGATTTGACCAACACATTGTCTAGTCAGACGACACGTGTATCCCGACTTGAGAGTGATCTCGAACGTGCCAGGGAGGTCAAAGTCAATTTTGAGAATGCACCTAAGAAGGTTGAAAAGGTGGTTCTTAAGGGTAAAGGCGAGAGTTTAGGAATAAGTCATGACGGTGCTTCTATTTCCCAATTAGCACCCGAGCCAGGTCCCACTTTAGTGATAGATTCATGTAAGTCACACCCTAACCCACCTAGGTGTCCCATTCCTATTAGGAGAGCGCATCCTAGAGTTTTTGAGAAAGGTGTACCTAGGCCTATATATGTTCGTTCCCATTGCAAGAGGAGAGGACACCTTAAGGAATTTTGCTTTAAGTTGGGTTATGTGTCACGTGTTGCTACCACACGTGTTTCTGACACGCATGCACCCACACATGATACTTTACATGCTCCCGGAGACTACATGAGAGAGTGTGCACATCTAGGTGAGCAAGTTAAGTTTTTAGTCAAAACTTCACAAAATTTCATGGAGGTTTTTCATAAGTTGGCACCACCTTTGGAAAACCCCTCCGCACCTAACGATTGAGGTTTGACTTGTTTACTAGCATAGGTTGTTGTTTATGATGATATTATTTACCTATTGCTAGTATGTATCTTTTGTGTATGATTTTCTTTTTCTGGAAAATTTTGAAAAACACAAAAAGATTTTATTTTGATAAAACTTTTGAAAAATCAAAAAAGAATTTTGTATTGCACCGTTTATGGATAGACACGTAGGATGACCGAGTCATAACATCATTCCATTAATTTCATATGACTATTTGATAGTGTTTTGAGACAATAGGTCAATTCATCCTTGTGCTTTATAATGTTTGGAGTCATTGAGATGTAATTATTAGTTACTTCCTACATGTTTGACTCATGATATTCTTTATTGCGCACATGCACGAATTTGTTTGATTATTGTGCTTGTCTGATCACATGTTGGTTGGGTGTCTTCACTTCAATCATGTCCTTAAAATGAATCCAGCACGATAAAACTTGATAAGAATGTTGTGCATGTAAGAGTCGTTTGTGAGTTTGTGTGATTTGTTTAAAAATGGAGAAGGGTTGCGAAAGGTTCATCTTGCCTTGGCGAATACTAAGCCACTGTTAAATTAGACCTAAAAAATAGAGGAATTTTATTATCTAGCTCCAAAGAGGTTTAAAAGAGCCCGAAAAAATTTAGAGGCAATAAAAAGAAATTCATGCCAATTATGGTCCAATTAGGTTTTTGCACCAATTCTCCAAAGTTTGAGAATTTAGTTTCTACACCTCTAAAAGAAAATATTTTTGAGGGTGTTTGGATGGAGAATTAAAACGGGTTTGCACGTCCTTGAAATTATTGAAAATGCGCTACATAGTTTTGGATGTTATTGGTGTGGAAATCACTTTGACTTTGATTTGTTGATTTACATAAGACGATGTCATCTAAATTCAACAATCTTTACACCTAAGGATACGTTTGATGTTCATTCGTTAGGGGTAAACATAGGCATCGTGCACATATGATTGATTGAGTTGATTACCTATCGAATGTGTTCACATCCTTTCATTATGTTTCCATGACTTGGTTGTATGAGTTTAAATCCATAGTGTGTTTTTTGTATCATGTTTTACATATGTTACAAATTGTATCATTATTTTTGTGCAAAAATTTTAAAAAATTAAAAAAATAGTTTGTGAAGATTTTGTGAGCATGTACTTGCAAGAGCACGTTTGCCATATTGATTCATGTCTTGTTTTGTATACCATGACACCCCATTTATGCGTGTTTGATTTATTCTTCTCATTTATCTATTGGGGGGCATAATAAAAAGGGGGAGAAAGAATTATCATTCTATGGGGGAGGTTGAATTTTCGGGGAGTTCTTGAGATTTGACTTATGATTTTCTTATACATTGGTATCTGTGTTTATCTCATTTCAAAATCGATACGTCACTTGGTATTTTTCTTTATCTCATGTGTGTAGGTACTACATTGATGATCATTTTATTGCACATCCTGATGAGAAAAAGATTTAAGACTTTGAAGATTTGAAGAACAAACGATGAAGACTTATTCATTTGTATCTTTCCAGTTTTGGGTTTATGGGAGGGTAGATTTGTATTGGAAATTTGGTATTTGATAATTCGGATTTTTTATGTATGTACCGGCATAGACATAGGGGGAGATTTGTAAGGTCATATTTCTCATGACAGATATCTTACAGTTGTGTATGTCGTACGCCGCTACATTTGGCACGTCACCTCACGATCTCACATGACGGCCTCTATCCGAATTCCAGGAATCAAGATTTCAACATATCTATCATGTGTCCTACATATGCCTCAATGACTTCACGTTCCATGATCTTAGGAACTTTATGCAAGTGGTACGCAAGAGACGTCAAAACAGTGAAATAAGGCAAGATATGAAAGTTCAAGGGCATTTTGGTAATTTTAAAATCACCGTTCAAAGGTCTGGTAAACTGTAAAGTTGAAGAGCTCTCCTCTTCGAAGATACTAGAAGAAATTTCATCTCAATCCGAGCTACGGTGAAGAAGTTATGGCCCTTTGAAAATGGAGAAAATTCTGAGAAAAGACTTAAAAAAATGTTGAGTCCTTTAAGCCCCAAACTAGTGAATTTTTGCGAACTGAAGGCCAAATCGGTTAGGTGTGTGATATGGTTCACGGTACACCCGAACCGGTTCGGGGTACTTGACGCTGTCAAGAGTTCCAATTTTTTAAAACTCTTTTTTGTTTCCTTATAAAAACCAACTTCGGGGGAGTTATTTCATAAGACTTGCAAAGACGTTTTCGAAAGTTCTATCTCCTCAAGTCTTCATATTTTTTAGTCCCAAAACTCATGTTTTGATTCACACAAAATTCTCACATATTTTGTGAATCTTTTGGAACCCAAGAACACTTTTTTTCTTTTGTTCATCTTTCGTGGAGTTCGTCTCTACAACATATGGTTACGTGTCATTGAGGATCTTGCTGCGTGAAGATTCTTTGCTGAAGATTGGGTTGCGAGTCCTTAGAGGGTACTGCGTGTATTCTTTTACTGAGTTCAAGACTGCGAGTCTTTGTGGGCTGGCTGCGCATTGATCCATTGTAGATTTCTCTATGTAATTGTAAGTTGCGATTTATAAATTCATAGTGAAATAAAGGTTTTACCCAAAAGGTTTTTTTTCGTGATATCTCTGTCTCAGCATATTTACTGTTTCGCATGCTTTATTTTTTATGGGTTGATTTAGATGCATGTTTAGGGCCTGAATTTATTTGATTTAAAAGTAGACTCTAATTAAATAAGGTTTAATTGGAAACTTACGAATTTATTTTGAATCGATATCACACACCGCATCATATGTTTTCAGGACATAATGCAGAAAATCCACAGTGAGGAATGTGAACCCCACATGAACAATCACATGCTTGCCAAGAAAACCATTCGTCAAGGGTATTACTGAACCATCATGGTTCAATATTTCACTGTTTATGCTCTAAGATGCCTCAAATGCAAGAAATTTTTTAATCTTCAGCACTTGCCTCCCCGGGAGCTATAAAACATAACTTCTCCCTGAGCCTTCTCCACCTTGGGCATAAACATCATAAGGAAAGTCACTCCCAAAGATTCAAACATGCATGAATTTATCCTAGTTTCCATTAACTACTTCATGAAATGGGTCAAATTTGAGTCATATGCTGTAGTAAATGCGAAGAAAGTCACTAAATTCATCAGAAAGAACGTCATATATTTCTACGGAGTTCCCCATGAGTTGGTGTTAGACAATGACCTCTATTTTGAGGTTGAGGTCACAAAATTAAATGATAAATCTAGAATTCAAAGACACAAGTTCTCTTATTACTGACCAAAAACCAATGGGACTATCGAAGTTGCCAATAAAAGCCTCAAGACCATCATCAGCAAGATGACTGAAAGCAATAGAGATTTGACTGATCGAATTCAATATGCCCTCTTGGGCTACCGTACCTCCATCATAAAACCCACTAGGACTACTCCCTACCCTCTGGTATTTAGCATAGAGTCAATACTCCCTATTGAACTTCAAATACCTTTTCTACAGGTTTTGCTCGAAAGTCAGGTCAGTGAAGAAGAGTCTTAAATGAGAAAATGTTAAAATCTCTATATCACATACTAGGGTACCATCACCGTATTTCATGTTCATTCAACAAAAAGGTTCGGACCGTGGTGTCCAAAAAAGGGATCTTTCCCTCAAGATAAAACCCATTTGGGATTCAAGAGGAAAGTTCAAGCCCAATTGAAGTGGACCCTACATCATGAAAAAAATCATGTTTGGTAGAACCACTATGCTTACAGATCTCGACCGGGAAGAAATGGAGCGTCCAGCCAACTTGGACTTTCTTGAGAAGTTTTTCCCATTGTCTGAACTCTCGTCATGGTATGAATTTTCTCAGACCCCTTCTATTAAAAAAATATCTTCCTTACTCTTTACTTAGAACTATGTAGGACCTGATCCTCTCTAAATCCCTTTTGAGAAAAAGAGAAGCTCACAAATTTTCAAACCCACAAAGGTAAATAGGCAGTCCATGAGACACATATGGGCACGTTCCTTTCTATCTCACAAAATGTTATTATTTTCTCCCTTCGATAATGATGGTCTCCCTCTTCATTTAAATGAACAAACGGATTATGTATGCCTTAGCTATTAGTATAGATAATTCCAATAAAGAATTCATCAAAGACATAATAAAGTACTTCAAAATCATTGCTCTTCTATTAAAAAATCAAGAATACAACTATTACATGACATATCAGTGATGGGAATGAAAAAATAGCCCACTACTTTATAAACTCTATATAAATATCACAAAAACCCACAGCTTCACAAAAAATAAACATTTACGAAACTAAACACAACATTCTCACAAACCTCTCAGAACCTAGATAAACTTCTCACAAAGCTTCACCACCCCCACTAATACTCGAGACCTTGGCTTAAACTGCCTGACAAACCTGCTTCATCATCAGATTGCCTCTGCCTGAAGGGCCCCAAGACCTCGACTTTTGGTTGCAACTCTGAATGCGCTCCATGCGGCGATAGGCCATTAAAAGTTTGGAAGAAACCACGACACCTTCATCCAAATTATCAAACATTACAAGCCATCTTTGACCAGTCCCCTCCACTAGAATCTTCTTAACCAGATGATTTCATAACCACTTCAGGTAATCCCTTGATATTAATCTAGTCTCATCAATAGATTGAGATGGTCGGTGGAACTATTGTAAGGGTCCTAATATCATCCTTAAGTATTTAGTCAAGTCCTCCATAGGAAAGAAGTTGGTTATGAATGAAGGAATAATTTTCCCCAATTCTCTTAGCACAGAAGTTGTCATGGAAAGTAAAAGGAGGTCTGAAAAAGTCCCACCAACCACACATATCGATAATCTCCCATTTATAAGATAGGATGTAAGTTCCCCCACCACTGTACAGACCAGTGAAGAATCAGAGCCCCATTATCAACAAGACAATTCATACAGTTCTATATAATTGGGATGAAGCTGAATAAAGGCCGAGAAAAGAATTTGGGAACCCTCGATAGAGGGTACTCAGGAGGGGCTCCCAGGCGCAGTCTCTCATACAACCACATGAACAACGTAATAGGGCTCGCCCACAAGAAGTCTACCCGACCCTGCTTTTAGGCATCTAGACCATTCAAGGTCTTCATTAGTACTACTGCAGCTGGACTAGGGTAGTAAGACATCCAAAACAATATCATGACTACCTGAGGGTCAACCATTATGTCACCTATCACCAAAAAAAGCTTGGCAGTCAATCCTAGGGCTACGGTGTAGGCAAATCCGTTGTCAATAAATCCCTTTGGCACACAAAATTTATTGCTACTGGGAGTACAATATTCCATCTATGAACCAACGTTCGAGAAGCTGAAGGATATACATATAGCAATTTTTCTAGCGATACCCAAGGGGAACAGAACAAATCCAGCATGTTTTCCGCCACACTTAGGTTGACACATAGGATAGCAAAAAACTCTTTGTAGGTGGGACACACCTCATCCAAGACGAATCAGAAAATGTGGTCTTCAGGGTACCAGAATTGTATCGTCACTTCTAAAGATTCCATTCTGAGATATAGCGCAGGCTAAAAACTTCATAACTAACGTTATAGAGGCACATGTATTCTAAGACTTCAAGGTAGGCCAAGAAAGTTTTGGACATCGAAAGTTCCATTGAATAAGAAGAAGAAGAAGAAAGATTGCAAAAGAAAGAAGTTGAGTTATGATGCTCGAAACAACCATCAAAGTCCTCTTTTTATACTACAAGCATCCATAAAAGACAAAAAATTAGAGATACTGCCAAACTTTCTGATCCTAAGTACCCAGAAGTACACAAGAAATGCAATCAAAGATAAGGAAGTGATTTTGACTTGAACATTATGCAGACAGGTAGTCCAAGGGGTATGTCGATCGGTAACCCCACTTTTTTGGAAATTATTTACTTTTCGCTTTTGTATATCATTTGCAAAATAAATTTTTCATTTACTTATGAAAAATTAACATTCTAGTCCTCCTTTATTTGTCCCATTTTATCTTATCTTTTCAATAAAACCTTAGTAAAAAATTATAGTGCACACAGAGTAAGCCACTAAATCAAGATAACAAAAAATGCATTTATATTAACTCGTAAAAAATAATTGCACTATTTCTATAGGTGCAAAAAAGAAGAAAAAGAAAAGATAAATTGGGATGTAGCCCGAACCTTTCAAAAACTTAATAAAACCCCTCTCATTAAGTGCCTCGGTGAACATGCTTCCTTCAGCGACATGCGGTAGGCCCTTTACTCTCGAAATTAGAGCTCTACTCAGATGTAGTCGGTGGCACCAGGCAGGAACTGATCGAATTTCTCACATAATCAGACACTAGCGCTATCTAGTCCCAGATATCCTACATAGAGGTTATCAAGACATGGATAGACTGCAAAAGAACCAAATCACCAAAAAAAAGCGAGTCAGTAATGAAAAGAAGAGTATAGAAAAATGGAAGAAGAAAAGAAGTCATTCGTCTCTCTGAAGAGCCTCCTGAGGAAGACTCAGGAATCTATCTATTGCCTCATGAGGGCAATGAGTCACCGATATCAACTCCCCACTACACGCCCAAATATGATAAGAATAGGTGGGAATGTGGTGGAAGGGAACCTCTTCCACTATCACCACTACGCTTCCCCCATGATATGGTTCGATGCTGCTAGTACGTTGGTCCCCCTCCCTGATCCCGTTGTAGGTGTAGGTATATTCTTCATATCATATATGCACGATAGCATCAACCATCAGATCGCAAAGTCTAGGTAGTTGTATCCCATCATCATGTCAGTGTAGTGCGTGTTGGGATCACCCTCCATCTTCGTAACCCTCACCTCATCAGACATCTCCTTAACCCACCCCATATACTCCAGAGAAATTATGGTGGGACCTCCACATCACCTTCCATAATATGTCATAAACCTCTCTCTTAGGTACCAAACAGACCCAAACTCGTGCCCCAACAACCTCCTCATCTGTACGTGCATGCTCATAACCCCTGCGTCCCTCGAAGATAAGTGTCATGGGTAGAAGGTCACATGGTTCCTCAGCAAAATTCAGTAGTCTACCAAAGTGAAAACTTTTTAAGCCCTAAAAAAGACAAGGGTAAAAAGGTCAACTTGATTACTCACCAGTGTATTCAGCATCACCCGCACATCTTTCAAAGATAGGGATTGATGCGAATGCATGTTTGACTTCCTCCACATGTACATCCTGGAGAAATCCCCCAACTCACTTGCCTTCAAGGATACCAACCTGACATTATTCCCTATCACATCATAAAACTAAATCTGTAGAAGATAATACAAAGTCAAAAGAATAAAATTAGAAATATAATAAGAAAATAAAAGGAAATTGAACCTAAGAATCACCTGCAAACGATACGTGGGTCCCAGTAAAGTCTATCGATCGTACCGAATGAAAGCCTTCAACAAAACATAGAGGGATGCCAGTGTAAAGATCCCCCAATCATAAAAATAGATCTTCGAAATGATCCTCCAGAACGAGAGAAACCATAGGTAGATGACATCGCCGCTAGGCACCACCACAAACCCTCCAAACAGAAGCAAAATGAATAAATGGGCCACCTACCTCACTTACCTCCTGTCAATCTCATCAATTTTCCTAGATAACAAAGTATCCTTTAGCATGAAGATGAAAACATAATCCCTCGACACGATCCTCACCCAAAGAATCCCGCATTGCCACCTCCGAAACACATAGGGTGCGGTCCACCACTCTGTTAGACCTCACACTCTAGCCCCATTAGCTACTAAACAACCAGAGGAGTAACCATTATCTCCACTATTCCCAAATGGAATGTATGGGTCATATCCCTCCACCTCTTACCTAATGCACACAGTACCGTCGTGGAACACGATGTCTCATCCAAAGCCTCTGCCAATGGGCCAAACCTAGTAGACTCCTCCATCAACCAAACAGTCACAGGGAGGTAATCACAAACTTCCTTCATTTTTATATACCCCTCAGAGTGAACGATTTACAAGTCTATGTCATCTTACACAAAAATCAAGAAAAACCCTTCAGCATCCCAAGGATAAAAAAAGAAAAACAAAACGAAATGAATACAAAGGGTGAATGCTTACATAGCTATTAGGTTTCTTCACCCTCGCAGACTGGTAATATGTAGTCTCCCTCAACAGAACCCTCTCATCAAGCACGGGCTCAATGTTGTCTTAAATATTCTCATTCCCCAAAATCAACGACGCAGCAGCGGGCCATTCCAAACGCACTCAATCCTCAATTTCCATCCAGCTATTGTTATTATTTATGGTGCCCTCCATGAGTTATTTTAAAGAAAATAGAGTAGAAAATAATTTATAGAGAGAGAAAGTTAAAGATTCAATCGAATGAAGGTACGAAAAAAATGAAGAGGGTCACCCCTTTTTATTAGGAACTAAGGGGTATGTCGATCGATAGTCCCCTGAACCTATCTATATCGGCAGTGACCTTTTCCCTCCCGTAAGAAACCCAGGACTTTATGCCATATGACGATAGGCACTTCCCTAACTATGCCTATCGGTAGCCCCCTCGAAATTTCGTTACAAAAAATAAAATAAAAAAAATCCAAAAAAATAAAACAAATTCCCAAAAAAGCCCCGCAAGATCAACTAGACCGTGGTTTTGAGAAAATTATTTAACAAGTATCGAACCATTTACAATGTTCTCATCAATACCTAGAAAGATTAAAAGAAGAATACATTAGCACCTACAAATCTCTTATCATTAGCATACTCCCCATCGAAACAAAAATCCAAGTGCGCCTACACCTGCAATACCAACACCCTCCTCAAAGGGGCCAGAATTGCAAAACACTCCCAGTAAATAACTCTTTAGGTTCGCAAAATTGACCTAGGTTTGTAAAATTGACCTCGACCTATGAATCAGTCACCTTAACTCCTTAGGTCTGCAGAATGAACTTTGACCCTCTGAATCTATAATTTTAACACTTTAGGTCAATAAAATTAATCTCGACCCTCTGAGTTAGTCATTTTAATGCCTTAGGTCCGGAAAATCAACCTCGAACCTCTGAATCGATCATGATAACTCTTTAGGTCTGTAAAATCAACCTATGTTCGCAAAATCATCCTTGGCCCTCTCAATCGATCACCTCAACTCTTAAGGTCCACAGAATTAACCTCGAATCTCTAAATTGGTCAAATCAACTCTTTAGGTCCGAAGAATTGACATTCACCCTTTGAATTGCTCATTTCAACTCCTTACGCCCACAAAACTGACCTCAACCATTAATATTGGTCATTTTAACTCCTTCAATCCACAAAATTGACCTCGACCTTTTGAATCGGTCACATCCACTCCTTATGTCCATGTAATCGACCTCGATCATCTTCTAATCCTTAAACATCGATGAGGTGTTGATCTTTTAACAACCTTTTGATATTTAAATCTCGTATATTGAGGGTATCTGTAGATACCCCATCCTAGTACCCCTCCTAAAACACCTCCTTAGGTCCCTAACAATTCTCATCCTAATATAAGACCCTAGGTCCTACTCTGAACCATAATCTAGTGGCTATTGGGTTCTCTCGACACACGTTTGACCTCGGTCAACTATTTAAATTGAAAAAATCTCATTCAAACCTCATAGGTCACTGAATCCCCTTTCCAACGATCCATACTATGCATGAATCAGCCACACGATTTGCACGTACTTGCCTTTTTACTTTGAGAACTAATCTAGAGGCCATCAGACACTCCCTAACCCCATTTGACCCCGATTAACTCTCCAAACTAAACGAATCTCATTGAAACGTCATAGGTATCTGAATCCCATTTCTAATGGTCTATACCATGTGCAAATCAGCCTTACAGTTCACGCGTACTTACCATTTTATTTTGAAATCTAATTTGGAGGCAATCAGGTGCTTTCGATACCCGTTCGACCTCAGTCAACTCTCCAAACTGAGAAAAGCTCATTGAAATCTTGTAGGACCATGAATACCCTTTTTAATGGTCCATACCATTCATGAATAGGCCTCATGGTTCGTGCGTACTTGCCTTTTTTCTTCGAAAACACCCCATTCAAAGACAATCGGCTGCTCCCGAACCCTGTTTGACTTTGGTCAACTCTCGAACTCGAGATTGGCCCAGTGGATTTTATAGGCTCTGAATACCCTTTCTAAAATCTCATTCGTGCATGATTCAAACTTACAATTTGCATTTTATATTAATCAAAATTATTGATGAAGAGGTCGGTCAACTGCTGAAAGTTAGAGATTTACCCTCGCGTTAAATTATTGTACCACGTTTATGGTGACCCCGATGATTGTACCAGAGAACGCTCAGGAACGCATCTTATTTGGGGCTAAATAGATATCGATGACATATTTGTATTGTTCTACATGTAACATTGGATTAGTCTTACCATCAGACTTTGGGATCAACACAAGCGATTTTAACTTAGCTGTTGTGGGATAATCCATGATAGATAGTGTGAATGAAGACCCTTTTCATAAAAACTCTATGTACAAGATTCTTTGATTTATCCATTTCCCCTAAATGAAGCTCCATTCTCTAAATTGAATCCTTCTTTGGCTAGTAATTCTGCTCAACCTTAACGATAGCGATCTTGGTCAATTGTCGATGACTTTGTGCTCAACTCTCTTTTTAAAAAGTTTTCTCGACTCGTTTCAACCCTCATACGGTTGTCCTTGATCTGGCTAAACCTTCTCTGCATTCTCTGGGGCCTCTGTGATGTTTCCAAATTATTTCCCGTGGGCCTAGATGATCAAATGGGAAGCCTCTACTAAATTTTTCCAAAACACTTGGCTTCTCCTTGGATAACGACCCTTTGTCATAGTAATCAGTTATCCTGAGGTACGAGGTGTCCTCTGGATGATATGACCAGTCATCTTATTATCCAGAGTGTATGAATCTACTTTTTTTCAATTTTTGAACCCGAAATCATCCTCTTAAGGCTCCCCAAAGCCTATTTGTTGTGGGCAGTTGCCTGTCTTAGTAGGAGTAGGAGGCAACATTTCACCCCTCCTATTTGAGGATTCTCTCACAGCTAAGGTGATAAAATCCTCTTCGGATTTGTTTTGACCATCCTATAGTGTCTTCTTTAGTTATTTTGTGGCTTCTTGCATCCCCTCTTGGCCCTTGGATATTCTCAACCAAATTCCTTGAAATCCCCTATTCTAACAGGAGTTGAGGATGAACTTATTTCATTCGCGCTACTACTTTTTGTGTTGTCTCCCATTCCTAGAATTGACAAGTATTTGAATAGAACAAGATTAGGTGTGTGACACGGATGGTGCCAATTTGTTATCGTCTAAAAATGGTATATAGATTTATATGGGTATTAGAATATTAATACCAATAATAAACTATAACAAATAAATAAATTAATGGCCTAGGTTTGAGAAAGACGAGAGATGGAGAAGGACACAAGAGATTAACTTGGTTCAGCCCAATGAGGTGCCTACCTCTATTGGTGGAATGTTGTATGTATTAACCACGAAAAAATGGATGTGTGCTCTCAATAATATCTCTAGGGTATTGTGTATAGTCGTTAGATCAAATCTTTTTCAGATATACGTATTATGTGTCCTTGGGTGCTATTTATAGGCTAATTTATGATGTGTGTGTGTGAGAGAGGAAGAGAAGTGGAAGAGGTGGAACACCATTATAAATCAGGCATTTGCAATTTTGCCCATTCTAGGATACAACTAATAATGAGATAATCACATTTAGCTAAGAGGACTAACCAATGTATGGGTAATGGGAGCTATACATGTGGCCCATATGTTGGTTGGTGAATAATAGTATTACTTTATCTTAGTTGGCCACCCTGTCGACTAAGGAGATGACGTGTCGACCACATTCACTGAATTAGATGAGCATATTTTGATGACAGGTGTTATAATACCATTGATCCATGTCACATCCCTTATTTATAATATATCAATCCCCAATCATGCATTCTAAAATAAATATTTTTAAGAAACTTGCAACATATACGTTATGGGGAAAAGAAATAAGTTTTGAAGATCGAATTTCTAGTAACTTATCTCGAATTAATGGTTTTACATGGAATAATCAGCATTTATGCAATAAGATAACAACACCAAGACCCTTTTTTATAAGTAATAATATATAAGCAGTATTATCTCACTTACCACAGTTTGACCAATGTTCATAATAAAGAAAACATTATCCATAAATGGTAAATAACATGGTGAGAATTTTAACCAAGAACATAAGATCATATCTCTAGTGTGAAAAATAAAAATAAAATGAACACCATTGAGAGAAAGTTCCAAGCTCATGTTCAATAAAGATAAAATCATAAAACAAAGAACGCAAGCTTCCACTCAAGTGAAAAGTCCAACACCCTTTTTTGGGATCATTTTTAACTACGCCTTCCTCCCTTGAAATTAACAATTTGGTTAAAGCATGTTCTTTTGTATCTTTGGTGTTACCCAATTTTACATAGAATGTAAATCTTTGTGACATTTCCATGTTCAAATTACTTTTCATGTGGAAGATCTCACCCATTCATTACTAAGATCGAATATTATTTTCAATTTTGAATGTTAGCATCTTCCAATCAAAGTTTAGCCCTAACCACGTCTTCACCTGTGATTTTTTATATATAGCATTAGATTTTTCAACTTTCTCAAAATCGTGAAAAACAAATCCTTACATACAAATATAGGACTCTGACAAGATTTCACAAGTCTTTTGAACGCTTTGTAGAAGATCTATAATCTATGGCATTCCTCATACATTCTCATTAACTCAATGCATACTACTATGTAAAGTGTAACAAGATATGATAATGTATTCTCAAATTATGAACTTTCTTAAAATTTATAAGACTCGAAAGAAAATAGAATTTATCTCATCAAGCACATGGCATATTCCCAAACTAACAGAAAAATGATCAAATAATCTAGTATGATATACGAAAATATGTCATGGGAGTATATCATCTAAAAGGAAAAAGTGATTGTAGCAAAAAAATATTTTTGAATTTTTAGTTGGAAGACATGTACAACCACAAAGGGAGCATTATATATGATCAAAATATATACATGAAGCAAATAATCCAAAATATGTTCCAACAAGCTTAATTTGCCCAAAATATCCAATGAAGTTCTAAGATAGTCAACCTAGTGAAAAGCGAGGTTAACGTTAAGAAATCATGAAAAGACTAAGTATAAGACTAGGTAAAATCCAAGGATAATAAACAAATGCAAAGACTATATATCCAAGGTAAAACAAATATACCTTTAACCTGCATTAGAACATAATATACACGAATCAAATAAAAGATCAACTAGATATGACAATACTATACATATTTTTCGAAAACCAAAACATAGTATTCTCTAAAATAAAGTTTTTATAATTTATTCAAGATCAAATCAGGAAGACAAACAAATCGCATATGAGTTATCAATAATTATAAATATGAAATATAAACTCACTTGTGAAATAAAAGTACATATATTGGCATAAGATTAAGATATATGAAGGTGAAATGAAAATAAGGCAATGAACATAAAATAAACAACATCTAGAGTTTAGAGGAGGAGGGGAAAATTCTTGAAATCTTATTATTCTTAATTTTAATTACTTTAGAAGTGTCTTTCCTAGACCATACACGATTTACACAAGATTCTTTTGTGGTTAGGTGAGAGTTGAGGTGCATTTTCTTCACTTTGCCTCTCTCTCTAAGGTCTTTGTTTTTCTCAAAAATGATTTAATTCATCTTAACCCACATTTTTCTTTCAAAAGGGTTAGGTGAAAATTTTATACAATCAAATTCTTTTTGTCTTTGTTGTTCCTAACAAAAGTCCTACTATTCTTACCATGGGTCAAAGGTAAGTTTCGCTTGATTAAAAAGCTTCCTCGAATGACCAAATTTGTGAAAATGATCACATTTAATATTTTCCATATTTTTTCAAAGATTTATATTGTATTCTTCACAAATTTGATATTCATTTTTAAAATTGTCCAATAAGATAGTTAAATAATCTCTTTCTTGTTAGTAATGTGGATAAACATTTATCTTGTTCTTTAAAACCCTCCTCTTGGTCATCTAACTCATCAAGTAAATCGAGTAGGTCGATAAAGTCAATATCAAGTTCTTGAATTTTAGAAAAAAGGGCATGTCCATGAGCTTCTAAAACTTGAAATAATCATTTTTCTTCATTTTCAAAAGGAAGCTCAAATTTCAGTTTTCTCGTTTTCAAGGGTTTTGATCTTTTATAATAAATTATCCCTTTAAAGGGACAATCGGAAAAATGAATGATCTTCACTCTTCTAAATTACTTTTTTTCTTTAAATGTTTTTGTCTTAGATGATAGAATCACATTATTTTTCAATAATCTTTTGTACTCTACATAAATCCTTAAGAGGTTTGGAGAATCTAGAAAAGCGTAAATACTCACACATTTATGACATATTGAGGGGAATTTAGTATCACTTTGAAGGACATTTGTGAATTGACCTATTATCCAGTATTGGGGATCGATATGTTCTCTGATGGGTATGAGGATGCTAAAAAGAAAACATTGTGTGAGGATCTTGAGAAGAGCATGACTGATTGTGGACATCACGTTGGCCTTACTCTAAGTGGAGCTAGAAAGCACCTTTTTCCAAATGGAAAAGATATTGGTTTAGGTACTTGTAACCTTTGTCCAAGGAGAAAGCTCGTACGAAGTCCTTAAACAGTTTTGATGTCCTGGTTTGAAATCACTTTGAAATTTGGATACCTTATTCCTCACATTTTTTTTCTAGGTTTTTATTTCCTATGAGGATGAATGACTCTCCTCGTGAAATCCTCATCCGTCAAGCTATTTGGATATCTCATGGAAATATGCTTCCTCTTATTTCAATAATTTTGGGAACATTATATACATGGTTAGGTCGTGCTCACATTAACATGGAGAGAACACACTGGAGTTTTGATGTAGTAAACTTTGAAATACTTACATTTAACGGGTTTTTGTTTAAGCCTTTCCCAAACTCAAATCTTTATCCTCACTCATTATCTGGAAAATTGATCCCATTGCAATATGGCATAGGAAAGCACAGAAGATCCCTCTTAACCCTATCTTGGATGATGTTGAGGAATTAGGCTTTCGTCCTTAGGTAAAGAAGAAAAGGATGTATGTTTTCTTGTAACTTCATTCCTCCTCCTTAACATGAATTTAATTCTCTACCCTTTATGGAAATTATATCAAGCAACCCTTTTATTGAGACTATAGCTATCATTTTCCCTTGCTTATTTTCATAATAACTAAGTTTTGTCGAGTTGTTGAGTTTTATCATCCTCAACGAGTAAAGAGGTAGTTAGGCTATGAACAAGATACTTTTTAATTTCAATTTACGACTACTCATCCAGTTGATCATCTATATGGTAGTTCAAATGTAAATTCCATCTATGAGGGTGCGTTTAAAATATTTTCCAAATTGAGAGATTTCCCTATTATGGAATGATATGTCCCAAATGTGCCACCTCGGCTCAGAGACATCAACCTCGACCGAGGACATAGTCGGTGTTGGAAGGGACTTGGATCAGTGACCAGCAGCCTCGGCCATAGCAAGGTCGGCCCTGGCCAACACTACTACCAACCTCATCAAGGGGAGTCGGCATGACATAGGGGGACAGCAGTTCGTCAAGCCGCCCAAGAATGACAACCTCGGCCGGGGATAAGCCGAGGTTATAAGGAGCCATACTTCTATCGAGGCCGACCCTATCAGTGAATCAACCGGTGTTTCGGGCATATTCCATCTTAGCCTCGACCCAGGACGACCCTAATACCTATCCTCAGCTTCAATTAAGCCGAGGCCATTATGGCTCACCTCGGATTGGATAGGCAGAGCTAGATCTTACCAACCTCAGACTCTTCTAGTCCAAGGTTATGACCAAGCACGGAGGCCGAGACTTTATTGACATATATGTACGAGGACATGTGGACACAAATCAGTTATAACAAATCATCCCTCCCACGTGGGGGGAATATTTCATCATCATTCTCTACATGTGACAGGGACAGATGTCTTCATCATATTGGCAAGATCAACACACACATGCTCTTTACATGCATGGGGGGTACACTACACCCCCCAGGCACTATAAATACTTGTCTTCTCCTTCTTAGAGGGGGATCCAAAGTTAGCAACCCTAGTTAAAACTCTATTCAAATACACAGTAGTGAGAGAAAGCTTGAGAGATTGTATCTATGGCCATTAGAGCCCTCATACAGTGATATTAATCACACACTTGCACAGTGGATGTAGGACTGAATGGCTGAACCACCTATATTCTGGTGATCTTCCTCTTCTCCTCACCTCCTTCTACTAAATGCCTTTATGCTGACATTGTTAACATTGAATTGAGTTTACAAACACCGTGAAGGGTGGTGCTATTTTCGGCATCATCATTTTGGCATCGTCGGTGGGAAGAGAGAAAGACATATCTTCCTCATCTGTTTCTTGACCTCACCGGAGACTTTGGTGGTGAACCAGGCCTTCGCCCTTATGCAAAGCTGTTTCACCATTGAAAGAGGTCATGTAAGGTATTAAGTCGATTTACTACACCGGCTCTTTTGTGCTAACACACATGGCACCGGAATTACCACCACCTCTTCCGTCGCCTGGTGTGGGGGGGCCTAGATCCAGCCAGGCACCACCCCAATCAGAAATGGCGGAGGTGGCCGCAGCCTTGAGGTCTTTGGCTGCAACGCAACAAACAATGCAGGAGCAATTCGCACAGCTCAGCCAGAATATGATGAGGCCACCTGGAGTCTCACCGAAAATGATCACTCCGGCGGCTGTTCAGCCTCATCCTGACGCCAGGGGACCACCCCAGGCACCCCAAAAAGACTAACCTACCCCACAGTCGAGGAGGGACGTTGTTGACCCTAGGCGCTTGTGCCTGGGGAGGCAAGGAAACCCTTGACCAGTGGACTGGTATGATGATTTAGAGGTGAAAGACGTACCAGAAGACTATTGGGAGACGTATGAGGTTTTTAACAACACAGTTCGTCCCATCCAACGGAGCCACGGTTGTGGAGGCAGAAGAGATGGAGATGACCAACAACGAGGATCAGCTTTTGATCGATTGAGCAGAGGTAAATGACCTAAGACAGAGGTTATCAAGGTCGAGGACTGCAGCTGGCTCCCAAAGGGAAGAAGGTCCACGTCGGCCCCATTAAGGTCGACCCCACGCAGGAAGAGGTAGAGACCAGGAAGAGGTCAACAACAGACGTTGTGCTGCAGCTCGGAACCCTCCGTCCACCCCATGGATGTGGCTGGGGATAACCTAGGTCAGGTCGAGGTTGCAAGACCATGGAATGACTCTATTCAACATCTTGAGAACAAGATAGGAGACCTCATCAAGAGTAGGGACCCGCTGCAAAGAGGTTTCTCGAAGGGCTCTCCGTTCGTGGCTAAGATAATAAGCTTCCCTACCCCAGCCAAGTTCAAGCCACCAACAGTAACTCCTAAGTATGACGGTAGCTCCAATCTTGTACACCATATTGAGATGTACCAGTCAACAGTAGACATCTACTCAATCCCGAATGAGATGAGGTGCAAAGCCTTCTCTGGGACCCTAACAAGAGTTGCGCACACATGGTTTACGTCTCTTCCAAAGAATTCAATTGAGAACTTCAAAGACTTGGCTGAACGATTCATTCACAACTTCTGCTTTGGGGTAAGACCTCAAAAAAAGACCACTCATCTATTGTATGTCAAGCAAGGCAAGCACGAGAGCCTAAGAGACTACATCGCCAGGTTCAATAAAGAAAAACTTGAGGTTAAAGATTACGAAGAGAATATTGCCATGACCACCCTCATAGGAGGCCTTCAGAAGGGAAAGTTATTGTGGAAACTCGTGAAAGACCCTCCAAAATCCATGGCGGAGCTATTGGCAACAGCGGGTAAGGTCATGAACGCTGAGGAAGCCATGGCCGCTAAATATGAAGACGAGAATGGTGGTAGCAGTGGGAACTTCCAAAGGAAAAAGGATGGAAAGAAGAGGTCAGCTGATGACAAGTTTGAGCGTTACACACCTCTTACGGTAAGCTGCGAACACATCCCCAATGAGATAAAAAAATGATCGATCCCTAAGGTGGATAGAGAAGCTGAAGGCTCCTCCACATGAGAGGAACCAAAACTTATGGTGTGAGTTCCACCAAGATCATGGCCATGTAACGGACAAGTGCTTCTCCTTGAAGGATGAGATCGAGAAGATGTTGAAGTCAGGGAAATTGAGGAAATATGTGGATGGCAAAGCCCCCAAAAAGGGGAGAGATGGCCCCAAAAAGAAGAGGAACGATAGATGTCGTGACAATACCCCGACAGGAAGAGATGGTGACTCGGACGGAGATGATGAAGACGATCCAAACCTCCCACAAAAAGATGACAACACCCCAGTAAAGAGGGTTGGTATGATATCCTTTGGCATTAGCACAATATGTGGAGGACTTGCGAGGGGTGGTGTTGAGGTTGCCGACAGGATAGCTCATGTGGCAGAGGCCAAATCAGTGGCCAAACTTGAGGTGGTAAACCTGACGTCTTTCGAGACTACGCAGAAGAGGAAGAAGGTAGACATGGACACTCTTGTAGTTGGGTTCTCCTGAGTCGACTTCAAAGGTATCTTAGCTCCGCATGATGACCCCTTGGTAATCACGACAAGAGTTCATGGATGTGAGGTGCAGAGAATTCTTATAGACGAAGGAAGCTCGACTGATGTGACGTTTTGGCCCTGCTTCAAAAGCCTAGGCCTTAGCAGAGCTAGGCTGGTACCCTATTATCATCCATTAATGGGGTTCAGCGGTGAAAAGGTGCATCCACTGGGCATGTTTGAGATGGACGTACGAATGGGTGATGAGTGGACCAAGAGGTTAACCCGAAAGATCAATTTCTTTGTCATGGACGATAATGTCTTCTCGACCTATAACCTCATCATAGGAAGAGTAGCCCTTAAGGAGTTTGAAACCGTGCCATCGACGGTCCACCAGATGATAAAATTCCCGACCCCCTACGGGGTAGGGGAAGTGCAGGGTGACCAGACGATAGCACCGGAATGTTACTTCAACTCGACTGAAGAGAGAGGCCCATAAGAGAGCTACTACTTCCTATAACATCGATACACTTGACCCTAGAGATGAAACGAAGTTGAAGAAAGGAGAGGCCGCGGAAGAGGTAGAATCCATCTTCCTCAATGAGGACGAACCAAAAAAACCATCCAGGTCGGCAAAGCCTTGAAAGAGGAAATCAAACAGGAGTTGATAAACTTCTTGAGGAAGTGGCAGAGTGCCTTCGCTTGGAGTCACGCAGACATGCCTAGCATCAACCCTAAGGTCATGTGCCATAAACTCAACGTGTCCAATCAAGAAAAGGAGAATAGTTTACTCTAGGGAGAAGTACAACGTCATCCGAGAAGAGGTTAAAAAATTAGAAGAGGCTGAGTTTATTGGAGAAGTCATATATCTGGAGTGGTTATCGAATGCAGTCATAATGCCCAAAGCCAATGGAAAGTGGAGAATGAGCGTTGATTTCACTGACCTGAATAAGTCTTGCCTAAAAGACAGCTATCCCTTACCTTGGATAGATCAGATGGTAGATGCTACTGCAGGGCACGAGCTCATGAGCTTCATGGATGCCTATTCAGGCTACAATCAGATCTTCATGGATGCGGAAGACTTAGAGAAGATAGCCTTTATTACCGACAAAGGGACGTACTGCTACAAAGTGATGCCCTTTGGTCTGAAGAATGCAGGGGCAACATGCCAACATCTTGTGAATAAGATGTTTGAAGAGCAAATAGGCAAGACTATGGAGGTGATGCAGACGACATGCTGACAAAGAGCTTAAAGGCTGCACTCATGTGACAGACCTTGAAAAGACCTTCGATACTATGGACCTGTACAGGATGAAACTCAACCCAGCGAAGTGTGTCTTCGGGGTAGGAGCTGGGAAGTTTCTTAGATTCATCGTCAATCAAAGAGGAATAAAAGCGAACCGTGAGAAAATCAGGGCTTTGCTCGACATGAAGACACCAAAGAGTATGAAGGACGTTCAAAGGCTCACTAGAAGAGTGGTTGTGCTCAACAGATTCATTTCTAGGGCAACCGACAAGTGTCTCCCATTCTTTAAGGTGCTCAGAAAGGCTTCGAGTGGGACAAAGATTGTGATGAGGCCTTTGATCAACTCAAGTCATACCTTGGATCTCCCTTACTCTTATCTCGGCCCATAGCAGGAGAGAAATTATACGTCTATCTAGCAGTCTCTAAATCGGCTATAAGTGCGGCCATTATAAGGGAAGACGTTGGGATTCAGAGACCCGTGTATTTCAATAGTAAAGACCTACAGGGGTCTGAGAAAAATTATCCTCATATGGAAAAATTAGCCTACACCCTGATGCATGCTTCAAGGAAGATGAAGCCCTACTTCCAATCCCATTCCATGGTCGTCCTCACTGATTCCCCACTAAGTCAGCCCCTCTATAAACCTGAGAAGTCCGAAAGATTGATGACCTGGGCCATTGAGTTGGGAGAGTATGACCTTACTTATAAACCTAGGACGGCCATCAAAGGGCAGGCCCTCGTAGACTTTATTGCTGAGTTCACATGGGAAAAGGCCGAGGTAGAGCATGACCTAGTGGATGATGAAGGGTCGAACATAAATGTCTTTCGAGAATAGGAAGAGGTTGCACCAAATGGCTTCCGGTACCGGTAGGAGGTTTTATCCAAGAAGATTAGGAGCGTAATAGCTAAGAACGAGGAGGATCGGTACCTCTTCCAGTAAGGAATCATGTCGGAAGGGGTCTTCTCATCGTATGGAGACATCTGGTATCTCTTCATTGACGGTTCTTCCTGTAACAGTGGAAATGGTGAAGGGCTGATACTTTCAGCTTTAGATGGTGCCAACATTGAATATGCTTTGAGGTTCAACTTCAAGGCTTCTAACAACGAGTCGGAGTATGAGGCCATGATAGGAAGCCTCTCATTGGTAAAGACTCTGGGAGTAAGATGACTCCTACTTCATAGTGACTCAAGGTTAGTTGTCAATCAAGTATTGGGGGTCTATGAGGCCAAAGATGAAAGGATGGCTAAGTATCTGAAGAGGGTGAGAATGATGTTAGAATATTTCAAAAAGATCAAACTAAAGAGAGTGCCTCAACAAAATTTAGCCACGCAGATGCATTGGTAAGGTTGGCTTCAGTAACGAAGACAGACATCAGAAAGACAGTTTCGGTCGAGGTCTTATAAAAAGCGACCATTGAGGAAAAAGAGGTTAGCAACCCTTGTCTTAATTTGAACCAAAGAGACTCGTGGATGGACCCCCTCGTTAGATATATTAAAAAGGGAGAGCTACCAGAGTCCAAGCTAGAGAGGAGGAAACTAAGATACAAGGTTGCGAAATTCTCCATAGTAGGAGACATCCTATATAAGAAGGGATTCATATTGCCTCTCCTCAGATGTGTCCATCCCATAGAAGTTCCTCGCATTTTACAGGAGGTACATGAGGGTTCTTACTTCAGTAACATAGGAGGAAGACCCTTGGCCAAGAGAATTATTACACAGTGGTACTGGTGGCCAACGTTGGCCAAAGATGCTGCAGCTTACATGAAGAGGTGCGATAAATGTTAGAGATTCTCCACTATCTCGCACCAACCTCATCAACCTATGATGTCAATCACTTCCCCATGGCTATTTGTAGTATGGGGAATTGACTTAGTAGGACCCCTACCAAGAGCTGCCAAAATTTACCAATTTCTGATAATTTCCATTGACTACTTCTCAAAGTGGGTAGAGGCAGAGCCGATGATAACGATCACGGAATAGAAGACCTTCTAATTTATTTGGAGGAACATTATATGCCAACACGGCCTCCCAAACACTCTCATCTCAGATAATGGAACTCAGTTCAAGAACTCCGCTTTAGAAAAGTATTGCAAAAGAGTTAGGATAAAGAAATTCTTCTCGTCTCCTGGCCGACCTTAGGCAAACGGTCAGACGGAAGTCACAAACAGAACAATCCTCGACGGAATGAAGAAGAGGTTAGAAAAAGCAAAGGGGATATGGACTGAAGAGGTTTATGTTGTGTTATGGGCCTACAGGACAACGGCAAGAACGCCGATAGGAGAGACCCCGTTCATGCTAATACATGGCTCAGAGGCCGTCATACCAACAAAAGTGGGACTCCCTACTCATAGGATTCGGACCTATGACCCTGATAAATAACATCATTATTTGGTGATAAGGTCTGAGGTTAGACATCATATTCAGATGACCTCAGACCCTTAACATCATTAATTTGGTGATGTTATTTATGAGGATGACATCTTAGTTGATGACCTCGGACCTCAAAACATCATTAATTGGTGACAAGGTCTGAGGTCCGACATCATACTCGGATGACCTCAAACCCTCAAAACATCATTAATTGGTGACTAGGTCTGAGGTCAGACATCATACTCGAATGACCTTAGACCCTCAAAACATCATTAATTGGTGACTAGGTCTGAGGTCAGACATCATACTCGGATGACCTCAGACCCTTAACATCATTAATTTGGTGATATTATTTATGAGGATAACATCTTAGTTGATGACCTCAGACCTCAAAACATCATTATTTGGTGACAAGGTCTAAGGTCAGACATCATATTCAGATGACCTCAGACCCTTAACATCATTAATTTAGTGATATTATTTATGAGGATGGCATCTTAGTTGATGACCTCAGACCTCAAAAAATAATTAATTGGTGACAAGGTCTGAGGTTAGACATCATACTCGGATGACCTCAGACCCTCTAAACATCATTAATTGGTGACAAGGTCTGAGGTTAGACATCATACTCGGATGACCTCAGACCCTCTAAACATCATTAATTGGTGACTAGGTCTGAGGTCAGACATCATACTCGGATGACCTCAGACCCTTAACATCATTAATTTGGTGATATTATTTATGAGGATGACATCTTAGTTGATGACCTCAGACCTCAAAACATCATTAATTGGTGACAAGGTCTGAGGTCAGACATCATACTCAGATGACCTCAGACCTTGAACATCATTAATTTGGTAAATATTTTATGGGGGTAACATCTTAGTTGATGACCTCAGACCTTAAACATCATAATTTGGTGACATGGTCTGAGGTAAAACTATTAATCTAGTTTAGACATCATTTCAACAAGACTTTAGAGTTGAACATCGCATGGCAAGGAAGCATTCAACAAAGCAAATCAACAAACGAAGGAATAAAAACCCTCCTCAGAGGTTGTCATCCAATTATGAAATTCAAAATATAAGCTGATAATGTTCTTCATAGATTACAACTTGTTTCCATCCCCGATCCCCGCCGCGGAGGGAAAAGGATCCTTCGGGTCCCGCGCGCCCCCTCTCGAGAGAGCGCTTCGGCCAGAGTCGATTTGTGAGGTGTGAAAATGTAGAGAGATTCAGAGTCGCCAGTCTATTTTACTCAAAATAGACAAAAGAAAGGGGGAGCCACCCCGAAGGATGGCATCCAAAGACATACTGGTGCGTGCGAAACCAAAATGATTCGAGAAGGGTTCGGAGGCTTAGTTACAAAATGGGAAGGTGTTAGGAACCCATTCCGCCCTTTCGGTCTCTCATGAATATTTGATATTTTCCTTTTGTTCCCCCCCGTGAGATGTGTGCATGTGTATATATATAGAATGGAGGTAGGAATCCTATGCTTGTATCATGGAAAAGATAAAGCGAGTCATCCGTAGAAAGATATAAAAGTAATATTTGAAAAATAAGATTTACGCGATTACCCCTACGTTGATTGTTATAAGGGAACGATAACGCATGTGTAGTAATGCGTCACTAAGAATAAGTATATATATAATATAAGAAAATGGATTTAGAGAAAATAAAAGATGAGAGAAAAAGTGAGAGAAAGGACTCAAGTCTCGGGTTTTACCCCGAGACGCCATCAAAGTCCACGTAGTTCGCATACAAAGCAAAGGGGTGGGGTTTATCCCATAAATCCAAATGTGGGATCTCTTATTTGTAAGTGTGCGTGTGTGTGTGTGCGTGTAGAAAAAGGGTATTAGTTGTGAGAAAAGTGTGGAAAAAGTATGAGAATCCCTACTAGGAATCTACGAGTAAACCCTCTTTTTCTTGTTTTTGGGTTTTTTATTTATATGAAAATAAGAGATGTGCAATAATACTAAATAAAAAAATATATTAGGATGTGTGAGATGAGATAATAAAAGTGCTAAATAAGAAAACAAGTTATTGGGAATTCAAGAGAATTTAAGAGAGAGTTTGAGAAAGTTGGACCTTCTTGGAGATCTTGAGCTTGATCTTAAATGTTGGAGAGCAACCCTTGAGCTTTGATGATGATGGAGAGTGGTTAATTCACCAAGTTTGATGAAAAGGATGATGAAAAGTGGAGGTAAAGGAGGGATTTGGAAGTTGAAATCACGCTGCCTTCGAGAGAGGTTTCTGAGGTTCGTTCAGAGAGATTTCTATCAGATCTCGGCTCTTTTTCCAACTGAGTACAAGGCCTCCTTTTTATAGGACCGGGTGTCTACCGGTCGTTATAGCCATGGCACTACCTATCGGCAGGTGCCGATAGGCAGGGTCTGGGACCTGCCATTTGGCAGTGCACTTCAGGCTTTTTCAGAAAACCGGTCGCCGAGGGCAAACCATTGGTCAGAATCGTACACGGGGCATACCATTGGAAAGGTATTTGAGAGACCTTCAAAAGTACTTTGGACCGCTCCCGAGTTCGGGAGTTG
The DNA here is from genome assembly GCA_949130495.1 of Sambucus nigra. NCBI lineage: Eukaryota > Viridiplantae > Streptophyta > Magnoliopsida > Dipsacales > Adoxaceae > Sambucus > Sambucus nigra. The sequence goes on along the minus strand of OX422210.1, from coordinate 277,257,567 downwards.
AGTTTGGGTCAAATATGGCTCGGAAGCGTTTGTCGGTCCATTGGACGGGGAATCGTGCGGACGCAAACGGATCGTTCATCCACATGGTAAGTTTGAATCGCGCACGGGGCATACCGTTGAAAAGGTTAGGAGATGTACTTCGACATTCCAAAGAGTTTGACCTAGTTTGGAGAGTTGACTTTGGTCAACCAAGCCCAGGAAGCTCGGTGGCCTCCCGAAGTTAAACGAATCGTTCGTCCACATGGAAAGTCAAAATCGCGCATGGGGTGGACCGTAGGAAAGGGGATTCAGCATCCTCAGTCGAGCTGAAGAGTTTACATAGGTCAAATAGAGCCCGGGAGCGCCCGGGGGCCTCTAGGTCAGGTTTTGGACGCAAATGGATCATTCGTCCGCTTGGTAAGTCAAAATCGTGAACGGGTTGGACCATTGGAAAGGGTATTCAGTGCCCTTCGAAGATTCATTGAGTCTCGATCGAGACAAAGAGTTTAATTTTTGGGTCAAATTGAGTCGGGGGGGTTCCCGATGGCTTCCAGGTCAGTACTCGGGATGTGACCTGGGTTTATAGTGATGACGGGAGGTACTAGGGATATAAGGAGAGTTAGGGGGTAATAAAATGAGGTGTCTATAGAGCCCCTAGAAGGGTGAGTTTTGAACAAATGATAGCCGTCGATTAGACACTGCATGATGCTTTTAAGGGAGAATTATCGATTCAGAGGGTCGAGGTCGATTCTGAAGACCTAAGGAGTGTGATGGGGATGATCAATTCTATGGATCAAAGCCGAATCTGCGGGCTTAGGGTAAATTCCTGATAGCTGAGGTCAATTCTGACCTAAAGAGCGGTGACGACCGAGGATCGAGGTCAATTCTGGCCTAACTCAGGTGAAGATCCAAGACCGGGGCCAATTCTGACCCAATAGTAGTGACGATCGAGGACCGAGGTCAATTCTGACCTAACTAAGGTGACGATCCAAGACCAAGGCCAATTCTGACCCAAGAGTGGTGACGACCGAGGACCGAGGTCAATTCTGACCCAGCTAAGGTGACTATCCAAGATCGGGGCCAATTGTGACCCAAGAGTAGTGACGACCGAGGATCGAGGTCAATTCTGGCCTAACTGAGGTGACGATCCAAGTCGGGGTCAATTCTGACCCGAAAGTGGTGACGACTGAGGACCGAGGACCGAGGTTAATTCGGACCTAACTAAGGTGACGATCCAAGACCGGGGTCAATTCTGACCCAAGAGTGGTGATGACCGAGGATCGAGGTCAATTCTGACCTAAATAAGGTGAAGATCCAAGATCGGGGTCAATTCTGACCCAAGAGTGGTGACGACCGAAGACCGAGATCAATTCTAACCTAATCCAGGTGACGATCCAAGACCGGGGTTAATTTTGACCTAAGAGTGGTGATGACCGAGGACCGAGGTCAATTTTGACCTAACTAAGGTGGCGATCCAAGACCGGGGTCAATTCTAACCCAAGAGTGGTGACGAACGAGGACTAAGGTCAATTCTGACCTCACTAAGGTATCGATCCAAGACCGGGGTCAATTCTGACCCAAGAGTGGTGATGACCAAGGACCGAGGTCAATTCTAACCTAACTAAGGTGGCGATCCAAGATCGGGGTCAATTCTGACCCAAGAGTGGTGACGACCGAGGACCGAGGTCAAATCTGATCGAATTCAGGTGACAATCCAAGACCGAGGTCAATTTTGACCCAAGAGTGGTGACGACCGAGGACCGAGGTCAATTCTAACCTAACTAAGGTGACGATCCAAGACCGAGGTCAATTCTGACCTAAGGGTGGTGATGATCGAGGACTGAGGTCAATTCTGACCTAATTCAGGTGACGATCTAAGACCGGAGTCAATTCTGATCCAAGAGTGGTGACGACCGAGGACCGAGGTCAATTTTGACCTAATTCAGGTGACGATCTAAGACCAGGGTCAATTATGACCCAAGAGTGGTGACAATCGAGGACCAAGGTCAATTCTGACCTAATTCAGGTGACGATCCAAGACCGGGGTCAATTCTGACCCAAGAGTGGTTGAATTTCCTTAGGAAAAGAAAAGAGTTCCACTGGGGGTACGAATCGGATTTGAGGTTCCACTAAGGATAAGAATTTAGATCTGAGATTCCGCTGGGGAATGATGGATGAGCTGGGGAAGATTCGGATCATCCTTTGGGAGAGATTTCCTGGGGCGAGTGATTCTTCTAAATTCAGCTGGGGATAATACCATGTGATATTGTTTCGCACAGGGTAGCCGATGGCTGGGGAGGCATTGTGTCTTTAATTTGAGCGGAGGAGATGATTGTTTGGGAGATAACCTGTTTGAGGCTATAGACTCTACTGAGGAGGTGATTAAGTGGTCCAGGCGCATTGCTCGAGAGGTCATTCGCTTGAATATTGAGGGTTCCGTTGGAAAAAAGAGGTTTCGCCTGAAGGAGTGTGAAATTTTTCTTGATGAAAACGTTCTGAATCCCTCCTGGGATTTCTAAGAATTTTCTGAGGATTTTTCAGGGTTTTCTGGCATTTTTCAGGAATTTCTGTACGAAATTTTAAGGGGGGTGCCGACCGACATAAACTGAGGGGTGCCATTCGGCAGTGGCATGGACTTTTGGGCTGCCTCGGGAAGGTGAGGGGTCAGTGCCGATCGGTATGGAAGGGGGAGGTGCCGATCGGCATGGAGTTTGGCATCCTATATAAAGGGGGCGAATCCCCTTCATTTTTCACAGCTTCTTGCCTTCTCTCTTTCTGCGATTTCTCTCTACGAATTGTTCTAACGTTCCGATCTTCAAGAAATGGCCACCTTTGTGAGCACCGCTGTCCACCGGGAGTGGTTGACCGTTGATGACTGGGCGAATGTGGATTGGAGGGATAGGGTTCCACTTGCTTTGGGGAACGAGAATGCCTTTGATGCATTCGAGCCTGTTGCGGATGAGCGGACCTTTCTGCGGGAGCCATCGCATCATCGCTCTTCGAGAGTGATTCCCGTCGGTTATGTAAGTAACCTGACCTTTGGCATTCCTTTCTTTTTGGGTGATTTTTCCTTCTTTCTTGACTCTTGATGAGATTTTTCCTTTTGCCAGTCTGATATTTCCTTGAAGAACATGCGTGCCCGCGGGACGATGGGACTTAAGGATGTTTGGGAGCATTTCCCACCTGTGGTGCGCTGGATGGTTTCATCAGCGGGTTTTGGGAGGTTGGCGGCTGCGCTGGATGAGACGCCTCGTTCGACAGCAGTCCTGTGCGCTTTGGGGGAGAGGTGGTGGGACACTACCCACACCTTCCATTTTGGCTTTGGGGAGATGACGGTGACTCCCATAGATGTGCAACAAGTGTTGGGGATGGATTGTGACGGGGAGCAGATAGAGGCGGATCGCTCCTTGCGGGTGAGGCCGGAGGTCGTGCATGCGGAACTTAGTGATGTGAGGAGGATAGTTTCTGGAGATTCCATCCGGCTTTCCTTGCTGAAGGATGTTTTGTTGAGCAGAGTGGTTGATGTGGAGGATGGGATGCAAGTGAGGCAGATGGCCCGGTTATTCATCTTATTGGTGTTGGGAGGTTTCATGGTGGCGTCGAGCGGCGACGTCGTCCATTTGTGGTTTTTGCCGTATCTGAGGATGTTTTCGAACATCCCTTTCTATGATTGGGGGAGTCTGACCTTGGCGACCCTTTACTCTTCTTTGGATGCATTCAGCCAGTGCTGTCGGTAGACTTTTACTGGAGCTACGTATCTCCTTGAGGTATTCTTTACTTTGCACATTTTTATCTCCTGCATTCGCATTTTCCTTTCATGCATTCGTATTTTCCTTATGCATCTCTTTTTGCTTCTGAATTTAGACGTGATTCTATGAGGTAATCGGGTGCAACACACCGTTGATCGCTTTGAAGGACGATACTATTGGGGACTTCTGCCGACTGTATCGATGGCGTAAGGCCAACCAATAGTCGAAGGGATCTCTCTCCCTGGAGGCAGTTCGTCAGGTCTTGAATGACCTAACCAGTGGTCGGGTAAGGTCCTTTCCTTTTCAGTCTCGACTTTTGCACCTTCTGATCTTGTATTGACTCATGTCTGCTTGGGGATTTTTAGATGACCTTTTATCCTTGGGGGACATCCATTCAGGATACGGGGATGACTGGGGTGAACGCGCAGATGAGGCATTTATTGGCGCATGAGTTCGGCCATTACTGGTATCTCGGGGAGAGGGTGGTTCGCCAGATTGCTGGGGAGGAGGTGGTGTTGCCACCTGAACAGCCTCCTACGTCTATGAGGCGGGAGCGACAACTGTTGGAGGATGAGAGGATCGCGGCGATGATCGGCGAGTCCTATGCGTTGTACACTGATACGGCTGCATCGTATGACTATATGGACTTTGTGACGAGCTGGTTAATGGCGCCCAGCATACATGACACCTTGCCTTTCCCTCCTGTGGGTTCGAGTCGAGCGGTGGGGTCTTCCCACAGTGGTGGTGGTCCTTCGGCACCTGCGGTAGCGGCGACCTCGGAGGTTCCTTTCGTGCGGTTGTACACTCCTTCGTACAACATCCGGTGGGCCAATGGAGGGATAGTGCTGATGCTGCACCGTCCCCTTGCGATGGATCCGGAGGACTTAGGTTTGACAGAGGAGGTCCTCCGTCCTGCGATAAATCTTTCGGTCCTTTTCCTCTTTTTGATTTCTTTTGCTTGATACTGATTCTGCCTTTTCCTTGCAGCAAATCCGGGTGTCAACCACTTGGCTGAGAGACATCAGAGACTGGATAACATCGGTGACTGCCCATATTCGGGATGTTGTCCCTGTTCCTTCTTACTTGGTGCCATCAGCGTCGTCCGGGGAAGACTCTGGCTCGGGTAGTGGGGGCGCGTCGTCTCGCCGTAGGGGGAAGAGAGCGCATCGCAGGGGTGGAAGTTCTTGAGAGAGAGAGAAAGAGAATGTGGGTTCAGGCTGAGTCCCGTTGTTTTTGGCTTTTCTTTCTTTTTCCTACAAAATGATGTATCACAGAAAACAAATATATATAATGCAGTGTAGCTTTTTGATTACCTTTTATTTTAATGATGAATGAATGCATGTGCTTTTTAATTTGTTGCTGAGACCGTAAAACTGAAGTATTTTTTGGAATTTTCAAAGGAAAGCTTTTTTATTAAAAAAAGGGAATCGTATAAGGAGAAAACAGGATTCTTGAAATTCTTTTCAGAATATCAATTTTTATTTGAGTTTTCTGATTTGTCAAAAGAGGAAAAAGGGAAATTTCTAAAAATAGGGGGGTTGCCGATCGGCAAGCACCTTGACCTGCCTATCGGTAGTTCAGTCCAGTCCCATCAATTGAAAGCTTTGATTGGTACCCTCTTCAGCCTTTAGTACCTTGTGGGGTAGGATTCCTTTCGATTTCTATAGGGATTATGTCCCTTGTGAGGATTTTTGAGTATAAAAAGGGGTAAAGGTGGAGTGTTTTCCTCACACCTCTGCATCCTCATCTGCCTACCCATTATCCTTTAGTCTTGTAAGATGGCTCTCCCTGGTAGCATTGAGTTTGTCAATTACCTCAAAGCCTTGGAAGCTATGTGCTCTTATAATGTTGACTACGATGCTTTCAACATGCGTCGAGTGTCCTTATGGCGCAATCGGCCTATTGAGTGGAATATGCTGATGGTGGCGGTGCAATTCTGGTACCCCGAAGACCATGTATTCCGCTTTGGATTGGAAGAAGTTTGTCCTACCTATGAGGAATTTTCTGCCATACTGGGTGTAAATCCCAGTGTTGCTGCGGCTTTACCCAAATTTTCCCGTTCTCCTAGGGATTTATTGGTCGGGCTTCTTCATATCTCGCCTTCGGCGGCCAGGTCACTGGTTGCTGGAGGAATGATCTCCCTCCCGGCGGTGCTGCAGTCCGTGCATTTATGGGAAGTAGGTGATGTCGGCTATGCTAGAGCGGTGGTTCTGGGCCTGGTTACAAAGCTGTTGTTGGTGACTGGGGAGGTGCAAGTAGACCCACAACTTGTGGCTATTACCTCATGGATGTCATACTATCGTAATCCTAAGACGGTGATATTGGTAGAGACCCTGAATGGCCTGGATGCCTGGAGAGAAGGTCGTTCTGACTTTTTAAGTGGTAGCCGTGTGATGATGTTCATGTGGTTGTCTGAAATATTATGCTTGTCGACTCCTCCAGAATATCCTTTGTCGGTCGTGCCCAACTTCTTTTTGCGCTACTTCATCCGCGTTGGCCTGTATGTTGAGAATTGGGAGAATTGGTTGGTGGAGCACGGGGCTTGTGGGCTGTATTGGCCCGTGCTTTGGTGGGGACAGTTGCAGCCTGTTCTGGAGCTAGGAGTGTATTCATATGTGCAGCTGGTTAGTCTTAGACAGACCTCTTTTTATTTTCCTTAGCGTCTTTTTCACTAACTTGGCTGGGCGCAGGTCGTGCCCCTTCGGACCTCAAATTTCTTTCCGGTAAAAGATTTGACTGAGCGCCTACGTCTATTGCTTGGATCTCTGTGGGAGAATCGGCGTCCGTCGACCCGTCCCTCTCATTTTGTGGGGAAGGTTTGCCATATCCCCAAAGACTATATGAGGTGGTTGTGGAGGAAATTCGTCAGCAAGATGTTGGCAATAGAGACTAGTCAAAGGTGGTTTGTTTTATCTGACTCCATGGAAGGGGGTGTTGTGGTCTTTTCGAATATGGTCAAGGCTCATCGATCCATGGAATGTTTGCGACACTCTATTCAGGCAAGGGAGACTTGGGGTCCACAGGACGGGTCTTCTGGTAGCTGTGGGTAGGACTCTTGGGGAGTTTATTTTATGTAACAGATGTGGGGATTTGATCCGACTTTTTATGGAAATAGGGGGAAGGGAGTTATCCGTTCCTTTTTCTTATGTAATCCGTACTATAATTTCTTATTAATGAAATAAACAAGTTTTTGATCATCCAGCTGTGCCTTTCGATGAATTTTGTATTTTGAATTATCTATACCGATCGCTAAGGCATACATAATCCTTTTGTTCAAATAATTTTAGAATGAACCACCGTCCTCGGAGGTAAGAAAAGAATAGTATCTTGTGAAAAAGAAAGGGTCGCGCTCATGTGAGGAGTATGAGCTGCCTACGTACCTCTGGGGTTTTTCAAAAAGTTTTTATCTGTTTAAAAATAGTTTTTGCAGAGGATCAGGCCCACGTAGTTCTGGGTAGAGAGAAATGAAGAGTTTTCTTTTTTTTAGAATAGAAGGGAGATGAGAAGAGTCGTAGCGCGCCGAGATTTTGGACTAGGGGTAGAACTTCTTGAGACGGTCCAGATTGACTGGACGAACCATCTCCTCCCCATCTAGGTCAGTGAGCATGGTGGCACCGCCGGATAAGATTTTCTTCATAATGTAGGGGCCGCTCTAATTAGGCTTGAATTTCCCTCTGGGGTCCCAGACGGGTTCTATTATCTCTTTGAGGGCTAAATCCCCCTCCCGGACATCGCGGTCTTTGACTATCTTGTTGAATGATCATGCTATTTGGCGATGGTACCCCTGTATGTGGTAAAGAGCTTTTAATCTTCTTTCATCTAGGAGGGATAGCTCATCAAGACGGCTTTGTCACCAGTCTTCTTCACTAACCATGCTTTCGAGCATGACGCGTAGCGAAGGTATTTCCAGCTCCACAGGTAGGACTGTTTCCATGCCGTAGACCAGGGAGTAAAGGGTAGCCCCAGCAGAGGTTCGGATTGAGGTTCGATTGCCCTAGAGGATGTATGGGATCCGGTCGGCCCAATCCCTATAACTTTCTGTCATCTTGCTGATAATGGCTTTGAGGTTTTTATTGGCGGCCTCAACTGCACTATTGGTCTGAGGTCGGTAGGGAGAAGATTTGTGTCTCTGAATCCCGTACTCGTTGACTACTTCTGTGACTTCTGCTTCGAAATGCAACCCGTTATCTGATACCAGCTCGTGTGGGACCCCATATCGGCAGATGATATTCTTTTTGAGGAATTTGGCCACTTTCTTGGCGTTTAACACTGCGTATGACTCAGCCTTGACCCATTTGGTGACATAATCGATGGAAACCAGGATGAACTCATGTCCGTTCGAAGCTTTTGGCGCAACCTTCCCTATGATGTCGATACCCTTGGTGGAGAACGTCTAGGGAGAGGTCATGTTGTATAACTCTCGCGGAGGCAAGTGTTAAAGATTGGAGAACTGTTGCCATTTAGGGCATCTCTGAAAATAGGCGGTGCAGTCCTGGGCCATGGTGGTCTAGTAGTAGCCTTATCGGATGATCTTCTTGGCAAGCATTTGATCGTTCATGTTGGGATCACATTCCCCGCTGTGGATTTTCTACATTATCTTTTCAATGTCAGCCCCTGCGATGTAGTGTAGATGGGTTCCATCGAAGTTCCTCTTGAGTAGTGCTTTATGACAGATGATGTAATGGGCGGCTAGCCTTCGGAGGGTAACTCGGTCGTTCTTGTTGGAACCCTCTGGATACCTACTGTACATGAGGAGGCACCAAATATCATAGTACTAGTAGTTGACTAGATAAGGATCTTCTGTGGTGATGAGCTCAATGTGGTAACAATGGGTTGGTTTGTCTTGCTTTTGAACTAGCAAGGGGGTCATTGTTATTCTCTCAGGTATGTCGACCATGGAGGCCAAGGTAGCGAGAGCATAGGCTAGGTTATTCTTTGCTCGGAATAGGTAATGGAAGGTGATATCTCATAATTAGGAGGCCAACTCTTCTAATTGGTCATGAAAGGGTTGGAGCTTTTCGTCCTTGACTTTCCACTTTCTGAGCACTTGACCGATGATGAGGGAAGAATCCTCATAGACATTAAGGTGTTGGATACCTTTCTTGAGAGTGACCTTGAAGCCCTCCGTGCATGCCTCGTATTCCGTCATGTTGTTGGTGCAAGGGAAATCCAATTTAACGGCAATGGGAGTGTGGGAGTCATCCGGAGCGATCAGGAGTATCCCAATGCCATATCCCTTTTTGTTGGTAGCGATGTCAAAGAACATTTTCCAATGAAGGTGGTCTTGAGTGGTGCAGAGGATATTTTCATCCGGGAATTCAGAAATCCGGACATCTGCTTCGTCTACGGGGTAATCAGCGAGGTAGTCAGAGATGGCTCTTCCTTTAACATCTTTCTGTGTGACGTACACGATATCGAACTCGGTTAGGATCATCAACCATCAGGCCATTCGACTGGATAAGGTGAGTTTCTCAAGCAGGTATTTGATGGTATCCATTCGATATACAAGTTTGATGGTGAAGGCGAGCATGTAATGTTGCAACTTTTGGGTGACCCAAACAAGCGCGACACATGCTTTTCCGAAGTAGTGTAGTTGACCTTGTATACAGCTAATTTGCGATTGGCATAATAGATAGCTCTCTCTTTGCGGGAGTCTTCAAGGTATTGGGCCAGCAAAGCCTCCGCTGTAGTGTCGGTTATGGTTAGGTATAAGAGCAAAGGGAGACCAGGCTGTAGTGGCATGAGTACTGGAGGTTGGGTCAGATATTGTTTGATTTGGTCAAAAGCTTCTTGGCAGGCCTCGTTCCAAACCTTAGTTGAATCCTTTCGTAGGAGCTTGAAGATTGGTTCACAAATGGACGTTAGTTGGCTGATGAATCTGATGATATATTGTAATTTCCCAAGGAAACCTCGAACTTCCTTCTCTGTTCAGGGAGGCGGCATCTCAAGTATGGCCTTCAGCTTTGCAGGATCTGCTTCTATCCCTTTTTCGCTAACCATGAACCCTAAGAGTTTTCCATTTGTAATGCCGAAGACACACTTATGTGGATTAAGTCGCATCTGATACTGTCGTAGTCGTTCGAAGAACTTTCGAAGAGCGGGAGCATGACCTTCTCTAGTTTTGGAATTGATAATCATATCATCCACATAAACCTCGACCTCCTTATGAATCATGTCGTGCAGGATGGTTATGGAAGCCCTTTGGTAGGTAGCCCCAGCATTCTTGAGACCGAATGGCATAACGGTGTAGCAAAAGGTTCCCCATGGGGTGATGAATGCATTTTTTTCTTGGGGGTTTGGGTGCATCTTGATTTGGTTGTATCCGACAAACCCGTCGAAGAATGACTTGAGAGCATGACTGGCTGTGTTTTCCACGATCATGTCGATATTGGGTAGTGGATAATCATCCTTTGTAGAAGCATTATTTAAATCTCGGTAGTCTACACACATTCGAACCCTCCCTCCTGATTTCGGTACAGGTACAATGTTGGCTAGCCATGTGGGATATTCGATCACCCAAATGAACCCCACGTTTAACTGTTTGACCACCTCTTCTTTGACCTTGAGCGACCATTCGGTGCGGAGTTTTCTCAGTTTTTGTTTAACTAACTTGTAATCTGGGAGAGTGGGGATCTCATGCTGAGCTATTTCAGGATCAATATCGGGCATATCATCGTAGGACCATGTGAAGACATCCACGAACTCCTTTAGCAATTCTTCGAGTTGTGCGCGCTCATGCTCATCAAGGGTGGCCCCTATCCTAATCTCGTGCAGTTGGCTACTAGAACCGAGATTAATAACAACAGTCTCTTCTTCATTAACTTGAACGCGTTTATGTTATTTATTATTAACCTTATTTAGATCAGTTAAGAATTGTTCAATTACAAAATCATCATCATCAAAAGTTTGATTAGAATCCAAGCAGTTAATGTAAGGCACAGCAAGATACTCAAAATCTTCGTTTATTTCATTGATAGGAAAAACAGCATTGAGAACCTCATCAAAAGAGGTCTCGATTACATTTGAGCAAGGATAGACAACAGAAGAAGAAACAGGGTAAACATTGGGGTTAGGGGAGATTTTAAGAGGTAGAACTGGCGAAGCATGCCAGTTGAGGAGAGGTTTACCAGCAACGTTAATCAGACGGGATGGGTCCCTTGATGTAGTGCCTGAATGAACTATGCAGAGTGCCAGCCCCAGTGTCTGTAAGTTGAAGGAATCTTTAAAATCACTTTCCTCAACTTTTTCGGTATCTTTGATGAGCGGTTGTACGCGGTGTGAGAAACTTTCGGCCCATGGGTAACTATCTTGGAAAAAAATCTCCATTCCAGGCTTCATTTTCTTGTCTGTGTGGTCATACCATAGTTCTGGAAAACCGAAAAAGGGGAAATTCTCGCCCTCTTTGATGAATCGTCCATTCAGGGAGTCACCTGGGAGAATCTGGATGCAGTCTAATCTTCTCTTCGGTAGAGTCTGGCGGATCATTCTGAGCTCTTGTTCTGATGGCTGATACCCCAATCCACAAGGAGGGAAAGCTTTCTTCAGTTCGATGGGCTCAAGTATCCCCTACTGCCTTTGTCCTAGCCCCAGTCTAGGCATGAAGTGAATATTTCTGAACATCTGAATCACATTGACATTTCCATGAGGGTCATATTCTGTATAAACCCTTTGTTTGAAATTATCCCTTGTCGGGAGTAGGGATGACTCAACTCGGAATCCTGATAGGAGCATATCATTTGACCCATGCTGTATCTCAAGGATTGGATTGCTAGTGCCTGCACCTTCGACATTTTCGTTATCGCCCAAAATAGTGATGACTCACCCGTCGATGAATAACTTCAATTTATGATGGCGTGAGGAAGATACACCCTTTATACTGTGGAGCCAGGGTCGTCCGAGCAACAGGTTGAAACAGGTCGGGATATCAATGACTTGGAATTCGACGACAGGGTTTATAGGTCCAACTCCTATATTGTAAGTTTTATGGATCCCATCACCTCCCGGCGGGTATTATCGTAGGCACGCACGACAGTGGAGGTTGGAGCGAGGTCACTTTCTTTCAGACCTAAACATTTGAAGGTTCTCAGTGGGCAGATATTCAAGGCGGATCCGTTATCGACAAGAGAAAGCGGTACAACCCTCCCCATAACTTCGATGGAGATATTGAGTGCATGATTGTGATTTGGCCAAATTTTGGGGATTTCTTCTTCAGAAAAGGACAGCATTCGGGTAGAGGTCAAGGATCCGACCAGGTTTATCGCTTCTTCTGGTGTGGTAGAGGGAGGAACTATGGGTCCAGTGAGTAATTTGATTAAAGCATTTCTGCACAGCTGGGAAGACATGAAAAGCCCCTATAGAGTGATGTTAGCTTGAGTTTTCTTCATTTGATCGAGGATCTTGTTCTCCTCGATGGTCATTTCAGACATATGAAGGTTTTTAATGCCCTTCCCCTTGTCTTTTGCTGGTAGTGAGCTTGGAACCTGGTAATGTCTCCCTGATCTGGTCATGTGATTTATCGAAGAAGAGAAAAACATGAATCATGTTTCTTTATCGATCTTAGGCTGCTCTTCCACCCTATTTATTTCTTCGAGGAGTTCTTCTAATGATATCATCCCATATAAGTCGATTACTAGGCCAGTTCTTCCTAAAGCTTGCTCTTCATTCGAGTCTTTGAATTCTTCCCCCCATCCAGTGATAATAATTCTGGTTTCCCCTGTGAAGTCAATGCATTCCATGACTTCAACGGACTCCTCATATAGGTCTTCCCATTCTGTGGGGATGTGTAAGGGTGAAGGGACCAGGTGCCCTTATTGCTTCAAAGCACCAAATAACTCGGTGATACTGCAAATGTTATTGGTTTGCCTGAATGCTTCTGCCATAGTCTAGACAACATCATTTAAGCTAACTTCATCGATTGGTATTACCCAACTATCTGATTCTCGGGCACATTTTTGCGCCTCCAAAAACAACGCACTGAACCTCTGGCAGTCGATAGTCATCCTTGAGGGAAATTTCAGCCTGAACTCTAGGAGTTGGTTTAAGTCTTCTGATAATTCAATACTTCCACTTTCAGAACGGGTCCGGACAGCGATGCACGCTCTATTAAGGACTGACAGTGCCTGATCAGCAGGGCTAGTAGGGTGTAGGAGGAAATATGGGCAAATTTGAAGAGGTTTAGGAAGGTATAGGGGTGTGATTTGGGTTGATGGATCGAAATCCGGGTTTTCTTCCAAGAAGATGGCATTGGTGTGATTTGGGAGTGGATTGTGAGTAGTGTTTGGCTTAGGATTGGCTGGTGGGGAAATGGTACCTCGATCGATGAGATCTTGGATTATGTTTCGAAGGTGGAAGCACTGGTCAGTGGTATGGATAGCTGTTTGGTGAAAGGCGCAATGAGCATCGGTCTTGAAATCTCTGGGAAGTGGATTGGGTAAAGGACGTGGATCCAGGGGATTTATAAGGTTTCGACTTGACAAGGATTGGTAAACTTTGGAGAGGGGAGCATGAAGCTCAGTGTATTCCCTTTGGACGGGAGCAGGGCGGCTTTCTGGTGCCCATAATGTGGTTGGTTGAGAGATGTTGTTGATGGTTGAGACTGTAGCATTGGCAGGCTTGTTATATTTTCTAGGGGTGAACTGTCCGGACACCTTTTTTGGTTCAATTTTCACTTTAACGAGGCTTTACTAGATTTCCACTCCAGCCTCTCTGAGAGCTCGAAAGTGGGGGTAATACTGTCCTCCCATGGTTGCTCGGACATGGGGCAGGAAATTCTTCTTCACTATGTTGACCTGTTCTTCCTCTGATGATCGATTGGTCATGGTAGCTATTTTTCTCTCCATCGGGCTATGAAGTTACAGACTAATTCTCCAGAGTTTTGTTTAAGCAGGTCTAAATCGCGGCGGGAGACCTCGAGCTCTTCGTTGTATTTGTACTACGACATGAATTCTCTGGCTACATCCTCCCAGCTATGGATTCTGTATTCCTCAAGAGATAAAAACCATCGGAGGGCACTATCCTTCAAAGTTTGCTGAAACGGTTGGGCCATTACCTCTTCAGAAGCCCCTAGTAGAGTCATGGAACGATGATAACTGCGAAGATGAATAATTGGGGGACCACTCCCCCCGAACTTCTCGATATTTGGCATCTTAAACTTCTTGGGTAACCTAGCTTTAGGATAAGGAGACATGTGGGTGTAGTCCATGTAATTTCCAGAGATCCTGACTTGGTCAAACTTCTTGGTGAGCATCTTGAGATCCTCTTTGACTCTGTTCAACTCTTCCTCCTTTAGATAAGTGACCACAGGTAAGTTAGCAATAGGCTGGGCAATGTTTGGCATTGGAAGTTGGGCAGGCGGCGGCCCATTAGCCGGAGGGGTACGTGTAGCGTGTTGATATTCTTTCGGGACCCAGATAGGCTCGGGTGGACCCATAGCATGAGGAAATAGGGCCTCAGGCTCTTGAGGAATAGGAACTTGGTTTCGTTGCATTTCTCGGACCTCATCTTGGAGGTTGTCAATCTTGGCCACGAGCTGAGCTAGGACCGTCGGCAGATCTGGTTGTATGACTGGTGCTTGATCTGCATTATCCATGGAAGATGGATGGATTCCGAACTCGGAAGAAGTAGTAGAGGAACGGATGAAACTCCGGGGTGATTTGACTGAAGACCTAAGCCAATAGGGAGCCAGGCCAAGGGCTTGCGATCAACCTGAGAAGGCGTAGGATGAAATTTATTTTTGAGAAAAAGGGAAGAAACTAATTTTGGATTTTTGATAAATAAGGGAGAAATGTTTTTGAATTTTTGATAAATAAGGGAGAGATGTTTTTTGATTTTTGATAAAGAAGGGAGAAATATTTTTGATAAAGAAGAGAGAAATATTTTTGAAGACGGAACTCAGCATGATTATTATGATTATTATGTTCTCACTTGTATTTAATTATCCTAAATGCAATGTCGGACGGGACCCGAGCTTGGAAAAGTGGGGTTTTTTATATATGCAAAAACTACGATTTGGACTTGTAACCAGGCTCACGGACAGGGTCCCATTTTTAAAAATGCGCGAAAGTTGGGCAAAAAAATTGACCCGGAATTTTGACAGAGTTTCGGGTTGAAATTGGCAATCTAAAGTTCGTGTCCTAGTTCTGACACCTATATACGGTTATGCAGTTGGTCGAGTGAATCGGCATCGGTTCCCCCCTTTGGCGTGACTTCCACGATATACGTCTTGCTCTTGCGGGCAATCGGTACGTGTGGACAAGCCATTTGATATACCTGAGTGTACGTGAATTTCCTCACCATATACCTCATGGGGACGGTACATGTGTGAGCGAATTCGATATACTCGACGTACGTGAATGAATTCCCTGCGATATACCTCCCGTCATGACTTCGGTCAAGCGATACGATGCGGTGGAACCGTTCGATATACGTCGAAGGTACTTGGCCAATGGAAGGTGAGAGTCATATCGCTTAGGCTAACTGCGACCTGCCGGACCAGCTCCCATCACGAAGTTACCCTCAAGTTACTAGGTAAAATTTTGTCAATATCAATGCTCTTTGGTGATGTTGTGTGAATCATGCATGATTCTCTTATTAGTATCTTATGCTGAGAATGCCTTTCTTGATTATGCCAAACAGGGAGCAAAGTACGAGTACCCTAAAAGGTACACCAAGTATGGATAGGTGATGCGTGCAACATGGGGATATAGGTGGCCCTAGGTGTACGTGGTGTGAAGTGTACATGGAGGATTTTCTATAGGTGTGTGAACATAAGCATAAGCATGGGATACACATGTGAGGAAGGGGAACATGTAGATATGGGGAGGAACATAAGAAAATATAGTATTCATGTAAATAGAGTCAAGCCCACAAAATACACAAAATGTCCACTGTGGCCATCCCCGATCCTCGCCGCGGAGGGAAAAGGATCCTTCGGGTCCCACGCGCCCCCTTTTGGGAGAGCGCTTCGGCCGGCGTCAATTTATGAGGTGTGAAAATGTAGAGAGATTCAGAGTCGCCAGTCTATTTTACTCAAAACAGACAAAAGAAAGGGGGAGCCACCCCGAAGGATGGCATCCAAATACATACTGGTGCGTCCGAAACCAAAATGATTCAATAAGGGTTCGGAGGCTTAATTACGAAACGGGAAGGTGTTAGGCACCCATTCCGCCCTTTCGGTCTCTCATGAATATTTGCTATTTTCCTTTTTTTTTTCCCGTGAGATGTGTGCATGTGTATATATATAGAATGGAGGTAGGAATCCTCGGCATGTATCATGGAAAAGATAAAGCGAGTCATCCGTAGGAAGATATAAAAGTAATATTAGAAAAATAATATTTACGCGATTACCCCTACGTTGATTGTTATAAGGGAACGATAACAAATGTGGAGTAAAGCGTCACTAAGAATAAGTATATATATATATATATATATATATACTAGGGTATGCCCGTGCCTAAAGGCACGGCGAAAATTTTTAAAAAGTATGTAATTGCAAAATGATAAAAAATTTCAAAGTACATAATTATGAAAAGAAAACAATTTTGTTCCCCCAACAAAACAAAGTGTTTAGCCGTATATAATTAAAGTTATCCAAAGTATGTAATCGTAAGACGGCAAAACATTTCGATGTACATAATTTGTAAAATAATTATGGGACTATCCACCCCGTTAGAGAAAGCAATGTTCTAACAACACTAATAGTTTGTCTCAAAACTTGTATAAACAACATTGATTTAACTACAGGCACGAAGACATATAACCTATAATAGACCACACACTTAAACTAATAAAGATAGTTATAGTCCAAAACAACCACCATAGGTTGGCACTATAATCAATAACAACCCAAATCCATGACAACATTATTCGTTTACATAAAATGTCCAAAAAAAGGTAGTCAACTCAAAATAAATGTACAATATTTAAGTCGAAGATTATTTTACGACAAAAATTGTACACATTTTAAAAATTTTGGACAAAATTTCCTTTATTTATAGGACTATCCGCCCTATTTAAAAAATAAAAATACTCAACAACAACACTAACAGTACTAATAGTCCATATTGGACCTCGTTTCAACCACTATTGATAAGTTCATCCGAATCAAGTCGACCAGGTAACTTGTTGAGTCAATAACCATAGTGTAATGAACTCAAAGTAGTAACCCCTGAAGATTCTGATTGAGTATACCTGATTAGAGAAATATCTACAAAACAAAATAGATACATTAAATTAAATAAATACAAAACAAAACAAATTATAAAGATTAGTCGTAAGTCCCAAAATAATGCGTGTTAAGAATGAGTGGTAAGAAGCTATCACGGTACCATTTTGAGGTGCACTGTTCTTTCTTTGAGGTTTCTTCAAATACTTTACCTGTGTAAATAACAAATCATATATTTAAGTGAAAATAGTAAAGAAAATACAATGTACCTTTAACACGCAAAATTAGAGAAAAAAATTACATTAACCAAGGTAAACTATTTATGGTAATCATGAATATGGACACAATATCACATCATCTTTGCTCTATGAAGGGGCAACTGGTAATTTAAAACATTTGTAGATTAGTGAGTTAAACATTTCACATCTCATGTAATTGCAGATTAGTCAGTTAAGTTTTTGCTCTAAATAGGGCATTTGTTTTCATCAAATAGGAAAATGTAGTAGTATTCCACAACTATGTGTAAATGTAAGAATCGCTTTGGAAAACCACCTATTATATGTGCGGATGTAAGAATCGCTTAGAAAATAACCTATTCATTATCATCAGTACTGATCAAGAACTTTGAGAACAATCTATAGTGAATCAACCTCTTCTATCCTCACGTGCTCGTGGTCAAACAAGTCCTCGACATTTCATAAAAGAAAAAGTCATAATGATAAATTTCATAAACAAAGAAAATAGTTTAAATGAAAAGTAATCATGTACCTAAAAGGGTGAACTGATTCGATACATGAATTTGATGTATACCTGATACAAAATCACCAAAAGTTTTTTAAGAACTCCAGGTGTCATTGATTATGTAAGGCTAGAAACTCCATCAAATTCTTAGAGATTTGAGCAGATGATATAATAAAAGCAAAGCAAGATAAACAAAAAAAATAAAAATGTCAAGCTTACCGCAAATTTTATAAAAAACTCAAAGCATCCCAACCTATATACTCATTTGGGCAGCACTGCATATGTAATCCAGTCGGTCGTTCCACGAAGATTATACAACCTCGCCAACATATCTCATTTTTCTTAGAACACGCACATGTGGACTACAATAAAATTACAAATTGATACAATTCAATAATGATAAAAACATAATATATGGATGTAGTAATATGATAAAAACAGAATATAAGGATACAATTCTAAGTGTTTGGCGGCCAAACCAACCGGATCGGTAGTGGTACGTCTCTTGATTTGGTCCTGCTTGAAAACGTAAGTTTTTAAACGAAATTTATCAAAATAAAAAATAAATAAATAAATTATCAAAATTGCATACATAATATTAAACCACAATAAGATTTTCTTTCCTAACATGAACGGTTTTACTTCCACGTTCCCAAGATCTTGAAATTATAACATTGAAAAGGGAAATTTTAAAGTAACAGATATAACAGGGAAGTTGTGCTTTATAATTTTATAGCATATGAATAGAAAAACTAGTGACCAAATTTTACTTTGTAAAACAATATAATTCAAAGTGGAGAGAATAAGAAAATTTTACTTTGCTTCAAATTTAAGTCTCCATGCCACCTGACATCTTTGTTAGATATGCAATCAAGTTAACGAAAGAAGCAAAGAAAAATATTTTGGAAACAGACTCTAATGTCATACATACAGGTCTGCATTCGACAGCGACTTGGTCTAGAAATACCCAAAATTGGGCAAAGTTTTTTATACCCTGTCAATTTATAGAAATACCCAAACATACCCTATCAATATGTCTAGAAATATGTTGTCAATACGTCCAAAAAAACAAAAAATATGTATGCCCGTCAATATGTCGATATGTCTAGATATACCCTGTCAATATGTCAAAACAAATCAAAAAAATATGTATACCCTGTCAATACGGGTAAAAATACCCAATGAAAAGCCAATAATTCAAGAACAAAACGAACAGCAAAAAAAACGATTAGAACTAAACGATTAGAACAACCAAAAAAATGATTAGAACAACCAAAAAATGATTAGAAGAAAATGATAAAGTTTTAGTACTGTACAACCGAAATGATTCAAGAACAACTGTTGATGTTCAATGAAAAGCAAAAAAAAACAATTAGAACAGTTATTGATGTACAACAAAAGAAATTGTTGTTCAACGAAAAACCGTGCATAAAAAACTATTACTAAAGTTAATTGGAGGCTGAACAGTATATAACAAAACCATGAAAAGCCGTACAACCAAAAAAATTACCTTCTTATTATTGTTGTACGTATAGCTCAAAAACTACCCAGTTGTTATTCAAGAACAAAACGATTAGAAAAAGTAAATAACAAAACGATGAAAATTCATACAGCAGAAAAAAAATACCTGGGTTGTTCTTCGTTGTTGTCACGATGAAAATCCATACAGTAGAACAAAACAATGAAAATCCATACATCATAACAAAATGATGAAAATCCATATAGCAGAAAATCAATACAACAGAAAAAAAATGATGAAAATTACCAGATCTGGGTAGAACAATCAGAATAGTCATCGGTTTGCGGGTCTAAACTCACCGGCATTTGGATTCGGGGTTCGAGTTGAAGGTAAGTAGGTCGGATTTAGGTTGGAGGTTCACAGGTATAGGTAGTCGCCGACGTGGCAATGGCTCAAAGTCGGCAGCGGGTTCGTGGGTTAAATTTGCAGGCGGTTCAGATTTGTAGTAGCCGAGAGAAACAAAATAGAGAGGGAGGGTGAGTAATTTGGGGGAGAAAAATAAAATTGACGGGGAAGGGTAATGGGGTAGGAAAGTGTTAGAATGGTGCAAATACAATTATGCCCTTATTTTTGAATTTTCATAAAGGGGCAAATAAATTAGAGTGTGTTGAAAGAGGGGGGAATTCAAAAATTTCAAGGGTAAAATATGAAGTGCAAACAAAATTCATCTTGATGACATCATCCCTTAAGCTTATGACATACATAAGTTTTATACTTTATTATATCTATATAATAAAGTAGGAAACTTATGTATGTCATAAGCTTCAACTATGATGTCATCTTTTGAGTTTTTTTTAATTTCCTATTTTGCCCTTGAAAATTTTGACTTCCCACTCTTTTAACACATTCTAATTTATTTCCCCCTATTTTTCAAAATTCAAAAACAAGGGTAATAAAGTAAATTGCTTATCCAAAACCTCTTTCATCTCTCTCCCTCTCACACGCATGTTCTCAACTTCTCAAACCCGCCAACAAAGAGCATTTCTCCCACCATTAGCCACCAGATCCACCAAACCATATGCTAGGTATGGTTATATTTGAAGTTTTACTTATCAATCATATTTGAAATTTTGTTAATGTTTACTTCGAATTTTGTTTAGGTTTTCCCAAATCCCCTATTTTGCGATAAAATTCATCTCCATTGCCGGAGATGAGCAAAGAATGTACTGGTGAGTTTTGTTTTTGTGAGCAAAGAATCTTCTATTTCTAGGTATTTGTTGGGTGTGTTGCGTTTCCCTCTATTGCTGTTGGGTATTTGATCGAATTTCTCTTTATTATGCTGCTAGCAAGGTTGGCTCCATTGCTTCGTGCAACCAAACAAATAGTGGGGTAATATTTTTTATGTGTTCTACACAATAATTGAAAGTTCACGAATATTTTGGTTTTGTTTTTTCTAAACAAATCTGTGAAAGCCCTAACTGAAAGTTTTTTTGACATAAAGGAAACGAAAGTTTTTTTTTTCTTTTGATTTTATGCACCTTCTTAGGTTTCTATGGAGCAAAGAGAAATCCCTAACTGATGTGGATGTTCAGTTCTTATTTTGGAATTTTACTTAACTGAAATTTATATTTTCTTACATTTTTGTTTGGAGTTCTTTGCGTTTTTTTCTTTTTTTGACCATCAAGGACTTTATCACAGATATGAAGTTATCAATTTTCTCCCTTGTATCACAATACTGTAGGTAATTTTTTTCCCTTTATGCAAAGTCTTTGTTTATTACTTTTCTTTGACATGGCTTCCTATTATTGTTATATTTTTTATATTACCTATAAATTTAGTTGTTACTAAAAAATGATGTTCTAATTTGAATAATCTCCACATTTAAAATGGACGTACAGCGTACATGTGTATTTGTATTGTATTGTATTGTATTGTACCAAGTTCTATATCACTAATGTATTTGTATTTCACCAAGTTGTTCAGAGAAAAAACGTGTTTCTTTCTATACATGTATTGCACCAAGTTGTTATTATTTATATCACTTGAATTTTAAACACTGACACTTTTTGTACATCCGTTTTTGGTTGATTTTGCAGAACGATGACAATCTATTTGAACATGTAAATTCAATTTTTTGTACTCAAAATTCCTATTTGTCGGTGCTCCTGAACACATCGCTGAGCTGATAAATACTATTCGTTGTTGACGTGGCTTAGAGGTAGCCTTCTAATATCCTTGCTATGCTTATTCTACTTTGTGAATATACTTTTTTATTTGTGAATTGCCTTCAATTAAAATGGAAAAAGGTTTGTTTCATTTGGAAACTTATCTCAGGACTATTTTCATTGTTTTGAAAGAAACACATGGCACCCCTGTTCAATCCATGGACAAAAGTGAAAGAATGGGACCTTAACGGAAAGCAAGTTTGTGTTTGATTCAATTTTCACATATATTATTTGGCATATGATCTATCTATGTAAGATATAAGGTGCACTTAGTGTATTAACTGGGTTTTAACTTTTGATATTTATTTTAAGTTTACTTGAAACCAGGTATGGTTTGCAATTTTTTGTAATTGGTCCTGTAATTATTGTTAATTTCATATTCATTCATATTCTGATGCAAATATAGGCTCTTTTTGGCTATAAAAAGGAATTGGAATTTGAATAAGAATGTTCATTCTTAATCTGATGCAAATATAGCTGCCAACCATCATTTTTGTAAATGTATGATAATTTTTGTTTACTTATGATGCTATGAGAAGTTTGTGGCTGAATCAATTTTCCCGTATATTATTTGGCATATGATATATCTATATATACTATAAGGTGGACTTAGCACTTATCACTTAGCAAATTTTTATAATGTTATAAAATTTTGGTGTATGAGATCACTATTGTGTTCTCCAAATTGTTTGCACTTTTGGTTTTCCAAGATTTTCGTACTACCTTAGCTTTATGTGTTGGACATGGTAGTGTACTCTGTATTGAGAATGAATTTGAATTGAAAGAACAATAATCATTCTCATGGGTTTGTAGATATCATATTTCTAAAAAACAGTGATTTGAAGCAAATGTTATAGAGCATTGCTACAACGACATGGGATACCGACTTAAATTCGTGACCCAAGACACGTGTCCGGGTGTGATTGGCGCATTTGGAGTGGGACACACCATTTCAAGGTGTTCCCACTCAAAACGAACCAATCACACCCGAACACGTGTCTGGGTCACGAATTTAAGTCGGAATCTCATGTTTCCCAAGTATTTTCTAATGTTATATACATTCATTGTTTGTTAACTTTCTTATAAGCCATCTAGATCCTTAAACATTTCGTCCACTTAGTTAAAGTTTCTTATCCACTAAATCCTATAAAACAATAACAAAAGCCGTACAACAGAGTGAAAGAGTTTGACACGACCGTCAAGGGTAATTTCAATATATGGAGAAAAGAATATGAAAATACAAATTCTGATTCCACTTTGAAACTTATGCATGATTAGATTATAATGGCTAAAGATTATGCAAGCATCGCAAAAGCTAAGAACGAAAGTGGTCTATATGATTCCTTAATTAAACATTCCAGGAGAAGTCAACATGCCATTGGGGAAGCAAATTCTGATGCCGAGCTTCAACAAAGTGCACTTCATCGAGCAAAAGAAATGGATGACATTTTATCTTTAGCTAAGGACCGATTATATGATTGTATGACAGTAGCAAGAAAGTTGAGGGCCATGCTTCAGTGGACAGAAGAGAATGTAAATTCATTAAGGAAAAAAGTGTCTTCTTAATACAATTAGCTGCAAAAACAGTCCCCAAGCCATTACATTGCATTCCTGTAGTGCTCACAACAGACTATTTCTTATAGGGTTATGAAAACAAGAGGTTTTTAAACATAAAAAACCTTGAAGATCCTTCTCTCTTCCGTTACGGTATATTTTCTAATAATGTGCTCGCAACATCTGTTGTGGTGAATTCAACAGTGCTACATGCAAATGAACCTGAAAAGCATGTTTTCCATATCGTGACTGTGAAATTGAATTTTGCAGCGATGAAAATGTGGTTTCTTGCCAACCCTCCTACAGGTGCCGAAATCCAAGTGGAGAATGTTGATGATTTTATATGGCTTAATTCCTCTAATTGCCCTGTTCTACGTCAGCTTGAAAAACGCTTGCCATTACAAGCAGGTTGACTATTTTAATTTTTTTAATGTCAGATACAATGTGAGATACATTGTTTTGTTCAAATTTTATTTTTTTCCCAATTGAAAACATAATATTTGATGTCTGATGTTTTTCATTTTTGTAAATCAGTTAAACTTGAAAACACCAGCTATATGTTTTATTCTAGACCTTCTAGCACTCTCGATTATGCACATAAATACATAAGAGATAGATTGGAGTCTGATTTATACGAAAATGGTATCTATTATTTTTTTTCATTCGTTTTTTATACAACATTCAGAATGATATTATGTATTCTAAGGATACACTTCTCAAGTAATACGAGTCTAATATACTGATTTATGGGACTTATTTTCAGGGTACATGTTATTATGACAATTAGTGATTTTGTAGGCTATATGTTTGTCTCTGTATCACTCTAATTGTCAACATTTATCAGTCCAATCATCAATAACTGTTTGGGGCTGATTTTAGGGACGAACTTTTGAATTTTACACTGTATCCTATATGTAAAAGCATTCTAATGCCATTTTATTATAGTAGATTAACTATTTGGGGATGATTAGGATGGTGTCGTGGGCAAGAGCCAACCTCAAACACATTGCCCAAGGATTATCGTATTTCCATAGACACTCTTTGAAAGTGTATATGCTCTGCATATCTCTTTAGAGATTCAGACTTGGTTGTTAGGTGCTTAAGATTTAATGTATTTTACATTAGTTTTCAAAGATATTTTTCTTTTAGTTTTCAAACACATTTATATCTTCTTTTTTAGATGAAAACTTATGTATTGTTGTTGTTCTATTCTTTTCAAGTGGGGACTTTTATTTTAATTCATTTTAGAATGCTGTATGTTATGTGTATGTATATCACTCTATCTCATCCCCACACTCTTCTCATAGTTTATGAATCACAAATCATTCTTATTTCATGATCTATAGATTGCAATATTTGTTAGTGTTCTAAGATGATGTATTTTTTTAGCCTAACTTCTCTCCCTTTTCTGATTCCTTTAAATTTAAGTGCTCCACTTATTGGTATGCAGCAGCCCCAGCTATTGGTATGCTACTGCACCAAGACCTTTGCATTTACATACTCCACCAAGGCTTCTGCACTGGCATACACTAGCCCCGACTATTGGTAATTCAACAAATGCGTCCGTCTCAACAACCCCAGAAATAACACCATCACAGTATCCGCCTCTTCATCCACATGAACCAGTCAACATGAACCTAGATTCGTCGCAAGGGAGGAGTCGACTGAGTGGTTTGATGAGCCTAGGCACATCCAAGTTTCCATTTCTTTAGTTTTCATCTATTACATGTCATTTTTCTAATTTGATAAATGTAGATTCCTTATGCGGTCCAACTTTCTATGTATTTGCTCTACTCATAACACTGTGCGTTATTTTTGAAAATCCTTATCCTACATGCTAACTAATATTATTCTTGATTGGTTTGGCTCTGACTTTTCAGTATCCTACTGCACATTGACACTGGACATGAACATCTTTAAAAAGATGGTGCGCCAAGGGGGATATGGTTAGGTCAAATTTGTGGGTTTATTTCATTATAATGAACTTGGTTCTAGATCTATGTTTTTATTCCATATTTTTGTCTCATTTGACACTGTTCGAAATGTGTTAACCTCAATTCAGCAAGCCTCAAGCATCAAAATCTCAATTGACTGTTTTCGAAATGCGTTAACTTCAATTCAGCAAGCCTCAAGCAAGCTTCAATTCAGCAAGTCTTATTTGATTGTGTTCTAACTCGAGCCTTAAGCATCAAAATCAAAGCTTTCATTTTAGCAACTATGTTTGCCAAATGACTATAGAACTCACCATACACAGCTCAAGGATCCATCTGAACAGTTCTTGAAGACTAAGGATACCAATGACGGGACGGAGAAAGCTTTTCTTGATGAGTTGAAGGCCCTGGATGAACAGATCTCTCGAAAGATATTTATAAATAGCTATTGAATAAATGCCATGGAATTAAGGATGATTGATTTTAAATTGATTTTTCGAAAGAGATCTCTTCTGTTTTATTTAAATTGATTTTATATTCTTCAGGTACTTTGATTGATTAATTGTGTGGACAAATCATTAACCTTTTCTAGGGGCATAGTCCGGAAAACAAAATTCAGCCTCAAGTGAATTGCAGTGGTGGTGGTTTTACTGGAATGTCAGCTCAAGCAGATTCAAATTTAAACTCAAGAAGATCCAAAGAAGATCCAAAGAAGATCCAAAATTTATCCCCTGCTGCCCAAGATTCTCTCTTACTATATACATATGTATGTTTTTAGACAACATGTGGTAGTTTGGTTATGTATATTTTCTTTCTTTACCTTGGATGCATAATATATAATCAATTCTAAGAGAGTGATATTTCACCATCTTTGTTAAATTGTTTAGTATTTACATTCAGCCTAAGCAGTTGAAATCCATTTTTTTATTAACTGTGTTATTATTACATGTGAGTTATTAACACTATTCATTATTTTAAGCAGTACAATATACCAAAATGTATTCGCTCAGATTTTTTGGAGTGTTGCCTAAATAATGGAATGACTAATAACAATACTTTGCCATACTCTCTCCCCAGTTATATTCTTACAACTATGTTGATAATGTATAAGCAGTAGCACTCATATGTTGATCTGCAATTGAAGGGTGATATGTTCATTGAAACTATTGGTGTTTATATATTTAGGTGGTGTCTCCTACTTCCACCAACCGAGCCATTCGAATTCACCATTACTCACAGAATCTTCGACACAAATGGTTTAGTGTAATAATAAATAGTTCATAATTATGATGGATATTACAAGATTGCTATTCAGTTTTCCCATACATATCGCAAGCATTTGTGCTATATTTTAATTTTTTTTGTGTATTGTATTGTATCTCATCAACAACGGAGGGAGCAAAGAATACATGTAATAATACGTGTAATCTTTCTTGACACTCTGTTTCTAAGATATTGATCCAAACTCTCTTTCTTTTTGAATTTTTCCGGGTATGTCATTTAAGAAATTAGCCCTCAAATATCACTCTGTCTGACGTATAGATATTATTTCCATGAATTGATTGAATCGATGATGTTTATATGATAGATTATTACTATTATTATTGTATTGTTTGTTTTATTAAACATGATGGATAGTCTTATATAAAAAGGAAAGTATGTCCACTTTTATGTTTAGGAGTTGGTTGTTGAATTAGGTGTTTGTTGTAGTTGGTGGCGGTGTCGCGTTGTAACGGCAAGTACAAAATTAGGGGCTAAATTATCAGCGTGCCTTCAGGCACGGGTATACCCTAGTATATATATATATATATATATATATATATATATATAATATATAAGAAAATGGATTTAGAGAAAATAGAAGATGAGAGAAAAAGTGAGAGAAAGGACTCGAGTCTCGGGTTTTACCCCGAGCCGCTTACGTAGCCTATAAAGGCATCAAAGTCCACGTAGTTCGCATACAAAGCAAAGGGGTGCGGTTTATCCCATAAATCCAAATGTGGGATCTCTTATTTGTAAGTGTGCGTGTGTGTGTGTGTGTGTAGAAAAGGTGTATTAGTTGTGAGAAAAGTGTGAAAAAAGTGTGAGAATCCCTACTTGGAATCTATGAGTAAACCCTCTTTTTCTTGTTTTTGGGTTTTTTATTTATATGAAAATAAGAGATTTGCAATAATACTAAATAAAAAAAGTATATTAGGATGTTTGAGATGAGATAATGAAAGTGCTAAGTAAGAAAACGAGTTATTGGGAATTCAAGAGAATTTAAGAGAGAGTTTGAGAAAGTTGGACCTTCTTGAAGATCTTGAGCTTGATCTTGAATGTTGGAGAGCAGCCCTTGAGCTTGGATGATGATGGAGATTGGTTAATTCACCAAATTTGATGAAAAAGATGATGAAAAGTGGAGGTAAAGGAGGGATTTGGAAGTTGAAATCACGCTGCCTTCGAGAGAGGTTTCTGAGGTTCATTCAGAGATATTTCTATCAGATCTTGGCTCTTTTTCCAAATGAGGCCAAGGCCTACTTTTTATAGGCCCAGGGGTCTACCGATCGGCATAGCCATGGAACTACCTATCGGCAGGTGCCGATAGGCAGGGTCTAGAACCTACCATTTGGTAGTGTGCTTCAGGATTTTTTGGAAAACCGGTCGCCGAGGGCAAACCGTTGGTCAGAATTGTGCACGGGACATACCGTTGGAAAGGTATTTCAGAGATCTTCGAAATTACTTTGGACCACTCCCGAGTTTCAGAGTTGACTTTAGGTCAAATATGGCTCAGAAGCGTTTGTCAATCCATTGGACGGGGAATCATGCGGACGCAAACAAATCGTTCGTCCGCATGGTAAGTTCGAATCAAGCACGAGGCATACCGTTGGAAAGGTTAGGATATGTACTTAGACATTCCAAAGAGATCGACCCGGTTTGGAGAGTTGACTTTGGTCAACCGGGCTCGGGAAGTGCTCGGTGGCCTCCCGGAGTTAAACGGATCGTTCATCCGCATGGAAAGTCAGAATCGCGCACGGGGTGGACCGTTGGAAAGGGAATTAAGTGCCCTTAGAAGATTCATTCAGCCTCAATCGAGCTGAAGAGTTGACATAGGTCAAATAGAGCCCGAGAGCGCCCGGGGGCCTCTAGGTCAGGTTTCGAACGCAAATGAATCATTCGTCCGCATGGTAAGTCAGAGTTGGGCATGGGTTGGACCGTTGGAAAGGGTATTCAATGCCCTTCAAAGATTCATTGAGTCTCGATCGAGAAGAAGAGTTTAATTTTGGGGTTAAACTGAGCCGGGGGTGCCTGATGGCTTCCGGGTCAGTACTCAGGACATGACCTGGGTTTATAGTGATGACGGGAGGTACTAGGGACCTAAGGAGAGTTAGGGGGTAACAGAATGAGGTGTCTACACAACTAATGGGTTACAAAAAATGTACAGAGAGATTCACAAAATAGCCTAAGGATTCGAGGGGAGAGTGCTGGTATCCTCGACCTAATTCTCTTGGACGACGTTGGCCACCTCGTCCCCATCTTCTCTTATGTTAGCTCCCTCTATCTCCATACCATCCAGTGGCGTAGTCTCTGCAGGGGTAGCGACCTCCTCTTCAACCTCTTGAAGGGCTTGGGCAAGCTGAGGGTTAGCAAAACCCAGACCTATGAAGTCAGAGGCCTTCTAACTCCCTGCCTCTTTCTCCTTAGCAGTCGCCCATTTGATAGTAGCCTTAATACCTATTTCGAGGTACTCAAAGCCAAAGCTCATGAATTCATCGGAGACTTTATAATCAGCCAATATCCCCTCAGAAGCATCCTTAAGGGTTGCCTTCACTGCAGAGTCGACCTTTTGCTGGATAACATCGTCCTTGGCCTTCAGAGCAACAGCATGGTCTTTTTTAAGCTTGGAGATCTCTTTATCCAGCTCCTTTACCCTCTTCTCAGACCCATCAAAGGCAGACTTCAGACGGTCAACCTCTGCATTCAGAGAGCTTTGTACCTTCTCGAACTCTTGACCCTTCTGGATGAGGGGTAACTTCCTCAGAGTCCAATTGGCAAGATAATGCATAGCAGTCAGGCCCTGCAAACCAAGTGGTCGTGTATATGATTTGAAATTCAAAACAGAGGTTACACTTGGAAGCTATACTGAAATCTGAAGACATACCTGAATAGACCTGTGGAGGCCGAACTCAACCAGCAGAGGTGTGTCCATTGATCGATAAAAAAGTTTGTCAGCATCGATCATGGCAGAGCTGATAGCATCCAGTGCCTGCAGACTATGGCCTATGATGTTGTCATTGATTTTTAGTTGCTCTATACGAGCAGCCAATGCATCAGCAGAGGATATTGGGATGGTAGAGTCCCCACCTCTTTTTTTCTGCCTCTGATCCTCAGGGGCAGGGTCGGTAGCACTTCTCTTCTTTATGGCCTAAGCCCTCGAGGTTGAGGGAGGTGGAGGAGGGTCATTCAGACCTGACTTCTTAGCAAGCTTTGTCAAACTCGATGCTGCCATTTCCCAAAGCTCGTCGGATATTCCCTTCGGACGCTCTGCAGGGTAGAAAGGTCTGAGTTAGAGAGTTAGACATGCATAAACTCAGAGGTATAACTTGGCATAAAAACACTTACCAAGGTTTGTAAGAGGACTTCCCCCTAAACCAGTCTCAGAGAGGTAGTCGGGGGTCATTAGGTGTTCAAATTGTACAAGTAGACCATGCATCCCCTGATCCTGAAGGTCTTTGACCTTCTGAAGATTTTGCAGGCTTAGACCAGGGTCGGCCTTAGTAGACATTATAACTTTTCCCCATCTTATAGGCATTCGCGGCTCTAGTGGGGAAGAGGGGGAACTTGGGCCAAATTCCCATGGCCCTGAGGTAAAGAAATAGCGAGGCTTCCAGTTATGATTAGAAGTTTGAGTTATCTGGAGCATCTTCTTATCAGGTTTTTGAGCTACAAAATGATAATAGCTTGGATGGTTTTTGGCAGATAAAGGGACATAGCAACCTACAAAGACCTAGATTGGAAGATCTGAGTGATGAACAACCCTCCATAAGACGATGGCCCCAATTATTACCCTCCAAGCATTGGACGACAACTGAGAAGGGGCCAAGTTGATATAGTCTAGTATAGACCTAATGATCGGATGGATGGGCAGGCAAAATCCCAACTTGAACATCATCTCGTACAAGAAGATCTCACCATCTCGACCGTGGTAAGCACTCTCATCCCTCAGAGGTCTCCTGAGCTTTATGGAGGGGTTGACGGAGTATAAGTACCTGAGGCAAAGAAGGTCGACCTCACTAACTATACTCTCAATCTCGGCCACCTCAGAGACGTCGACATCACTCTCAACATCGTCATCGTCATCGTCATATTCTACCTCAATGTTGACCTGAGCGGACGTTGGAGGATTACTCGGAAACCTCTGAGAAAACTCAGCTCCCGTGACGACCGACAGGGGGATGGCATCAAGGATTGGTGGAATAGCCATGCTTGGTCCAATAATCTCAACCTCTGAGGAAGAGGATGATGTTCTTGAATTTTTATGAGACGAGGCCCGACTGGAAACCTCTGCTTGATCAGGGACCCGATCTTGTTGATTTGAGAAGTCCATAGCCTCTTGAAAAGAGTCCATAGACATAGGGTCTGAGGAGGACGACTCAGACTCAAACATTGGTGAGGGTTTAGCAGGGACCTCTGCTTGGCTAACCGGTTCTGATGGTTCAGGATATACGACCTTCAGAGGTGGTGGAAATCTAGGTCTGAGGGGGAATTCCTCTGATCTACAAGCTACCTCCTGCGCTCTTTCTATTTGCCTAATTTTCTCTTAAGTCTTCTTTCTGAGAGAAGGGAACTCCTCTAAAAGCTGATAAAGGGGTCTGAGTATAAGAGGCAGACCCTACACTTACAACTCCCAAATAAAAAACAGGATTGGCAAATGAGATTAAAGATCAAACTATCAAACCTAGAGCAATTACCACGAAGAATACACAAGAACAATTCGCTAGAAAAAATGGAGATCTCATCGAAAATATCTTAAAACTCGTCGGAAAATGCAAAAGTAAGAAGAAGACAGGAAAAATGAAGAAAATAGAACGGTAGAGGATACCTTAAGATGAAATGGTAAGGGAGAAGGAAGGAAATGCGAGAAATCACCACCAAAAGCTTTAAGCCAGAGCCTTTCTAGAGAGAGAAAGCTGCAGATGCGAGTTAAACCAGGAAAAAGAGAGAAATGAGGAAGAAAGAGGGAAAATAGGGTTTAAACCCTTAAGTATGAATGCGCATTCCCCAAGGCCCATCATTTCCTTGGGAGCCCCAAAGGACGGCTGACATCACACGCTTGCCAGGCACGCCTCACACTTCAGCAATGGACAAGTGTCAAATGAACATTAGCACAAGGAAGAAAGACCTTGGAGGTGTGGAGATCCCACAGTCACCTGCTCTCACATGTGACTAAGGGTTGGGGGTGATTGATATGTCCCAAATGTGCCACCTTGGCTCAGAGACATCAACCTCGGCCGAGGACATGGCCGATGTTGGAAGGTCCTTGGATCAGTGACCAGCAGCCTCGGCCATAGCAAGGTCGGCCCTGACTGACACTACTACTAACCTCGTCAAGGGGAGTCTGCATGACAAAGGGGGACAGTAGTTCGTCAAGACGCCCAGGAATGACAACCTCGGTCGAGGATAGGCCGAGGTTACAAGGATCCATACTTCTATCGAGGCCGACCCCATCAGTGAATCAGCCGGTGTTCCGAGCATATTCCAGCTTAGCCTCGGCCCAGGTCGACCCTAATACCTATCCTCGGCTTCAATTAAGCCGAGGCCATTATGGCTCACCTCGGATTGGATAGGCAACTATATCTTACCAACCTCGGACTCTTCCAGTCCGAGGTTATGACCAAGCATAGAGGCCGAGCCTTTATTGACATATATGTACAAGGACACGTGGACACAAATCAGTTATAACAAATCATCCCTCCCACGTGGGGGTAATATTTCATCATCATTCTCTACATGTGACAGGGACAGATGTCTTCATCATATTGGCAAGATCAACACACACATGCTCTTTACATGCATGGGGGGTACACTACACCCCCCAGGCACTATAAATACTTGTCTTCTCCTTCTTATAGGGGGATCAAAACTTAGAAACCCTAGTTAAAACTCTGTTCAAATACACAGTAGTGAGAGAAAGCTTGAGAGATTGTATCTATGGCCATTAGAGCCCTCATATAATGATATTAATCACACACTTGCACAGTGGATGTAGGCCTGAATGGCTGAACCACCTATATTCTGGTGATCTTACTCTTCTCCTCACCTCCTTCTACTAAATTCCTTTATGCTACCATTATTAACATTAAATTGAGTTTACAAACACCGTGAAGGGTGGTGTTATTTCCTGCATTATCATAGCATGTGATTACTTTCCCACTACGAGTATGAGTTATTTTCTTTGTGCAATGCCAACTATAGAGTATTAAAGCGTGCATTTAAAATATGTCGTGAGAGACCTCTTTTGAAGCTATCCCTTCTTCAGATAATTTTTTGAGCAAATGCACGTGTAGGGAGACGTGGCATTATAGCCGAGTAATAAGGCTTTTGTTAGATTTTTTAACTACAATTATTATAACATTTTTTCACAAGGAGAAAATTTCTTCAAAACATCCTACTATGGACATGAAGCAAGAAAAATTCAAAACCAAGAGCAAAACCAAGGCCACAAATAAAAGAAAGCATCCTAACTTGGATGTTTATATTTTTGTTCCTGCTCTAGGTGTGGGATCTTCCTCGCCAATGTCACGTGTCCAAAGTCAAGCAGGGAACAAGTTGGTGGGAGTACTATACTAGTTGATCAAAGAATAAACACTGACATAGGTGGCATAGAATAAAAATACCAAACCGTTATCAAGCGAGAGTACGATGCATATCGAAGCGGGAACTTCTCAACTACATATCCAAACCGCATCTTCCCTTATGGAAGATATTATTGTTTATAGAACTATATATAAATAACAAACAAAATGGGATGTATATATACATGGTCGACAACGTGCTCATTTGAAAAAGATGTTGATTATGGAAGTATTCCTTCTTATAGTTACCATAGTTCGTCTTCAAATGAGATTAGGTAGCTTATAATTGTTAAAGGTCACTTTACTAATACTTCATATTTTATACCAGTTCACGAGGAAGTGATAGTTGATCTTTGAGATAGTTCTCCTAGTCACTGAGAGGAGGTAATGGTACCTTCTCCTTCAACTACTACTCCACCACTTTATTTCTACCTTAAGGCAACTTCCTCGCCACAATGCTATGAGTTTTCTTTATTTCTCGTGATATTATTTATTACTTATGCATCATAGTCTTGACCAAGTTTCATTTTTTATATGTTAATTTTTCTAGAGCGAGCATGGCCCTATGGGTGAGCACTTCCCCTTTATTTACTCTATCATAGCTCTCCTTATTCGTATTCCTTTTAATTGAAGGATTAACTATATGCTTATGACATCAACAAAACTTGATCATGAGGTAAATTTACTTACCAAGTTTTTTTGGGTAAAATATCAGGTGGTGTTTTCACCTCCAATTGACATTTATTTTTGAGTTTGAAGCTGCAAGTTTATATAAATTTAATCAATTTCATTGAATACACTCACCACACAAATATAAATTAGGCCAAGTGTAAATAAATTCCAATTTTAGATATTCATTACTAATTCCTAAGAGAGCATTCACAACTATCATGTAAGACAGAGGAAAACACCATATTAAACTAGAGTTGTGATAAAAATACGAATTTTCTCCTTTTAACCTACACATGTATCTAGGTAATTTTTAAGAGAAGAAATAAACAATCACAACCACAACACTCAATGTACGAGGAAAACCCAAATGGGAAAAATCTCGGACAGATAGGCCTAGACAAATCCACTACAAATATGGTTTTATAAAAGGACTCGAAAGACTTATAAACTTGACTCACTAGGACTTGCTGATGTCGTCTCCTCTACCACTATTTATAGTACGCGAATCTCCAACGCGTTCCTCAATACATCCCGTGCCTCGGTATCCACCGAAACCCAAAAACCATTTCCAATCAACAAGTATGCAGAGTTCCACTGCATACATACATGATGAAAGAAATGTAGATAGTATGGAGTTTTTCTTCTTCAATTTGATCAATCAAAATGATATATGTTGGAGAGAATTTTGTAAAGGAAGATGATGAGTATGTTTCTTCAAAGTGCAAGTTATCTTCAAATAGTTATTTTCGTCCATATTAAAGTAAGAAGTGTAGTGGACCAAAACAGTTATTAAAAAAGAACTCTCGAAAATTTTTTAAAAAATTCAAAACTGGAGAAGGTCTTTCAAACGAGGTCATTCGAACGACTACGTTCGAACGAACTTCTAACGATATTTCAGAACATTTTGCAAAATAATTCTTTGGGAGTTTCTTTGAACATGCTCATTCGACGACATTTCTAATGAAACTTCTAATGAGATTTTAGAAGATTTTGCAAAGAAGTTCGTTAGAAAAATTGTTTGAACAGGTTCGTTCAAACCAATTCATTCGAACGACCTGGGAAAATTTTAAACAAAAATTTTAAATTTTAAAAAGAATAAAATGAATGCAAAAAGTTTAACAAAATCATTCTAATTGAAATTTAGTTTATCTCCAACGCAAAAAATATTCAGGTCGTATAACTCTTGGTAAACAAGCATGAGGAATTGATTTGATGATGTGCGAAAGACCGGATGCCCAAATTCTATATGGTTGATAGCTGAATGACTCTATAGAACCCAAAATGTTTTTTCCCAATGGAATATAGCTAGTACAAAAAATGACTCAATTCAAAATTTATCCTTACAAATGTCCCCCTTTGGCTATTCCAGGACAAAACATAAAATAAATAAAATACAAAAAAAAATGACACTAAATTTGCTAAGCCAAGCCGTCAAGCCGATCCTAAAGCCCACCCCCAAAAACCAAAAAAAGAGGACAAACTGACTCGACTGACTACTAAGATGCATTGTTGAAAGTAAGCGATGTATTTTCAATAGAAGTCCTACACACATGAAACAACAAAGACATAAAATGCACGGGGAAATAGATAGATTAAATACCAAAAATTTCAAACTCCCCCTAAACATGTTCTCCCCCTTTTTGTCCAAAAAATACAAAGGGATAGAACTAATCTGTAGTGTTATTGAGATACAATGTTAAAATGAAAAGGAGGAAAAGATCCATAATAAATAAGGAAAGCAATTAAAACATTCCACAACAATGATATCATAGAAAAGACAAGCAGTGATGCTCATTAAAAATTAAAACTATCAAGTGCTAAATAAATGTACCAATAACGAAGCTAACTTTATAAAGATGGGAATATAAATTACTAGTACAAGTGAGGTATATATATAAAGAGAACAAAAAATGCTCTCTCATAAGTACATAAATAAACAAAAGAATCATCACGGAGCTGGAGCATCAGGAGAAGGGTCATCTGGAAGTGATCTGGTACCGGAGGAGCCCGCACCACGACTCATCTCTATACGAATAATCTCTTCAAGATGCTTTATAAGGATGGATTCTCACCTAGCTCGGGCCTCATCTCAACATTCCTCTGCCTCCTCTTGATGCGCTTGAGCATCCTCGTCTATCTGACGATCCCTTTGCATGGTGAGTAAAAGTTCATGTAAAAGTTCCCTATCCTAGGGTCTGTCCTCCTAAATCTGCTCAACCTGCATACGCACATCCCTAAAATCCTTTGACTCAATTGGTGGGTGAGGATGAGAAGAATATGGTCTTGAGGAAGTGGGAGTGGATGACGCTGCAGAATGGGATGACGCAGAGTGATAAGGAGTGGACTGAGGATACCAAGAGGACGGTGACAGCGGGAGTGACCAATAGAGGAGATATTAATTATATAAAAATGAGTGACGAAAATATCCGAGGGAAGGAGGGGACAACCAACCTTAAGGCAATGTCTAGTAATAATAACTACAAAAGGTAAAGCTTGCCCAACGGGACCAATAGGATTTATCCTAACGTCTTTAAGAACACTAAAGATGAAGCGGGGAAGGTTAATAGCAGCGTTAATGCTAATGGCAAACATTAGGTCCACGTGTGCCCTTAAAATTTGAGTGGAGTTGGAACGAGGTAGAAGTCATGCACAAACAATCCAATTAAGAATCATGAAATCAAGATGGAGATTTTTATGAAAAATGGTGACTGTATCGTCCTGGAAAAGTCAACACACGGTATTCATAATGAGGCGTGTCTCAGGGCGAGAGTCATTTGGCCATGGAAATGTGGGCTTGTTGACGAGAGGAAATCCTACAAGACGTGCAATGGATACAGGTGTATAGTGACTTCTCTACCATGGACAACTGATAAAAGTCCATCTTTAACATCTCGCATACCAAAGAAATATTCTCTAATGAGATCGGGGTAAACAGGGTTGGTAAGGTTGAAAAAGGGATCCAAC
Source organism: Sambucus nigra (assembly GCA_949130495.1). NCBI lineage: Eukaryota > Viridiplantae > Streptophyta > Magnoliopsida > Dipsacales > Adoxaceae > Sambucus > Sambucus nigra. Next base: position 277,221,296 of record OX422210.1, on the reverse strand, counting down.
CCAAGTGAGAAATCCAAGATGAGACTATAGTGCCAGAAAGAGATGTGATATCGACTAATTTTTCGCAGGCAACTGCACGAGTGGCAAACCCCTGAGTGTGGTACAAAGTGTGATTATCAATGGTTTGCCAACGCAGTCGAAGGTTGGGGATGGAAGCATCAGCGAAAGTGTTCTCATTATATGAGGAAGAGGATGGATAACGCTCCTCAACAGATGCATGAATGGGAAGATTGAGTCGACCACGGTTAGGCATAATGAGAGGAAAGAATTAGAACCTACCCATATGACAATACCAATAAAATCGCCAAACACTATCAACACAACCAAAATCAGCAAAAACCAAAACTCCAATAGTAGTAGGATAAATATAGAGATTGCAGGGTAAAAATATTAAGTGTAATGCAATGAAATTATGGACAAAAATTTAAACTTTGATTAAATGATAAGATAATTTCATGATACTAACACTTAACTAGGGGCAAAGAAGAGAAAAAAAAATATCCGATGAAAATATTTATAAATCATAGCCCCAACACAATAGAATGGGAGTACATAAAACGGGTAAAAGAACAAACAAATGCTTGAAGTTGTGAATAAACCCAAATAATACAACTCTCAATCATAAGAAAATGAAATGGAAGAAAGAAAAAAAATACCTGAAATGAAAACTCCACAAATCGTGTAGAAATAGAGAGATATATGAACAGCTAGTGATGGTGGAAGTGAGTTAAAGGTAGAAATGGGTAAATAGTAACAGAGGGTTGAGGAAATGGAGAGAAATGGAGAGTGGGGAAGTTGGTTATGGGGAATAAGGGAAAACGTGGAAGATTAAGAGGTAGGATAGAGAAAGAAGTGGAGAAAAATGAAGTGGGAAAAAATCTTTAAAAACTGCCCAAATATAACCCATGTCGTTCGAACGACTTCGTTGGAACCAATTAGGAATGGAAAAACATGAAAAAATTTATAAAAGTCGTTGGAATCTCTTTTGAACGACAACGTTTGAACGACATTCGAACGAATATCGAACAAAAATTCAGAAGATTTGGGGTAAATTTTCGTTTGAAGTCTCGTTCGACCGAGTTTTCCAACAGAAAACAGACCTTTTAAAACTCTAAAAATCGAAAAAAATCAAAAAAGTAACTTAGAAAAGGGCTTGTGAAGGTTAGAAACTAACCAAAATATGATTTTGAAATATCCTAGGTAGTGTAGACATATCTGAACCGTGGGAGCGGAAATGAAGGGGTGTGAACAATACGAGAGAGAATGACCTAAGACAACACATGAGTGCAAAATGACAAACAACATATTCTCACAATATACACTCAAATATGCCTTGTGACAGAAAAAAAGGAATACAAATGAACATTATCTATAAGGCAAAACACATAGAAGATCGATGATTCTCATGCCAATAGCATCACAAAACAAAGGCAATATAGATTATTTGTGAAAAACCATTGATCTTCAACCTATATCTCCCATCAAAATAAATTATGCTCTAGTATTTTTTTTATTTTTGAACGAGAAAAAATGGCAACCTTTTGATGCCATAATTTTAAAAGATATTTTTGTTTATGCGAATGGAGGCTATTCACGCAAAAACATTTTGTTTTTCGCAGCCTGAGTCCATTGCTAATCACAAAATAATCGGATAAATATTATTTTTTATTTTTCCAAATACGGGCAATGGTTTTACATGCACAAGATCTATTGCTTAAAAAATTCAGTGACAAAATTGATAAGACAACACCGCACTTCACCTAGCATATGGAAAGGACAAATATATCCACAAGATTCTGTGAGGGGTGTGTGTAAGTAAGGCAATATTATGAGGCAATCATAGAGAAATATATCGTAAATAAGCATCAATGCACACAAGTAACACGAAGTCCGGATTAGCAACTCATCTAAAGCCACATGGACATGTAATGAGATAGGGATCCGAAAACATCATACACATTACCTATAGACAAAGATTTATGAAACCCTTTCTAACCTTTCTCCCCCCCCCCCCCCCCCCCCCTCCCTTTTGTAAAAAAAATGAAAATATTTTTGGAATTTGTTTAAAAAAATTATCTATAAAATATAATCTAGTTCGTATGTATAAAGATAGACATGAAACACAACCTAAACTAGATGAAGAACTCTGAACTCAATCAATGGAGCAAACCCCAATGGATTTCCTAAGGTTTTCAAACCTAAGGGCATCTAGAAGTTTGGTAAAGATATCGGCCAATTGATCATCGGTGCCTACAAATCTTAAGGAAACGATTTTCTCTTCAAATAACTCTCGAACAAAGTGTTCTAGATTCCTAATATGCTTCATTTTAGAATGTTGAATGGGATTACGGGAAATATGAATTGCACTCATATTGTCGCAATAAATAGTCATTACCTTGTGGAATACCATAATCCTCCAACATTTGTTTTATCCAAATGAGTTGATTGCAATAACTCCCGGTGGCTATGTATTTGGCCTCCGCTATGGACAAAGAAATGGAATTAGGTTTCTTGCTCATCCAAGAGACAAGTGCACTACCAAAATAGAAACATCCACTAGAAGTGATTTTACATCCATCAACATCTCCTTCCTAATCGGCATCCGAATATGCCGATAGACAATAATTAGTGTCGAACGAATAACAAATCCCAAATGACAATGTCCCACTAACGTATTTAATGATACGCTTAATAGCAAGTAGACGAGACTCTTTTGGAACAACTTTATAACGCGCACAAACTCCTACACTAAAGGAAATATCCGGACAACTAGAAGTTAAGTAGAGTAAACTACATATCATACTCCTAAAAAGAGTGTGCTTTATATCCTTTATTTCGGTGTCCTTACTAAGTTTGACCGATGAACTCATTGGAGTAATTGCATGCGTAGAGAATTCTAGATTAAATTTCTTCACAAGATATTTTGCCTACTTGTTTTGGGAAAAAAATATCCCGCTATCGAGTTGACACACTTAAATACCTAAAAATATGGTAAGCTCATCGACCATACTCATCTCAAATTCATCTTGCATTTCTTTTGAAAAAAATTTAGTATGTTTATCACATGTAGATCCAAAAACTATGTCATCGACATACACTTGGGCAACTAAGATCGCATTCTCAACTTGACGAACAAATAATGTCATATCTACTCCCCCTCTCAAAAATCCATAAGAAAAGAGATAAGTAAGCCTATCATACCAAGCACGGGGTGCTTGATTCAAACCATATAAAGATTTTTTCAAAAAGAATACGTGATTAGGATAATTAGGGTCCTCAAAACCTTTAGGTTGTTCAACATAGACTTCCTCCTAAAGAATGCCATTTAAAAAAGCAATTTTGACATTCATTTGATACAGTTTAAACTTAAGGTGACATGTTATGGCTAGTAAAAGATGAACCAACTCTAACGTAGCAACTAGAGCAAAAGTCTCATCAAAGTCAACACCTTCTATTTGGGTGTATCCTTGTGCAACTAACCTAGTTTTGTTACGAATAATGACACCATTTTCATCCATTTTATTTTTAAAAATCCATTTAGTACCAATGATATTAGTATCACTAGGTTGAGGAACTAATTCCCAAACATCATTGTTCTTAAATTTAAACAACTCTTCTTGCATGGCATTTATCCAATATTCATCGTTTAGATCTAGCTTTGATTTTAGAATTATATCACAAATAGGAAACTTTATTTTCTAATTGAGCCGTAATCTTGACACCTAATTTGGTATTCCTTATAATTTTGGAAGGGTCGTGACTTTTACGAACCTACGGAGATGGATATTTTTTCTCAATGGTGGGGCCCACCAAGTTAGTGTGAGACTCAATGTTTTCAACACCAGGAAGAGAATCACACTCACATGAGAAACCTTCCTCATTATCAACAAATGTGGTTGGTGCATCGTCTTTTATGACTACATTTATTGATTCCATGACTTTTGAATTCATTAAGTAGTAAACTCTAAAGGCTTTATTGTTTTGAGAATACCCTAGGAAAATACCCTCAACACTCCTCGAGTCAAATTTACCTAGAAGCTATCTATCCCTAAATATGTAACAAGGGCTACTAAAGAATCTAAAATAGGCTAAATTGGTTTCTTGCCAATCGACAATTCATATGGAATTTTATTTGTATTAAGACGCAAGTATACCCTATTCACGATTTGAAAAGCGATCCTAACTGCTTCTGCCCAAAACCTACGAGGCACATTCCTACCTAAGAACATAGATCTTGCCATTTCTTGGATCTTTTGATTTTTTCTCTCAACTATACCATTTTGTTGTGGTGTTCGAATGGCTAAAAATTCATGCTTAATTCCAATTTCATCACAAAAGTTATTCATTCCGGAGTCCATAAATTCGGTTCCATTATCACTCCTAAAGAGGTTTATGGTAACACCGTGTTAATTCTAAAGAACTCTACATTTAACCATGAGAAATTCAACAGCCTCAAATATTTCTCTTAGAAAACCTACTATATAGTATCTTTAAAAGTCATCCACCATCACTAAGATATATCACTTTCCTCTTAAGCTCTCGGTACGAGTGGAACCCATAAGGTCCATGTGTATCAATTCTAAGACTCGAGAATTAGTTATTGAGTTCAACTTCTTATGTGGATTTTTAATTTTCTTTCCTAATTGACAAGGCCTGCAAATTGAGGAGGTTGGTTTTCCTAAAGATGGTAAGCCTCGAACTAGATCTTTTCTCAATAGACGATCAAGATCTATAAAGTTTACATGACCTAACCATTGATGCCAAAGATCAGTAGACGAGACTTTCACGCTATTACAGATGAATATGGACTTTGGAATGATTCCATAGCAATTATCATTAGTCCTCATGCCTTGTAAAATAGCCTAACCCAATTTATCATAAATGGTGCACTCTGATTGACTAAATTTAACATCAAGGTTTTCATCACATAACTGGCTAATGCTTATCAAATTAGCCTTGAGACCATCAACATAAAGAACATTTTCAAGTTTAGGAAATCCAGAAATTTCAATGGACTCTCTACTCATAATTCAAGATTTACTTCCATCGCCAAAGGTGACCTTACCATCTTTATAGTTTTCAAGAGTGGTAAACAGAGATTTATCACCTAACATATGTCTCGAACATCCACTATCAAAGTACCATTGGGAGGTATTTTGAGCTTTAAGAGAAACATGAACAACAAAAGCTTTATTGGTCTTATCTTTCTTAACCCATGCTTGAGTTGTGTTTTTCCCTTTATTGACTCTAGTCTTTTGGTTGGAATGACTTTTTTGGTCCATAGAGAACTTTAGAAACTTTTCCATTAAATATTTAGATGTATTAACTAGATACTCAACTTGGTTTTTAAATCTAAATAAGGAGCTATAATGTGGACTAGAAGTTGTAAAATAATATTTCTTCTCAAGATTGTAACAAAAATATTTAAGGCGACCCCTTTTGTGACAATAAGTACACACATAGGGTTGGTTTGGAGTCACTTTTTGTATATTGCTTAGGCGGACTTCTTTTAGGTAGATATTGTTTTAGTAACAAACTTAGCTACGGGTTCATATTTAACATTAGATGACTCACCTTCTTCATATCATATACCCTTTATCTTTTGATAACCTTTCTCCTTATATCCTAAAATGGGACGTAGAAATAATTTTCCCATTCTTCTTGAATTATCTTCGAGTGTGACTTTGACTTCCCGAGAGGACTCGAGATCTTTCTCAAGTTGGACAATTTTTTCTTCAAGAGATTTTCTAATTTCCATGGATTCATGAAGATATTTGTGGACACATGCTAGGGAATCAATCAAATCATATTTTTCTTTACCTACAAAGATAAGCTTCTCAGAAAGAGATATCTTAAACGACTCGAGTTGACTAACTAAATCATCCTTCTCTTTTAGGCGTTTCATCTCCTTTTCTAACGTTAACACCTTAAGTGATAATCTCTTATTTACCTTATGAATATGCATGGACTCGGTGTACAACTCTGAATAGGTGGATTGTAACTCACTTTCATCTACACAACTACTTTCTGATTGAGTGGGTACAGCCTCAAGATCATGCTCTGAATTATCAACATTAGGATGTGACTCACTTGAATCACCAGCATGACTTGCCATAAAGGTGGTGAAGTTGTTTCTAGAAGGGACAGAATCATCGGAATCCTCAGACTTAATCTCACTATCGCTAAGAGTAGCATTATAAACGGCCTTTTCTTTACCTTGTCTCTTAAGCTTAGTGGGGCACTCATGCGCTCTATGACCTCGTCCCCCACACTTAAAACATATCTCTGAATCATCATTTCTAAGGTTCTCTTTTAAAGTTGTCCTTTTTAAACTTCTTTGGATCCTTAATATTAAAACTTCTACTACCCTTGTTTTTGTTTTTCTCAAATTTTGGTTTTTCAAATTTTGAGTCTTTCTTTTTTAACTTAAGAAATTTTTTAAATTTTTTAGCAAATAAAAATATATCATCAGGATCGATATCGAACTCATCGAATTCAGACACTTCTTCTTTCTTAACTTTTAAAGTTAATCCCTTATCTTTGGTTTTGTTATCTTTAGGAAATATGTGTAATTCATAAGTTTAAAGATCACCAACAAGCTTTTCAAGTTTTAAAGTATTTAGTTTTCCTAAAGAATTAAGAACTGTGAATTTCGGGATGAAACGCTTAGGGAGACATCTAAGAATTTTCTTGACTACTTAATCTTCGGGGATTTTATCACCTAAGTTAAATAAAGAATTAACAGTATCAGATATACGCGCGTAAAATTCATCAAAAGTTCCAGTTTATTTCATGGTGATAGTTTCAAATTAAGTGGTCAAATTTTGAAGTTTAGAAGCTTTAACAACACTCGTTCCCTCATGAGTAACTTGGAGGATATTCCAAGCCTCCTTTGAAGTCTCACACATCATTATACGATGAAACTCATCGGGAGTTACATCAATAAACAAAGCATTCAGACATTTAGGGTTAAAGTTACACAATTTCAATTTATTCTCGCTCCAATCCTCTACAGGTTTTAAAACAGTTTCTTCTCCAACAACAATAGTAGGAGGGGACCATCCTTTTTCAACAGCCACACAAACACATTCATCGATTGATTTCAGTGAAGATTTCATACGAGCTTTCCAATAGGTATAATTTGTCCATCAAACATAGGATGTCTATTCAACGAAAAACTATCCATATAACCTCCAGGATTCATCTAAATAACTTTTAGAGACTAGCTCTGATACCAATTTGAAGTTGCAAGGTTATATAGATTTAATCAATTTCATTGAAGAAACTCACCACAAAAATATAAATTAGTTCAAGTGTAGATAAATTCCAATTTTAGATATTCTTTACTAATTCCTAAGAGAGCATGCACAATTATCATGTAAGACGGAGGAAAACACCAAATTAAAATAGAGTTATGATAAAAGCCAAATTTTATCCTTTTAACCTGCACATGCATCTTAGGTGATTTTTGCAAGATCAAATAAACAATCACAACCACAACACCCGATGTACGAGGAAAACCCAAATGGGAAAAACCTCGGACAGCTGGGCCTACACAAATCAACAGCAAATATGGTTTTACAAAGGGACTCAAAAGACTTACAAATTTGACTCACTAAGACTTTTTGATGTCGTCTCCTCTACCTCTGTTTGTAGTACGCGAAGCTACAACTCGTTGAACAACACATCTCGCGTCTCGGTATCCACCGAAACCCAAAAACCATCTCTAATCCACAAGTATGCAGAGTTCCACCTCATACATCCATGATGAAAAAAATATAAATTGTATGGAGTTGTTATTCTTCAATTTGATCAATTGAAATGATATGTGTTGGAGAGAATTTCGTAAAAGAAGATGATGAGTATTTTTCTTCAAAGTGCAAGTTATCTTCAAATAGTTATTTTCGTCCATATTAAAGTAAAAAGTGAAGTAGTGGACCAAAAAAGTTATTAAAAAGGAACTACCTAAAATAAAAAAGAAATTCAAAACTGGAGCAGGTCGTTCAAATGACTACATTCGAAAACGACTACATTCTAACTAACTTATGATATTTCAGAACATTTTGCAAAGGAAGTCATTGGAAGTTCGTTTGAACATGCCCATTCGAACGAAATTTCTAAAAAAACTTCTAACAAGATTTCAAAAGATTTGCGAAGAAGTTTGTTAGAAAATTGTTCGAACGGGTTAGTTCAAACCAGGTCGTTCGAACGACCTGGGCAAATTTCCAACAAAAATTTTAAATTTTAAAAAGAATGAAATGAATTGGAGAAATTTAACAAAATCATTCTAATTAAAATTGAGTTTATCTCCAACACATAAAAAATATTCAGGTCATATACCTCCAAGGAAATGAGCATAAGGAAATGATTTGATGATGTGCGAAAGACCGGATGCCAAAATTCTTCATGGTTGATAGATGAATGAATATATAGAACCCAAAATATTTTGTCCAATGGAATATAGCCAATACTACAAATGACTCAATTAGAAATTTGTCCTTACAGAGTTTATATATTTCAACCGTATTTTCTACCTAAATGGTTGATCCGATAGGGATTGCTCATTCTAGGGGTCATTCAACCACCATACCCATTTCACAATTACTTTAACTTTTCATTACTTTCTTTTTCAAGAACGATTATTTTGAAATAATTGGGTTGTTTTTTTATAAGCGCTATATTTACATGCCACCATTTGTAATATTAGGGTTACAACTTCTTCAAGCACCCTTGTTAAACGAACGAGAGTCAACACTCACATCCTCACTATAAAGGTTATTGTAGCTATTCATATGTAAATCGTTGCTCGCTTATTTCTTTAGAACTACTATTCATAATGTTTATTGTTCTATTCACAAGTACCCCTATTGAGATTATTGAGTACTTCATTTAGTGGCATCATCATCGTTGTCTTTTCTACAAATAATATGACAAATTCTTCATTAATGAATTTGTTGATCAATTATTACTAACAAATCAGCCAACAAAAATCTCATTCAAACTAAAACTTGAATTTGTGATGGTTGGTTTCAAGCCAAAAAAAATAACTTCACGTTCTTTTATGCCACTAACCAACACTTTATAGTTCTCAATACCCATGGTTGGGAAATCTTTATGCCTTTTTTCAAGAAATCATATCTTCTAAATTTGAAATTGTTAATCCCATATTCAATTTAGTCCTCCAAAATCATAATTTATTACATGAACCACTACATAAATCAAAACTTTGGTCATATTTATGATAAGTTTCTTATAAACCATGAGAAAGTATCCTGTAAGCCATGAGGGGGGGAGTTGCATGTATAATCCAATGATCACATGATATGTTAGATAATACACCACTTAATAACCACTATGCAAAAGGTCGAAGAAAAAAAAACATAAGATGGCCACGAAATCAAACCCCAAATTCCCAATCAACATATATCCAGCATAACCCAAATAACTATTACAGGAATCACAAAAGGAATACATAATTCCTTCATCTTCAAAATGTTTATGGAAATATATAGAACATATAAATCCATATAATCGGCATAAGAAAAAAAGACAGCAATGTTATTACTCTTCTAGCTAATATGAATGTGAATTATTTGGGCTAGAAAAAATTCTTTTCACTCATCTTGAACATGGATAATATTAACATTTTATCGAATGGATATGTGATAATAAGGAGTTTGAGTGTCGTTATAGTTCGGTCATTAAGAATTGGAAAATATACAATTTGTTACGAATAATGAAAGTGCTAACTCAAGACTAAAGAGTTTTAATATATGGACAGGGTAAAGAACAAACTATTTTTTTCACATTTAATTGATTAAATAAAACAACCTAAGTGAAACTTAGCATCGATTAAACAAATTTGTATTAAACTGATTAAACAATTTTATCTTAATCTAAATCAAGCATCTAGGTGATAGCATGATACAATAAATCAATCACACACAACGTCCGATGTACGAGAAAAACCTAAATAGGAAAAAACTAGAATGGCCCAACCAACACAATTCACTATGATGAGGAACTACACAAGTACGACTGAAAACATACATAACTTGACACTCTTGCAATACTTGATGCGTTTTCATTCCTTCGATGTCCCCCATTCCAACAGGGGTAGAAGGTGGAATCGTTTCGTTGGCGCGACTGCTTTTGGATTTTCTCCCATTTCCAGAATTTAACAAACAAAGAATTTACGAATAAAAAGGTATTTCATGAAATTGGATTCATGAATTGGGAATGGTACAAATCATCCAAAGGCTTATCAAAAATTCCCATAGATGACGCCAATTTGTTATTGTCTAAAATTAATATATGAATTTTATAGGCCTTAGCTGATAAATATGAATGATAAACTATAACAGATAAAGAGATTAACGGCTTAGATTAGGAGAGATGAGAGATAGAGAAGGTAATATGAAATTAACATGGTTGAGCCCAACGAGGTTCCTACATCCATTGGTATAATATTGTTTATGTTAACCATGAAAGAATGGATACAAGCTCTCGTGAATCACTCTAAGATTTTGTGTATGGATGTTAGGTTGAATCTTTCGGGATCCTTTATTAAGTGCCATTGAGTGTTTATTTAGAGGCCACTTTATATGAGTGTGAGAGAGAGAGAAGAGAGATGGAAGATACAGAATGCCTTTATAAATCAAGAAGTTACACTTTCCTATATTTTCCTACATTCGAGGAGACAGTTAATGATGAGTCAATCACAATCAGCTGAAAGACTAGCACACGTGTGTATAATGAGAGTTGTGCATATTACCACATATGACCCACACGTGTGTTTGATAATTACTAACATATTCCCATATATGTCAGCATTTGACCCCTCCTATCAGAGGTTTATCTCCCAGCTAGAGTGATAAAGTATTCTCCTAATTTGTTTTGACCAGGAGTGTTTGCGTTAGTTGTGTTATATTTTATTACATCGCCTCCCGGCCTCTGGCTAAGCTCATCAAAATTCCTTGAATGTCCCCCATTCCAACAGTAGTGGAAGGTGGAATCGTTTTGTTGGTGTGACTGCTTTCGCATTTTCTTCCAGTTCCAAAATTTGTGGACATAGACAAAGAGTTTGCGGATAAAAATGGATTTCATGAAATTCGATTTGTGAATTGGGAATGGTACGAACATCAAAAGTCTTATAAAAAATTTCCATATATGACGCCAATCTATTATCATCTAAAAATGATATATGAATTTTATGGGTCCTAGCTGATAATTACCAATGATAAACTATAATAAATAAAAAGCTTAATGACTTAAATTTGGGAGAGATGAGAGACAGAGAACGAAATATGAAATTAACGTGACTCAGCCCAATGAGGTTCCTACATCAACACGTGAAATGTTGTTTGTGTTAACCATGTAAGAATGGATACAAACTCTCACGAATCTATGTAATGTTTTGTTTATGGCCATTTGGTTGAATCTTTCAGGATGTTTTGTTATGTGATTGAGTGTTTATTTATAGGTCATTTTATGAGAGAGAGAGACTTTATAAATCAGGCAATTACGCTTTCCTACATTCGAGGAGATGGCTAATGATGAGTGAATCATAATCAGCTGAAAGGACTAACCCACGTGTGTGTATAGTGGGAGTTGTATATATTCCCACGTATTGCCCACTCCTATATTTGGTGATTAATAATATCAATTTATTAATTATAGTCGGCCATCCATCCGATCAAGAATAATAGTGAGCCGACCAAGGAGATGGAGTGTCAACCACGTTCAGTGACTGAGGTGAGCATCTTCTGATGACAAGAGTCACCATACCAATGGTTCATGTCACATTCCATATTTATAGTAAAATAATTATACTTTGTTTAAGGATAATTATGAGTCTTCTAAAGAAACTTTTATAGGCCCAAGCAAAGGTTTTATCAAGAAAAATTCCAATGCAATGGTAATTTATTGGATCGCCTAAGACTCAAATGGGTGGATTTATTCAAAAATGTGACGGGCTCCATCAAGAGGCAATATTACAAAAAAGCAGAAGGAAAATATTACGATAAATTTTGGCAAGGAAAATGATGGAATTATGCATATTCGATGCATGCGAACTCATTAAAAGGGGTATAAAATATTTTGACTTATTTAATTCGACCCCTCAATTTTAGCAAAAAAAATAGGCATAGTTATTTTCTTCCAACAACAAAAGCAAAGAAAAAATATAAAAGGAAATTTAAGTCAATCAAATAATTTAAGTAATGATTACATATTACATTACCAACAATAATCCATAACTAGCACTATTTAAATGACATTTGAAGAAAAAATAATGAGATCTAACACAACAAGTTAAGAAAACCAATGGTAATCTTAATATAAGGAAACATGGTAGAATTGACCAAGGTTCTATTGTTTTTGCTATATTTATTTTCGATTGTTCTACTCTGAGCTGTAGGATTCTCGCTATTTTTTAGAATTCAAATTTGGAGAGTAAAGAAGATAAAGGAAATCATTTCTCCTATTTGGGAGTTTAACGAGAAAAATGGGAGGAAACTTAAAAAACTCTCACATTCATAACTTCAGTCCACGAAACCCGAAGAAAAGAAATGGACTTCAACGATTCATATGGAGATACTTTAAAACTATGTACGTTTGTTAAACAGACATGTGAGATTTTTAAATCCTCAAACTGTGGTTTAGGAATGATGTAGTTCTATCTGCTCCAAATATCAACGGAGCAGCTATTACAATGAGATCTTTTGGTCAGTAAAGTTTTCAAGGCCACGAAGGCTCCATCACATCACATTATATAGGAGGTGAGGTCCGAGAAGGTAGGTGAGGTCCAGCTGGGTGAGTTTGCAATTAAAATTAAAAATAATTATAAACATTAGGGGTTACTTTGTGGTTTTTAGATGTGTATAATCCTCAAAAAACTAGGGACTGATGGAGTTTTGGGATGAGTTGGTAAAGTAAAAAATTTTGACTAACAAAAAAGCATTTTGTCCCGCATAACGAGAATTGCCACGCCACGCGTACAATTTATATAGTCCAAATTGGTGTAAGTGGATTTTAAATGATAATGAATTATATCTGATGGTATCATACAAAAATTACCTTAGTGTATCATACACGAATCAAATTTGAACTGGATTAGGGAGTATCACATCTGAATTCGTTTGACATTAACGGATTCAAATCGAATCCAATAATCCGATGAATATTTATATGGATTACAGAATCTGAATTTGTTAACAGACCAATAATCTTATCCAATTTATTTACTTTTTTGAAAATTTGATTTGTTTAAATAAATAATAATTTGTTTTGCAGTTTATAATGATTTTTTTTTTTGAATTCTATTAAAAAAATATATGGTTTGAATTGTATAAAAAAATATTTTCCAATAAACTACAATAATGTCTTTTACATTAAATAAAAAATATGTTATGCAATGGCTAAATGAATGTTCCAAGCACAAAATACTAAATGAACACATACATGTTTCAAAGTTTCAAAGTTCAAGATCCAAACAAGCAAAAACATATTACGAACTTAATCCAGTTGTGACAACCCGCTATCTGAAATAAGGGGTGGCCAGCCCTATACCCCAATGAAACAGGAAACATAGATAGATATCATCCTCAGCATCACAGTAAACATACAAAGTATACGGAATAACCACACCACATTCCAGAAAACGGGTTATCAAAATTTTAGTTTTGAAATTTAAAGAGAGCATTTTCAACAACCCATAATAGAAAAGAGGGGTGGAAACTCCCACAAGCATATATACATACCAACAATAATAATGAAATGACCGAATGAAGCATCGGTCAATTAAGTTTATACCATACACAATAGGTCACAGGTGTTACATAATACATCCATTACACAATTACATCAGTATGGGCAACACGCCCGAATACAGTCCAATCATAACTAGAGAACAATAATGGAGGCGTCTACTCAAAATATCCCGTGATACCCGCAAAATGTCACGGCTCCTCGAAAGACATAGGAATGGGAAGGTCATTACGGGTGACCTTGCGGTGGAACACCTGAATGAATAGTATGTACATATACAACAAGAAAGAAGAACCGGTCAGAGGCCGGTTTGATATAATCACTAGATAAATGACATGCATGGCAATAATGTATGGGTAAGCATGGATGATATTCTAACATGGTAACATCATGTAAAGAACTGAGATAGATAAATGATTATTCAAAATGAAATCTAATTATACAAGAATTAAATGTACTTATAAGCCTTTCTCATCTTTCATCATTTCAATTTCCACCTTCTTTCCATTCCTTATCAGGAATGCATTTATTACCATGTGCTCTTTATGGCACTTATCTTAATAGTATGCTCTTTATGGCATATATGTTCCATCGAGTCCAACTCGATAATAGAATAGCTATAAATATAAATATAACGATTCTAAGACCGCCCATCAAGGTTTCCCCACTGTGCGCGTCCCTAAATAACCATCATCTTCCAGGGCTTAACATAAGAGAACCTGGGATCCTATCGCAAACGTTGGGAAGTGGCCATATGCCTGCGGGGTAGTCAAGACCACACCCAGAATCTCCTACCCATCGCAAAAAAAAATATAAAGCAATCGCTCATATGGCCTAGGACTACATCCACCCTGCATTCACTAGCCAGGAGGCTTCACCTCACGCACGGACTTCCCTTAAGATGGTATTTAGAGAGGTGTGTAACATTCATTTTTATTAACCTCCATTACATGATTTAGTAAATTATCATTTACTTTATCCGTGTCTCATTTTTATCAAATGTATTAAGGTTATCCGGAACTATACTTATTTCGTATCGTCATAACCTCCTCGATAAGGAATCAGACTCCCAAGTTATTTTCTAAAGCCTCCTTTTAGGCATTATGATAGACCATCAAGTCCAACCTAGCTCAGGTTAACTCCTAAAGTCTCCCAATTTGACCTTACGATCCCCTAGATGTTTATACAACTATACGAAAGAAGTAATGCCTGAACATTACTTTAAATTTCCCTTAAAAGAACCCTAAATGAACCCTTTCGATTCTAGGGAGTCGACCCAACTCAACTAATACTCTAAAATCCTATATTTACTTCATTCAAGAAGGCCCCTACTCACTAATCCTAAAGAAAAGGGTTTAAATTTTAAAAAGAACAAAATTGAAAAAGTGCAGGGTTTCCGAATCGATTCGGGGCCTAATCGAATCGATTCGGTCAGGAGATATGGGATTCTGCATTTGCCGAATCGATTCGCCCATAAGGCCGAATCGATTCGCCCAGGAAAACTGGGTTTCTGCATAGCTGCCGAATCGATTCGGACAAAGCTGAATCGGTTCGGTTCACAAGACCTGAGCACTGGACCTAAGCGAATCGATTCGCCTCGAGGGCCGAATCGATTCGGGCCTGCGATTTTGCCAAGAATGGATATGGAGTCTTGGACTCCAATCTCTACCCCAACTCAAATCTCCTCAAACCAAACTCATTTATCATCACCAATAGATCATCTATACTACTAGTGACCACCTTAAACCCCATTCATCATCCCAATCATATTTGAATGGATCACAACCTACAAATACATAAAGAAAACCCCAAACTAAATAAAATAGGGTTAATAAACCATTATCATACAAATCATCTATCTTAAACCATAAATAGCAAGTAGAAAATTGCCTTGATTATGAAATTGCAGATTTCCTTTGGTGTAGGAGCAAGAATCCCTCTCAAATCTTCAATCTCTCTTATCTCTCTTTACTCTCTTTCTAGGTTTAGAAGTGAAATTAGGGAAATTAGAAGACTTAGTAAGTCTAAGTCGTGGCTTAAGACAAAAGTCCCACTTAATTAACCAATAGTGCGATAAAATAATACGCAAATGCATATTTAAGACATAATCAGTCAAAAATGCCCAAAACCTCAAAATACAAAATGGTACATTATTTGACTATCTCGCACGTTCCGGATTCAACTACAACCTCCAAATTATTATTTGGACATTTTATAATTCAATGTAAGTTCCGGTCTCTTTATTAAGCCAAATATCATATTAGATTCATATGATATAATAAAACATAACATGGCAATATTCACCCACAATTACTCGGCATGTGCAAACTCATAGTGAATATTAACTTTTCTCCATTAAATTAATACTCAATTCATAATCCAACATTTATATCTAATTACCATACCTAGTAATTAATATAAAATACGTTCTCATAAGCGAGGGTTATTACACCAGCATTGTTCCAAAAACTTACAACTTAATCCATTACAAACAAAATAGAAATTTTCAAATTTTAAATTCAACACCCAAAAGATCCAATGATTTGTTTTGTCTTATGACAAGGATTTTTGGAACTTTTATTCCAGAATTGTTATGGCCATAACGGGCAAGATTTTTCGGATTTTATATCCAAAGATTTTATATCAAGCACTTTAGTGCGTGCTTGTAACTTGTTCTAGCTGGGAGAGATTGGTGTGTCCTCTAAAATTTGTGAAACAATTATGGCTTCTTCCATATATCGAATCCTAAATTCCATGATGGCTTATGCTCGTTGACCCTCCCTCGTCTTAGTACCATTGCTCAAAGCCCTAGCAAACATACCATATATATTCAGTAAACACAAATATCATTTCAATTATAAAAAGTAAAACAATCCATTAACTAGTAATCTAATCAAATTAAAAAATGAAAGCACAACATTTTCAAAAGCATCTCTTAAAAACGATTTGATTACATTCCCCTAACAAAGATATATTTTGAATTCTAAAAGAATATGTGTAGTATCAAACACAAAAATATTAAGTAAAACAAAATTATCCTCTTTGGAAACATATAGATAAATTATTGAATCCTCACAAACAGGTTCATGATGGATTTGGGTCCACATCTTCTTTGGGAGATATGATTGTTTTGAGGAAGGCAGACGGTTTGAAGACGGAGGTTGAATCAGTTGATTTTCTTATTTTATTTCATTCTTCTGTTTGGGAAACTGTGTTTTTCTTTTTTTTTCCTTCCTAAAATGGTTGACGACGTTTGGTGTATCATGTATGTGGCTTTTCTTCTCAAAAGGTTTGAAGTCATAAAATTAATGAGTGGTACATGTGTAGCTTTAGGACTCTTTCAAGCTACGTATATATATATATATATATATATATATATATATATAGAGAGAGAGAGAGAGAGAGAATCTCATGAGGACCCCAGTTTGCATACTGCTGGCGCGAACCAATTTTGATAAAATATTAAAAAATATATTTTTGGGTTAATTTTTTTTATGATTTTTAAACATTTCAGTAGGACGATAAAAAAAGTCAGCTCAAAATGATTTTTTTTTCTATTTTAAAAAAATGGGTCAAACTTTGTCAGTTTTTAAAAACTTTAAAATAACTTAAAAATAAATAAAGTTTGACCGATTTTTTAATATAGCAAAACAATTCATTTTGAGCTATTTTTTTGTGGTCCTACTCAAACGTTTAAAACCCATAAAAAATCATCCCAAAAGTATTTTTTTTACTATTTTAAAAAAAATGGTTTGCATTTAGGGTCCTCTAACTGGGATATCACTTGATCCTCGAGAGAGAGAGAGAGAGAGAGAGAGAGAGAGGGACCTCTCCTGTAAGAACTCCTTATGGTGCAGATGATCTCCACGGTGAGTAGATCATCTCCAATTTTTTTCATCAAAAAATTCAATCAAAAAGCCCGTTGAGATGAGGTGATATGTAAAAAATGATATAAATATGCATTTTTAACTGTTGAAATTTTAGCGATCATCTCACCCACTTTTCGATAGTTTCATCAAAAAATTCAATCGATCAAGTGTCTGACGCCGACCCAAAATTTCAACGGTCGAAAATGCATATTTATACCATTTTTTACAAATCACCTCATCTTAATGATTTTTTTATTGAATTTTTTGTTGAAAAAAATAGGAGATGATCTTCTCACTGTGGAGATCATATCCATAAAGTTTTATCAAAAAAATCATTTCTTTACTATTTTAAAAAAATGGTATGTACCAGGGTCTGCACCATAAGAAGTCCTTACAGGAGACTTTATATACATATATATAATAAGGGACAAAACTTATGTATGTCATAGATAGAACTTATGATGTCACTAGATGTTTTTATTTTGCACTAACTATTTTGGCCTTGAAAATTTTGGGTTACCCCTCTTTTGACACTCTAATTTATATCTCACTCTTCCTCAAAATGCAAAAACAATGGTACTCTTCTTATTTTTCTCGCCCGCGTAACTCTCCCCCCCCTCTCTCCCTTTGTCTTCCTCTTAGTTGTACTATTAACAACTATCATCGAAGGTAATTTTTTTTGGCTTTACGTCTTCTCGAGTGCAATCGATTTGTAATCAATATGTAATCGTTTATATACAGTAAGGTTTATTGAATCGCTTGGTATATTGAATCTCTCTCTCTCAATTTTAACTGATGTTGGTTTATTTATTATTTTCTTTATATGAAATTGTGTATAGGTTTGTTGTTTTAAATCGTATTTAGTTCGTGAGGAAATTTTTGGATTTTTTGTATTTGGTTCATGAGAAAATTTTATTTATTTTTGTTTGTGGTTTTAAACCATTTATCCCCTCTAAATATCTTTTCTTTACTAATTTTGTTATGTGTTTCTTTACTAGTAGGTACTCTGTTTTCTATCTCTCACATTATCAAGTATGTTATATATATATATATATATATATATATATATATATATATATATATATATATATATATATATATATATATATATATATATATGTTGTTATTCTCACATTCTCAGGTACTCTGGATACTATATATGCACTTTATCTCATGGTAGATCTACATATATTTTATCCCTTGGATTAACATGTAGGTGTATTGAACTATTTGCCTCTATTGATTTTGGTAAGGTACTATTTGTGTATCTTAATTAGGATGAGCGTGATTTGTCTTTGTTGTCCTATCAAATTTGGCATTAAATTTTTTTTGTTTTTATTTTTCTTCTTAATGATCTACACAGTTTCTATTTATCGTAGTCCCATTATTATTAGCATTCCAATGAATGGCCTCTGAAGTTTAATCATCAATTATCGATACCCCCTGACTTTTTGTGTACCAGTGGTAAGTTATCTCGAATCTTTACTTTTACATTTGCATTGCTATTAACAGTTTTGTGGCTTTTACATTTGCATTTGCATTGGTTTTTAATTGAACTTTTTCTCTATATGCCAAATCTCCAATATCATATGAAGCCATTTTGTCTTCTAGTTTACATTGAGAAATCCATTGTTTGAATTATATAGTTGAGTTTTTTAAATAGTTCTCATTATGTGCATGTGTGTTATTATTGAGGGGTACATGTATGCTTTTTGTAAATAATGCAGTGAGTTATGTTGATTTGATATGCATGGCAATTATTTAAGTCCAATTTAAAGTAGTGTTACCATAAAAGATGTCAGGATCAGATCATGATCAAATCATAGTTGTATACATGCTTTTTCAAAAGGTAGTCATCTCTATCATGCTTTTCGGCAGGTCAGAACCTACAAGACACCCTTAAGCCACAGCCAATTTTGATTATTGTCATCTTCTGGCATTTGTACTACAGTTGTTTTCATCCATCTTCTTGGTGTTACAGTTTTCATTTTCATGGTCTTGATAATGTAGTGAATTGCTAAATTATATATATTGCCCATATAATGTAAATTGGGAAACATATTTTTTATATTCTATGTTCTTTTCCATTTAAAATTTCACTAATTTAATGTTATTATGACTTTATGTGTGTTTATGATGGTCCGTGGATGAGTTGTATTATAGCTTCAAACCTTATTTATCTAGGTTTCAAGCTCCTATATGATGCTTCATTTTTTTTTCCAGAGATTTGAATATGAAATTGATATGCTTACTCAATTTTTTTGCATTTATCTTACAGATAATAATGAAGGCAGAGGAAGATGTACTAAATACCATTGACCAAAATTTACTTTAGGTAATTAGAAATAGGACATTGTTTTGTATCTATTGAACCATGACTCGCAATATAATTGCATACATGTATCTTATAATTATTGTTGATATATGAAACTAAAATTATAGTTGATATAAATTCCTTAGTTGGAGCTCAAGTTGTGAAGGAATAATTAAAGGAGGACGTTTGCTAGAGTGATGAAGGATCATGTACATAAGTAAAACTTCATATTAGCTTCTTGATCTAATAAAAGGTTAAGATGTTTACATTTATTCACTACTTGGTTTCACGCATTTATATGAATTTTGTAAAGAATTAATTATTTGAAATAGTGTACTTGTATAGAAATAAACACAAAATATGCCTTGAATTCGCACAATTGTACCACAAGATACATTGGGAACAACAGTTTAGGCACAGGCATACCAGAATGAAATTAATTTATTGTCGTTTGTTCATATGTCAGTTGCATAATTTCTTAAGATTATATATATTATATTCTCTTCTCCCCAACAGGGACATGTAATCTTTCGAGATTTAGGGCGTATTTTAAATTTTTAGTTTGGGCATTTTTTTCAAATTTGGATGGTTTCGATTTAACTGTGAGTTTTTTGTGTGTTTCAGATTCGAAAACATTGTTTTCATCCTCCATTTAATCTCAAAATAAGATTTGAAATATGGTTTTCATCTAACCATACATATGTTGAGAGTCCTACAAATGTTATTTTTCATGGTTTGAAATATGTTTTTTTTTTTCTATATGTTGGATCAATGTTGTTTTTCATGTTAGATATGTACATTTAAAACAAATCCTTTCACATGAAATGTTTTATACACGTCTCAACATGAAGAACTTGATTATGTCATAGAAGTTGAGAGCGTATTGATGATAGCGTCACCTTTCACATGTAATGAGGCTCTTTAACCGTTTAGGCTTCATTTGGTTTGGGGTGGAATATGTTTTACTTGATAAACATATTCGGAGTTAAACTTTGCTCAAAAATCACATGATTATAAGTGGTACACTTATTTATAATTTTATACAAAGAATTTTCATCTATGAATGTGTGAAATACTTTTCATTATTGAGACACGTGTAAGCATTTCGTGTGAAATACCTTCAAGGTCCATCATCTATGATTGTGTGAAATACCTTTAAGGTCCATCATTTATCACTGCATATGCTTATATGCTCATAACTTGCAAGTCCATAAAGGAATTTTCCCTTCAATTAGTGATACTATTGGCAATGAATTGATGGCATCTGCTATTTTTTACTATTACTAGCATGTAACCAGCGCGATGCGCGGGCATTTGATAAAAAATTACAAAATATGAACTTATAATTAATAGCATACGTACAATATTGTGCTTAATACTCTTTATGGTGAATGACAACAAAATAAGGAACTAAAAAGCAAGTTTACAATTTTAGGCATGATACAATAAAATTATTCAAAATTGACCTAAAACTAAAACGATACGTCTTTTTCATGTCATGTTTATGTGAAGATTATGACATGTATTAGTCGTAACATGTTGTTTACTCATATTTTTGTGTATTGTCATGTTTAATTGCATGTTAAAATTATTGGTCGTATTAGTCTAGGGATGGCAACGAGGCGATTTGGAACATGTTTTCAAAAATCCTAACCCGACCCATTTAATAAACGGGGCGGGGCAGGGCTCCTACTAGTCAGGTTAATTTTTAAAAATGGTCAAATTAAAAATATTACATTATAGTCTTATAGGTCTACAATAGTTTGTATTCCAATATGTGAGACATTCCCCCAATTATCATTCTATGTTTCCACATAGACCTTTTACAAAATTAACATACATATAAACGATTTTTTAATGTGTGTGTGTGTGTGTGTTTATATATCTGGTTTAATTGTCATTAACATACATATAAAGAGTATTTATGCAAGCATAAGTTAAACGGGCACAAGTTAAACGGGACGGGGCATGATCGTTTTATCTTAATGAACTCCTAACCCTCCCCATTTAATAAACGAATTTTTTTTAAAACCCATACCCACTTCTAATTCATTAATCGGGTTTTAAAACCCACCCCATTAGAGTTGGGGTGGGTCGAAACTCCTACAATTCAGGTTAAATTGTCATCCCTATATTAGTCATGTCGTGTTTTAAACCGACCGTGTTTGTTTGAGATAAAAAACGATTTTGTATCATATAATATTCGAACCTAGATATTACGCATCATATGGTCTAAGGCCCAAACACGACCATCACACTCAAATTGTTACATTATGCAAAAGTCACAATCACAAAATCAGGGGAAATACATTTTAAGGAACAAATTTTCAAATTTGTTTATTTTTCTTTTTTTTTCTTCAAAGTCAAGAAAATATTTAAACACATTATTAAACATAAGTATGTGTACATGTGTAGCTATAAATGTACGAAATTATAAAAATAAAAAAAATCGGGATTGGGGAGGCAGGAGAAGAATAGGAAGCACACCAGCCACAACCACATACATAATATGTTTATCCCGAATTCTAATTCAACAAAACAGCATCAGAGTTAGTACCCGAGCCTATCTCACATATGACAACATTTGTTATACAAAAAAAAATCATCGCACAAGAATCACTTTATGAAGAAAAAAAATTACTTAAAATATCTTGGTTCTCACAGAAACTATGAAACTGTGATGGCCCTGGTGATAGATGGGTTAAAACCAACCATTTGATGTACCAAGTTGGATGGTCAGCCATAGGCTTGTGATCATAAAAAAACTCATCACGGGTCTCAAGCTCTCATTGTTGTGGTATGTGTCTTGATCTGTATCACTTTATGTAGAACTTGTAGATGGTGTAAGAAGATATGAGACAAAAAAAAGAAGGCTAGTGTGGTGATAAAAAGATTTAGGGTGAGAAGGATGTCGTGGCATTTTTACTAGGTATGAAATAAGCAGACGCTAATTTATATGGGGTTTGGGGAGGACATAGGGCGAGAAGTAGAAGGTGAAGAGGTGGGTAGAGTGAGGGATGAAGTAAAGATCCACCTGTTTCACAAGTGGAATGGATTCGTAAGGGGAGAAAAGGGAGATGGAGAGGCTATAAGGCTTACACGTTATGGCTGAAGGCATAAATGAGTGGAGTTGAATCGTCAACTTAGAGTTCCTATATAATATTAGAGGTATAATAAGCCTATGAAATAAGTGATTACCATTAAACCATCTATATATTGTTTTAGGAGTATAATATAGATTATTGCACATAAATTTTGTTATAAAATTTGTGCTAATTTTGATTCATCCTTGCTTCTCATATAAGCCTGGATAATGGAAATGGCTTATCATGTGAAATCAATAGACATAAACCACATGCTCCCGGCCTTCATATAGAAACAAACTTTATCACAAACAATCGCGTATCTGACATTGATTTTTCTACCGTTCACTCCTATCCCAATCAATGGTAAATTATCATTCTAAAACAACAAGGGTAAAACGAAAAATTCCATTACATCAATTTAATTGTTGTTGAAAACTTTCTATTAATAATTAGGGTAAAATGCAAAATCCATTCGAGGCATCGTTATGCCATGGAGATTAATGGTTATTATTGATTCTTTTTGTTGTTTTGGACTTGATAGTTGGTTTACAAATTAATAATGAAATGAATGAAAGTTTCAGTTATGTACGAAGAAATGAATGAAGAGGAACCTGAAAAAGAAACAGATCAAGCTGATAATGGAGATGAAATGACAGAATGTGAAATTGGGGATGTTGATATTGTAAAATCGAAATCAAGTGACAAAGACGCCAAATAAAATTCTAAAATAAAGAAAAAGGTCAAAGTTAAACTTTACAAAAAAGGACACTGATAGGGCCATCTTTGTGGAAGCTAAAGGATTGCGTCTTAAGGTCCAATTTTTCTTTATAAATGAACCTCAGATTTTGATGGCTCAGATTTCTCAGAAGGCTACAAAGAAATACCAAGTGGTCGAACAAGAGGTTAGCGAACGACAATCGAATTGGAAGGATCCAGATGAAATGGTGAAACCAGAGGGCGATGGGAACAAATGGGCACTAAAGGCATCCAGTGTAATTTCACCTCATTTTGGGAAATGGAAGATGTACTTGATATCAAGTTTGTATGTTCCAACAACATCCACGTAGTATTGAAAACGTTTAGGGTAGAAGCTGCAAGAAAAGCCATCATAAATGAGGTGACGAGCATGTTCAAAGTATATGGGGTGGAAGTTGATTTTCAACATTTAAGCCTAATTGTGGACTACATGTTCCACTTGGGTGGGTATCGGTCTGTGAGCAGACACGGGAGCATAGCTGAGTCGATATCATCGTTCCAAAAGATGATGTTTGAGATGGCTTCTAAGTTCATAGTTGAAGTTGCTTCTCATGGGATGACTGACAACTTGGAGACACTTTCGGCCAGGATCTGCCTCAGTTTGCCTGTAAAGGTAAGGACATGTTGTTTTGATTTGTTACAGAAGTTGGAGATCTAATATATATACGACACTAAATTTTCCACTTTTTAAGTTTTTGTAATTTGTTTTATGCACATTTTTGCAAATTGAACCATTGTAATTTCTTCTCATAATCTAATTTGTAGTTGTTTTGGTTATGCTATTGTATGAAAGATATTATATTAGTTTGGTAGTTATTTTGGGTTGTTCTTTTCTCGGCACAATTGTAATCAATGAGATTTTTTTGTGGGCAATCTTTTTTTACTTTTGTTACTGGCATTTTTTTCATAGCTCACTTTGTTAAAGGAACAATGGACTGTACCAAAAATAAACGACAACAGGGGGATGAGGTATCAACATAGGGCCATCTTGGGGAGAGAGTAATGCGGAAACGATAGGCTTAGTTATGTTGTAAATTTATTTTTTTGACTTAAACTATGCTGTTTATACGAGGTCCAAAATGGACTATTACTATTGTTGTTGGAACTAATGTTTTATTTTTTAAATAGGGTATAGTCCTATAAGCAAATGATAATTTGCCCAAAATTTCTAAAATGTTTATATGGTATGGTAAAAAGACCTACTTATTAGATTTTTTATGCATATGATGTTTGTGCAAAATCTAAAATAGACTATTAGTATTGTTCTGGATATTTTTTATATTTCTTAAATAGGGTGGATTGTCATATAAACAAATAAATTTTGCCCAATATTTTTAATTTGTTTACAAATATTTGTGGCATACAATCGTTTAACAATTATTACGAGATCCATGATGGATTGTTAGTATTATTGTTGGACTATATTTTTCTTAAACACGGTGAATAAGTCGTTCAAACACTTGAAAACTTGCCCAGAATTTTTAAATTATTTACAATTATGTGTTGTAAAAAAATCTGACTTATTAGGTTCGTATATGTATGTCTATAAACACGATGTTTGTAAAAAAACTTTCAAAAAATTTTGATTTTTTTTTAAACTAATAGGTTCGTACCATGAGTTATTTCAAAAATTGTTTATTTGTTGACATACATATATATATATATATATATATATATATATATATATATATATATATATATATATATATATATATATATATATATATATATATATATATATATAGAGAGAGAGAGAGAGAGAGAGAGAGAGAGAGAGAGAGAGAGAGAGAGAGAGAGTCACGCTCTCCAACATACCTCATTAAACATACTTATGAACATACCTATTTTTTTAAAGAGTAAAAAAATAATTTAGAGTCGATATTTTTTATATGGGAATATTCAGTTCAAAATAATATTTTTTGTTATTTTTAAAAAATAGGTAAAAAATCTGACAATTATATAGGGTAAACTGTCAATTTTTTCACCTATTTTTTTAAAATAATAAATATTATTATTTTCAGTTGATTTTTTTTTCAGGACACAATGAAATATCATGAACCCATATAATAAAAATCAACTCAAAATTATTATTTTTACTATTTTAAAAAATGAATATGTTGGTAGGTATATTGCTAAGAGGTATGCTATCTGATTTCTTATCGAGTTATCGAGGTTTTTTCCCCAAAATCCATATCCGGCGAAAAACGAGTCGGGTCCAAATAAAATCCGTTCCGTTGGCATGCCTAAACTGTCTTTGTATATAATATGTATCAGGTAACAGTTCGTGAGATAATTGTATGGCTCAAGTAAGACGAGACTAGTAAGGAAAAAGGAAAAAGGAGAAAGGAAAAACTAGTAGTTAACACAACAATTGAGTAGTGGCATAAGGGAACAACGATTGGATTGGAGTAAATCCATATTACGATGAGATCTTTTGGTTAGGAGCAAGATGCCCCATGAACCCTAAACCCTAAACCCTAAGCAAGATGGCCCCATGACATCACATTAGTAAGGGACGTGAGGCCCGAGAAGGGATGTGATGTCCGATTGGGTGAGTTTTCAATTAAATATAAACTAGTTCTATTGTAACTGTTGACAAACTAACATGGTGGGATTTTATTGGTTGATTTCGAAGTTCCACTGGCGTAGACCCTAAAAACCAACCAATAAAAACTCGTCACGGTAGTTTGTTCATCAAAATTCAGTAAAAAAATTAGATCACAATAGCTTTTTTGTTAAATATATACATCGGGGCTACCTCGTGGTTTTTGGATGTGTATAATCCTCATGAAACTAGGGACCGAAGGAGTTTTGGGATGAGTCAGTAAAGTTGTAGCAATTTCTGACGAATAAATCTAAAAGAACCAGAAATGACACAATTGGATCGTCTTAGATTTATTAGTTCTTTAAACTGCTACAATATAACCAAAAAAACATTTTGACCCGCATAATAGGAATTTTGACCCCACATGTACCATTTCTACATCCCAAATTGGTGTAGGTTGATATCAAATGATAATGAATTCGAACTGATGTGGTATCTTACAAAATTACTTTAGTGTATGTATATGCGGGAGCCCAAATGAGGGATCACGTGTGGGATTTTTTTTTGGAAAAAAAAAATTGATTTTTTTTTTGTGGATTATAAACATTTCAATGCTCAAAAAGTGTTATTTTGAACTGATTTTTTGTTGAGGGGTACACTGAAATATTTATAAACCATACAAAAAAATAAAAAAATAAACATTTTTTTTTTTTTAAAATCACCGTGCACGGGAGCCTGACTGGTATATAATGTATGTGGTAAGATAGTTGTATGGCTCAAGTAAGACTAGTAAGGAAAAAGGAAAGACTAGTACTTAGAACTTTCATAATCCAAGTTCAAGACAACAATTGAGTAGTAGCATAAGCAAAAGAGGCACTTTTACATCATCCAAGTCCAACACAGCCTAGAAACTTCGTAAAAAAAATTCAGGCACCATCCAAGTGAGGGACACTTTTACCCGATCATCAATGTCTAGATAAGCTTCACCCGAGCCGGGCCTAACACGGAAATCTGCAATGAAAAAAGTTTGGACAGGATCAGAGGTTGGGTCATCGTAACAGGCCCACAGATCTACTTGAATACTGAGCGTGTGTTTCAATGGAGCTGCTATTGCGGATCTCAACAACGGAAGGAATCCCCCTTCCTTTAAGGAATGGGCCTTTTCCTTAGATGTCTGGTAGAGCACGCGATCCGTGCCCACAAAGTCACCGTGGAAAGCCATAATTTTGCCATAAACATAGATGGGGTATTTATCATTATTTTCACCTATGCCTAGAAACCTAACATCCGCATAGGATTCCATGGCACGGGAGATGGCTTTGTAGGTAATTGTGGCCTTACCAAACCCTTCGCTTTCAACTTTCTCAGTGATGACCTCGTCAAAATGGGCATTACCAGGAAACCAGGAAAAATACCATGGCTCCAATTTCACCTGGTGGGTCGCAGCTTTGCCGAGACAAAACAACAACTCGAACTCATCATAGGCTAACAAGGGTTTTTCTGGGCCACACAGCAAAAGGGGTACTCCGATCTTGCCTTCATCTCCAGAGTAGATGAGACATCTGGGTTCGTCATCACTTCTGATTTGTCCATGGATATGGTCTCCTTCGATTTCGTTGATCACCACTGAGTACAACTCAAACAACTGAAATCCTTTTTTACTCTTCCATAACATCCTTTCGCCTTCGTCTTCGTCTTCGGCCGCTCGCTTCTTACCGCTCATGCTTTTTTTTTATGGTTGAGATGTATTTTCGTTCTAGGGCTTGTTGGTTCGATCAAATTGGGGGTGACCTATAGCGACCTCAATGATTTTAATTTTTTGCTGCAAGTCCTCTTAATACAAATACAACCAATGAGAAGCAATAGTAACTCAGACCACTTTCAAAATCAGAAAATGAGTAACTGCTGTAACTTCCAATTAACTGATGACAAAACAAAAAAAAACATGGGATCCATTCCTATTTTATGTATCTCACGCAAGACTTAAGCCATAATATCTAATAGATATATTACGTGTTTACCCTTTTGCCCTTCTATGTCGTCTACCGCCTTGAACCGTTTGTACCGATGATGTTGGGCACTCTAATGACTTGGCATGTTGTTTGGACAAAATGACAAAAAAAAAATATCTTAAATTAAGTTAAATGTTGATTTTATTATTAAGGACATATGATAAACACCGTTAAGATAATTTGAAAATACACTTTTAAAGAGTCTGTTTGATACACCTTCTAATATCGAACAGAGTAATTCCATACGAACTCAAGAGGACTCTTCCTCATAGAGACGTGGGATAGACTTGACGCCTTTAGGTTGTTTGTTAGAGCATTCACAATGCGCATATTAAAAGTCAGAAGAATTTGTAAGTTTGCAAATTGAGAGGTCTTAAGTGGTGGGTTGGGGTGGGCAAATTCTGCAGAATAATTTGTAGTGGTTCTCCAAAGAGCTCTCTAATAACTTTATGGTTTACATAACTACTACTTAAAAAGAGGAATGTTCCTCTTCAAATTTCAAAGTACTAAACTAGCCTCATTAAATTAACATTTTCGATCATACCCTTTATATTTATCTCACACATTCATTAAATTAAAATAATTCCATGAATCTTAACTTGATACGTTCTCTCTCCTAATACATTTATCTAACAAAACTTTCAAATACATTCATCTTCTCATTAAATTAACATTTTCTATCATACCCTTAATATTAGTCTCACACATTCATTAAATTAAAATCATTCCATGAATCTTAACTTCATACGTTCTCCCTCCTAATGCATTCATCTAATAAAACTTTCAAATACATTCATCTTGAAATCTTAGAAATCAAAAGTCAGCTGCCTAAGTTTCTTCATCTTCCCATCATATTCATATTGCATAGTTTCTTCGTTGCTGTTGTTTCTTGTCCAAAAAACAAGGTCAATATTCCTAATTTTCTCTCTAATTTTTTACTCCTTTTTCATTTGCCATCAAAAGTATGTATTTGTTAATTTGAAAGCAAATACATAATTTTTGTAATTATATATATCTCATTCACGAATGTTGTCTCTCTTTTGTGCTCAGATTTTGTATTTTTAATTTTATTGTTGTTCTGTTCATGTTTTATAATAATTCTAAATTCAATATGAATTTCAGAAAAATTATATATATTTTTTAAGTTAAGGAATTACCAAATTCATACCTTATTAGATTATTATTTTTTATGCATTCATATGTATTTTTCAGTTGGACATATTTGTATTCATGTTTATTTCTTAAAGTTTCTAACAATTCTTAAAACACTCAAATTCCCTTTTAAAAGACAAACTTGCCATTTGCTCTAAAGATTAAACAAATATTTTTTTATTTGTTAATTTCTTTTCAATAAAAAACAGTATTTTAAACTGTTTTTTAAAATATTTTTTATTTTTTTTTTAAATTAAAAAAAACAGTTTTTTTATAAAAACTGTTATGATAGTTTAAAAACCTTTTTTTATTAAAAAAAACCTGTTATGATACTTTTATAGAAGTTTTTTTTTTAAGATAGATTTAAAAACTGTTTTTTTTTCAAACAAAATATTTTTTACATAAAATTGGGAAACAAATTAACAAATAAAAAATTGTTTGTTAAATTGAAAATTATTTTTATAACCGAACACGACTCAAATAAAAGCAACTCGACATAACACGACACGACAATTTTTTTTTTTTAACCAAACATGAATCCGATCCTAATAAAAGTGACACGACACAACATGAAATATTATTTTTTTACAAAACACGAACACGACCCAAGTAAAAGTGTCACGCCACAATATATGTTATTTTTTTAACCAAATACGAACCCAACCAAAATAAAAATGGCACGACATGGCTCAAAATCTTATTTTCACCTATAAAAGTAATATGACACAACACGAAATTTTATTTTTTACCAAATACTAACACTATGTCGTGCCATGTCGTGTTAATTTTATTTTGGTCACGTATTATAAAACATTTTAAATAAAATGTAAAAAAAAAACAGCTTTAAATAAACAGTTTTAAACAATTTTTTAAGTGCCTAAAGATTTTATTTAAAAAAAATTAAGATTCTAATAGTTACTGTTTTGGAACTACTGACTTTTTATTTTTATAAAACAATTTTTGTAACTATTAGAATTTTTGTAACAATTTTTGTAACTATTATAATTTTTGTAACAATTTTCTTAAAACACTCCCATGCTTGGATTTTACTTAATACATTTTTTTTTGAATAAAATCTTTAGGCACTTAAAATATTATTTAAAACTGTTTTTTTTTGTACATTTTATTTAAAATATTTTATACGACCGCCTATACATACCGCTGTCGCGTACCAAGATACTAAAAAAATTATCCCCGCCTATGCGTACCGCTGACGCGGACCATTTGTTTAAATAATAAAAAGATTATTTTTGAAATTCCTCTGTGTTGAAATTTTTTCACACTGTATGGTTCAATGTATTCATTTTGTCACTCTACATACATATATTCTTCTTATTAAGTTTTACGTCGGTTCCGGTTGTAACTCCCCACCTAAGAAAAATATAACTTCTAAGACAACCAAATAAGTGAGCAAAATGAGTCCAAATTACCTTACTGAAGCTGCAATTACATGGCTTGGTTGAATTATCTTTTTCAACTCAAACACACACTCTAAATTGTATCTTTAGCATCTTTAGATACATAGTGTTCAAAGAATTTCAGTTTGTTCTACCCTGCTCTTAATATTTAGTACTGAGTGTCACTTATTTAGTTCATGATTTATGGATACTTATGGAATACATTGCACTTATTCAAGTACCATAATTTTTTTTAATTTTTTAAAATTAATTTAAAATTGTTGTTTTCAATTCATCTTATTGTTGAGTAAATTATTTTAATTTCTTGAAAACTTAGGTTTGGCCATACTTATTAACCGGATGGATTCTCTTTGTTATTTTGTAATTTTTATTCAATGAACATGAATGCAGTTTCTCTGTCTCATGTAATTTATCTTTGAAAGTGTTGTATTGATATGTTAAGACTGATAATCCACCCATCATATTATGTAAATGTAATGACTAAAAAGAACTAATGACCTGTTTAACTTCATAGTGATAATTAAGTAATTAAACATTTGAGTATTAATTCCTCACTTAGCGATTTCCTTCTAAGGATTGGCAATGGGACGGAAGCATCAACACATGATGAGGGCCTCGAACAGTCTCTCATTGACGTTATCTTCCCATCATTAAATATCCAACTCGCTAAACTTCTTGACAGATCGAGCAATTCTTGCAACAACAAACGAGCACGTAGACTCATTCAATGATATGATGATTGATATGTTCCCAGGAGAATTGAAGACATTAAATATCTTTAATGAAGCTGTGGATGACACGCACAACTATTAACAAGAAGAATTTTTAAATTATTTGATGCCGAATGGATTGCCACCACACGCATTGAAACTTAAACATAATTGTCCAATCATTATTTTACGCAATATAAATCCATCAATTGGATTATGTAACGGAACAAGAATGTTGTACAAAGGTTCTTCGGATAATGTCATCCATGTTCGTCGCTCATAAAGTTGAAGAGGAAGAACCTTTGAATCCTAACAAACGTCAAAAGCAACATATTTAAGCATTAAATTTTCAGTTTTTAGGATTACACACTGTTTTTATCAAATGTCATCTTTCAATAACTGCGATTTGGAATTTGCTTGCTGAAGCTTTTTAACTTCTTTTTTTAATGATATTTCCCTATAAATAATTTTAAGCTAATTTCACTGTGATATATTTATTCGGATTATATATACATACATGTTTGTGTGTACTTCTTCCTGCTTTTGAGTAGGGAGTTCTGAGTTCGTTTGTGATAGATTTAGAGTATTCACAGGAATATCTTGTAGAGTTTACAGTTGAATGGAGGTTTGGTTTTTGGGGTAATGATTGATGCTTTGTACTAGGTACTTTATGTTATATTCTAAAAAAAAAAATTCTACATAATATGTTGCAAGTATTTTTATTACTTTGTCCTTCATTGATTTGCAGTGAAAGATTAATATCTGGAAACGGCCACACGTGCAACGCACGTGGGCACAACTAGTGATAATAAACAATTGGAACCCATATGTAATTTACCATAAAAAAATTAAAATTACATTGACAATTTTAACAAATAACGCGACAATAAAAATTAACAACATATTACCAGTTCTCGTATTTTGCAAACAACTATCCTATGGAAATTGTGGGGACATAATTAAAGCCCAATCAACTAGCCGACCAACCCAGAACAAAAGATGGACTGCCCGACCCAAATTTTGGATAATTATTATTCAAACATGCATTTAACATGTGCATCAATGTATGGGGATAGACACGAATCAGTTATAAACAATCTCGGAGAGATATTTAGGGGTATTTATGTGCTACCTATCAAGCTGGTTGAGTTACCTATCGAATTCAACCACGTATTTCTTACTTCTATAAATTGTAATCCCTGATACGGGGCAATGGGATGTAATCATGAACTCTTGAGAGACATCATAATAAAAACAGTAACCTCACTATGAACGTAGGCAAGTTGTCGAACCACGTACATCTGTTGTTATGTGTGTGAGATTTTATATTCTGCTCTTTGGGATTATTTTCATAAATCATTTCATTGTGATATTTCTTGTGCTCACAATTGGCGCCATCTATGGGAATCTACTTTTATTCCTACGAAAACATTCATAACCAGAAGGCCCACCATGTCTCACCACAACAGCAACCTTCCTTAGGTTGGCGATGTTTCAGATGACCCAACCCCACCAAAGGTCAGGTTAGAAATTTCCCAACAACAAAATCCCAGGTTTCTCCATGAAAGGAAACCTCCTGAAGAAAGTCAGGGGACACCTAGGTCTACACAGATCTCCATATCGGTCGATGTTTATGAAGCCAGGCTTCGAGAACAGGAGGAGGCCACGCGCCTCCAGATGGAAGAAAATGCTCGTGATTAGGCATAAATTCTTCATATTTATCCCCGTAATTTAGAGGCTTTTATTACCACGTGTGGTGTATATTCAGTTTATTTATCTCATATCCTTGCTATTGACATCTTCTATGTAGTGCATCGAGTTTCATGTATTTTTCTTACATTTTGCAGGTATTTTATAAAAGTGAAGAAAAGAGAAAACTCAAAATTAAGAAAGAAAGAAAAGAAGAAAAGAAGAAAAGTCAAGGGCAAAAGAGTAATTTTACATCCAGAATTTAGATGTGGAACATAAGATAAGTCTAATACCTTGAGTCCACAAGCACATAGAAGAAACGACATCCAAATCCGAGTCCCGGGTGAAAAGTTATGAAGCTTCACAGTTTATCAAAAAGGAGAAAGAAAGAATTCAGATAAGCGAATTGGTTCTAGTATGAGGGGAACCGGTTCTGCTCACTGGAAGATGCGAACTAAACCGATGGAAACAAAGGGGAACCAGTTTAGAAAACTGTCAAA
Source organism: Sambucus nigra (assembly GCA_949130495.1). NCBI lineage: Eukaryota > Viridiplantae > Streptophyta > Magnoliopsida > Dipsacales > Adoxaceae > Sambucus > Sambucus nigra. The sequence goes on along the minus strand of OX422210.1, from coordinate 277,187,478 downwards.
GCCAAACCAAATTGATGATCAAGACTCAGAACAGTTTCTACGAACTGGAATAAGCAAATCGATTCACCCAGTAAAGAAGGAAATTTTGAACCGGTTTGGTGAGACGAAATCTGAATTTTTATTTCTTAAAAATAGAGTTGTGCATGGTGCAAACACTTAATAAAACGTGAGAGAGATATTCTATTGTGACACCAGACATTAGGGAGTTATTTTTTACATAATTTTGAGAGATTCTTGAAGGCAAGAACCCTATGATTAATCTTCATCAACAATTGTTCATCTTTTACATTGAATTCAAGGGTTTTTCTTCAATATAAGTATAGATTCATTATCGCTTTCAATTTCTTTCATCTTTTGGTCTTATGATTCATTATTTACTAGATAAAAATCCTTTTCACAGGTTTGATTAAACTTTTCACGTTAGAATGATTTCATGCAATGTAGTTATCATGATTAGTTACAGTTTTACCATGCTAGGCTAGGTTTCTAACGGGTTGGGGTACGTGAACCTAACCTAGGGAACACATATGGATTTAAAAGTGAATAAAAAGTAATTATTCATTCAAAGGCTTGAATTTTATCAAGAAAAAAGCTGTAGGTCTTTTAATTCCTTTTTTTTTATAATTTCTCATCCTCATCAATTATAATTTTTTATTTGCTAATGTACGGCGTAAAGTCCTCATATGTAGAATGCTTAGAGAGTATTTGATGTCTCCTAAAATGAAGAATTAAGTTTTTGAAGCTTTTATGTTTTATGCAATTACCGATGGTTCGCAGGAGTGTACCCTAATCCCATTCTCTTATATAGTTTAAAACCAATTTATTATTCTGGCATGCATAGTTAAGTCATTAGTTTAAATTTACTTGTTTTAGTTAGTTAACGGATCGAAAATCAATCATCCTTTCCTTCTTTTTCTAGAGCCAATTCGAGGTTAATCATCTTCCCTATTCGTCATCACGATACTTAATCTTAGCCCCTGTGTTCGATACCCATTTTTATCGAATTATTACTTGAGCTACCATTTTACACTTGAGTCGATAGAAGAACGCACTAGAAACACTTTTAAAGTTGCATAAAGTTTTTGGCGTCACTGCTAGGGATTAGGTAGACTCCATTACGAGTCACACTCCTAGTGCGGATAGTGAGGAATTCGAGTCATTTGGAGAGAGATCTATATCGAATAACGCTAGTTTTTGTACGAGTTAGGGTGAGATGTCGTATAGTCCAATGAGAGCTCTTTTATCCAAAATGAACTGTCACTCCAGGATGCATTCTACTTCCGTATAATGCAGGAAAATTTCACTTTCATATTGGGATGATCCAGATTCTTCCCACCTTTTATGATATGGAATCAGAGAAACCTTATCTCCATATCCGTGAGTTCAAAGAGGCATGCAATACGTTTAGCGATCAAGATTTCACTCAAGATGTCGTTCGCCTCAAACTTTTTCCTTTCTCTTTAAAGGATAGAGCTAAGACATGGTTATGGTCTTTATCACCGAACTCAATCGGATCATGAAGAGATACACAAGACAAGTTTCTTTTGAAATTCTTCCCTCAACATATAACAAATTCCATCAAGGCTCAAATCTAAACTTTTAGACAATAAGAAAACGATCCATTTGATCGATGTTGGGAGCGATTCAACGAGTTTGTCAACACATGCCCACATCATGATTTTGAGAAGTATCGTCTTTTCTCTTTCTTCAACCAAGGGCTAAGTATAGCTTCCGAACAACTCGTTAAGACTATATGTGATGGATAATTTTTTGGGTTAAACGATAATAATGCAGAGGCTAACCTTAAGTATGTCGCCAAGACTACTTAAGCATGGGACACATCCGACCCTAACACCTAAACCCAGGCTCGATAAATATCCAATGCTCCTTTTGCGTTCGGTCTCTAATAATTGGAAAAGGACGCCAAGTGGAAACTTTGAGTTAGCCAAATTGAGAAAAGATTAGAGGTTGTAGTCGAATCACGGATAAGAGAAACAACCGGATCCACCCGAGAAATAAAAGAGAAGGTGTGCACAATTTGTGAGGCGGGGCATTCAGCAAAGGAGCGTCCGATGATACCTGCTTACAAAGTCATTCTTCATGAGCAAGTGGAAGCGACAGTAGTATTTAAGGGTAATTTTAATGCTCCTCAGGGGAATTATTTCAACCCTCCATGGAGGAACCATCCTGGTTTTAGTTATGGGTAACAAAACGTACCGTTGAATCCTAATTCACATGTTACCCCTCCTCCACCACTGCCTACGCATTTTCAACAAGCTCCACATATGGAAGCATCACCTCCCGTGCCATACATAACTCCGCCGAGGAGAAAATTTGAGGATACAATAAATCAATTCATAAAATCTCAAAATGAAACCAATGCTCAAAATGCCTGCATGTTTGTCAAAATATATGTGAACATTTCAAAGTTGCAATCATCTTTAAGTATCCAAGAGAAGGGTAAGTTTATGTCCCAAGGCCAAAGACTTCCCCAAGTTCAACCTAGTATTGTCGCTACATCCAACCACCATCAAGAACAATGTCAAACAGTCGCCACTTTACATAGTGGGAGAGTTATTGATTTATCACCTCCCCCACACAATGAACCTAAAGATAAGGAGGTTTTGCATGGCACGAAAGAGTCCAAAGATTCACCCATAAATGAGAGTAATAATGAAGACAACACTAGTGGGCTCGAAGTCGTAGTGAAACCACCCACTGTTACGCCTTTCCCTCAACGGTTGGTTCCACCTCAAAAAGGGGCATCCCATAACGATGTGCTAGATGTCTTTAAGCAAGTAAAGATGAATTTACATTTTATCGATGCCATAAAGCCAATTCTTACCTATGCTAAAGTCCTTAAGGACTTATTGACGGTGAAAAGAAGGCTAAAGGTGAAAAATAACATTTTCCTAATACAAAATGTGAGTTTCGTTCTATTTAATGACCTCTCGCCCAACTTTAAAGATTCGGGTGCACCTTCCATATCGTGCATCATTGAGAGAACCTAATAAAAAAATCCTTACTTAATTTAGGGGCAAGTGTCAAAATTCTCCCTTCTTCGATATATAAGCAACTAGATTTGGGGGACCTCAAGACCACCTCGATCATTCTCCAACTCGCGGATCGTACAGTGAAGAGACCTCAAGAGATTATCGAGGATGTGATAGTCCAAGTGGACACTATCTACTTCCCGGTAGATTTTATCATTTGGGACACGAAGCCTTCCATCCCCTAGAGCAATCATGTTCCCTTCATCCTAGGGGGGCCATTCTTAGCTACAGCTAATACATTAATCAACACTCAAAATAGGCAAATGCAACTCACATTCGGGAACATGACCCGTGAGACGAACATTTTTAATATCTCCAAGCAAGTGGGTGAGGAGGATAATTTTCACATGGTAGATCTTATCGAGGAGATAGTATAGGAGCACATAGAGGGAAATATTTATGGGGATGCCTTAGGAGCGTGCCTTGTTTTGAGTAATGAGACTGAAGATACATACACCGACTTTGAGAAGGAGGTGGAGGAATTGAGAGAGATATTAGACGAGAGAGCGTCGGATGAGGACGTAAGAGATGTAAATTGGGTTTCTAGTTTCGAGGTGTTACTACCGAGGGAGTCGCGGACGATTCCCTCTAATGAAAAATTTCCCACCCTCAAATTAAAGAAATTACCCTCCTGTTGATGTAGAAACTGGACTTGATCCAATTTTATAATCATAAATAAAATATAGAATTTCAAGTAAATAATTTAAAGAACGACACAAGATTTTAAAGTGGTTCGGTTATGTAAGAAAGCCTACGTCCAATGTTATTGTATTGATTTCAGTCACAACTTGCTTGCTTGTGTGTTTGCCCTTGATGGAAGGGATACAATGTATTTATAATGCCCTGAAGGTTAAGGGTTAGAATGTCAAGGGATGTAATGCTTTTATACATTTAAGATTTACATCCTTACATAATAATTGTGATGATTGGTTGTATAAATCATGTGTACTATGACCCTTGGTATGGTGATGCTTCATTGATCTTATTGGTCGACCTTCCTTTTGTTGGTCTGTATTCTTTATATTGGCCGACATGACTGCCAAGCTATTATCTCTTGACTAGGATTATGGCCACGCAAGATGACAAGTGTTCCTTTCTGATTGGTCCACGTAGATGGATAATTTTGGGCATCAACAGAAGCCCCCAATGTTCCATGCTTGATGTTTGCATGAAAGTATGGAGTATTTTATTCTGGAAGTAGTTGGGCATAATTTCATGATGCTTGGTCGGCACCCGATCTCCCACACTTGTAAAATTTCACTAGCACTGTTTGAAGATGACATTTTTGCAAATAATTTAAATTTTATCGAACTTCCAAAGGGTAAATAGGTATTTTTCCTCTTCTGTATCGGGAAGCCGTCGTAATGTCAATCGTTGGTACCTTTAATGATTACATTCGCCACTTTTGAGACAAACTATAAAAAGGTAAGAGGCTTTCGAGGTTTTTCCTTACCCCAAATCTTCAAACTGTAACAACCATTTTTTAGCTTTTTATTGATCGTTTGTCATCGTTCATCTTTTCCTTTGATAGTTCTTGCTAATCCTTAATCTTCTATAAGAACTTTTTATTTCTTTCTGTTTTTTTTCATTTCGTTCTTTCTAAGCCATGGTTTACATAGTTGATGTTGATTCTCTAGAGGAATTTAGGGATGAACATAAAATTCCTTCTTGGGTTTATTTAGAAATACCTCCTAACCCTCTAGATGTTTATTCTTTAGTTGAGTGTCATTGGATCCCAATTTTGTTTATAGCGAGTGTGGGTTTACCTTTCCACCAAACCCCTTTCTTCTTCATTTCTGCCAATATTTGGACATTGTTCCAGTGAAAGTATCCCCAATACCTGGTGTGAATAGACTGAATAAAGTCTATGGAACCCATATTGGGATTTCGGAGATTATATTCTGCTATACTTGGTCTATTGCAGGGGAGAACACTAATTACTTGAAAACTAGACAAGTCAATAAGGCTTTAGTATTGAATTTGCCTAATTCCAATAAGGATTATTGGGATCATGCTTTAATAGTCAAGAATTAGAAATATGCTCCTCTTGAGAATATAATGGCCTATTATAGTCCCAGATGCCCTCAATAAGAGAATGGGATAGGTTGTTATTTCAGTTTTTACCTTTCTTTACTAATTTCTTTTCGATATATGATAACTGGTATTGTTTATTACTTCCGTGCAGAAGAATGTAAGAGAAAGTGCCCCAAGCCGGGTAAAGTGTATTTAGAATAACTCAAATTCTTATGGGGTCTGAACCAAAGGACAAGAGAAGAGCATCCCCGATCAGCTTCTTTATTGTTGGAGTATAAAACTTCCATCGCTTCCTTTGTAACTCGAAGAATAATTGTTGTGCCATCAATTGTAATTGGTTTGGAGAGGGATCCAGTGTCTACTTCCTCGGCCACTAAATCTGATGGTGTTAGTGCTGAAGTTGACACATCTTCTTCCTTTAATTTTGACCTTCCCCTTTTCTGTCAGCATGGGCAAGAAGAAAATTTCCAACCTTTTGGAGGATGATTATGTAGTTAGTGCCAAGAAAACAGTTAATACCAATGCCCCAAAGAATAAGGTTGAGGCTCCCAACCAATAAAGGTGACGAGCACCTATTTTATTTCTGATTTATACTCCCAGGAGATCCAAAATTTATCTCACATTCCATTTTTTATTATGTCCGTATATATATGTTTCACATCTCATATATATATATATACTATACACATCAAGTATATCCATACTTATATATCACACACTATATAAGTATAATAACCATCCCTCCGAGCTATAATTCAATGGATCCAGTCTCTCAATGCTATCATCTTCTAGGGAATTACTCACACACCATCCTGGGTACCAGCGGTCGGACTCTCACACCGACTTGGTAAAAACCAAATCACAATGTACGGAAAGAGATCATAGTTCCTCACCAGAAATGAGAACGAAACATACCCACCATGTCTCACACCTGATAAAAATCACACAATATAAAATGGACGCTATGACCTGAGGACTATACACTCCCTGCTCCTCAAGCCAGGGGCCTCACCCACATCGCGCAACTTTCAATGATAGCACTAGAGGGGTATGCTTCACACAAATATACCATTCACATACATATATTTTTATAATTATATCATATATATACTGTCTCTATACCCGTATATATATATATATATATATATATATATATATATATATATATATATATATATATATATATATATATATCAACAAATCCGGCTATCCATACCTATCTCTCGTAGCATTAGCCTGAAATCCTGAATATACATATGCGATTTAATTCCATAAGTATTCACTTACTTATAATATAAATATCACATTTTTTTATTCTAAATATTAATCTTATCACAACTAGCTTGTATCCCAATTACATTCAAAATTCCTATTCGAATCCTAAGGGTCCTTTTCCCATTAGAACTCTTAAAATCACAAATTCTCACAACTTTAATTTATGGCAGATTACACACCTTCCATTAAAATAGCTATAACTCACTATACAGAAGTCCAATCGACCCAGTTCAAAGTTCATTAGAGAGATAACTTCCATACCTTTCGTTTCATCTATATCTCATCATCTAGTTCAAAGTACACAGAAAATGACATGCATTTGAATTGTCTATAAATATTCGTAACTTAGCTGTTCTGGCAGCTTAAACACCTTGCACTAAAACAGCTATAACTCACTCTACATAAGTCCAATTAACCTCATTAAAATCTCATTAGAAAGATAAATTCCATACCTTTATGTTTATCAATATCTCATCAACTAAATCAAATTACACAGAAAATGTCATGCATCTTAATTATCTATAAAATTTCCGTACCTCAGCTGTTCTGGCAGCTTAAATACCTTGCACTAAAATAGCTATAACTTGCTCTACATAAGTCCAATTGACCTCATTAAAATATCATTAGAAAGATAACTTCCATACCTTTATTTTCATACATAAATGAGCTTCTAATTAAAATCATACAGAAAATGGTATGCGTTTGAAGTCATGCTAAAATTTCTAGCAGATGAAAAAATTATCTTAATTCAATTTCATGGTTTCTTTAATCCTCACAAGAACCATTCAAGATCACATCTTTTCTATGAATTAATCTAAGATTTCTTTATTAATATTCTATGCATCATATGGGGTTCAATTTTCAATATTTCATATGGTATAAATATCACATCCAATTTATATGAAATCATTTCACCAAAAATCCATTTTCTCACATGAATCGCCAACCCAAAAATTCAGATATTTTCACCAACTATAATATGAATTATAAACAAAAATAAATTATTAAAGCAAGTTAAACACTTTAATTGATGGATAAATCCAATGACTTCATCGCCGGATTTCTATATTATACCAACAACAAGGGATAGATGGTATTAGAGCATGGTCTTAAGTCTCGTAGGTTGTGTGTCCATTTAGCTTCCACGTTGCTTATCCTTGATTTCCTTTCGATGATTTTTACTCTTAGTTTTTCCGAGTCTGATGTTGTTTGTGCCTATCTTTCAGATGGCGAACACTAGGAGAGCTAGTAGTAGGAGAGAGGAGTCAGTTTCTTATCCCGCAGTCGAGGAGAGGCAGGGGCAATTCACTTTGGATGACGAGGAACTTGAGAAAACTGTGTGAGTGGCCACAGCCATCGGTATTGATATTGGAAGATAGAGAGGGGTGACGTTAGAACCTCAATAGCAAGGGGCCCCCATATCAAATTAGGACAGGCTGAGGACCCTCTTTTTTTAAGGGGAATCCTTCTACCTTTGCGGGAGGATCCGACCCCACAATCGCTCACTATTGGAGGAGGGACATGGAGTGACACTTGAGATTGGTGGAATGCACATAGATGCAAAAGCAGATGTTAGCAACATTCAAATTATCAGAGAATTCTTTACAGTGGTAGGAGAGTACCACCACACCAGAGGAGCGGGATCAATTGAGTTATGCAGAGTTTTAGATTAGGTTCAACAACAAGTACTTTTCATATGCTATCTGGAGTGCAAAGAAAAGATAATTTCTGGAGTTGGAACAAGGGTCAAAGTCAATAGTTGAGTATGAACAAGAGTTCACCAACTGATCTATGTTTGTACCGAAGGAGGTAGACACTGAGAGGTAAAAGATAGAGTGCTTCATCAAAGGGTTGTCTTAGCCCATTAGGCAAATGGTTTTGGGAAATCCGGCATACACTGCTTACTCCCAAGTAGTGGATGTCGCGATGTTACACTGGCAGGAGAAGATTAGTTATCAGAATAAATTAGGAAAAAGGCAAGAGACAGATAGTCAGGAAGGAGAAAATAAGGGTCGCAATGACCAAGCATGAAAGAGGCAGAGGCCAAACCAAGGACAACAGAACGACTATATTCATCAGGACAACCAGAGACAAGGTCGTCAAGGGGGAAAAATTGGAATGGGAATTTGGAGTCTTTTCAGGATACTTGTTTCAAATATGGGAAAGTGGGACACAAAGTAAATAGATGTTTCAAGAGAGAGGACCATCTAGGTCAAGTTACTCAGGGCCACTAAGGCCAAGGACCTCCATCACCGGAAGGGCCCAGAGTGTGGGGAGCTCCAACAGCACTAGTGGTAACACGCATTTAGGGAGCGCCAGTAGCGCCGATAACATCTCATGTATAAGGAGTGGCTGCAACACCAACTAACACTGGTTATGGGAGGTGCTACCTACTTCAGCCTCGTGAGGAGCAGGCACCGCAGGAGCCACATCGTGGATAGCAGAGGATCGGTACCTATAATACCCAACGTCCCCGAGATATAAAAAATTATAATACTTTCATAAAGTGGCACAATTAACAATTTGTAACTACGTTCGTAACAACACTAAATTCCCAATTAATGAATTTTAATCTAAATAGTGGAAATCAAGGACACATAAATATTGTGATTTTCAGAATAATAGCTACATGCAAGTCCTATCATAGTTATTATTTTCTAACACCTTGTTATAGTACACTTACTAGGTATGGGACTAGTAAGTGGGCCTTAGTTGCGATTTATGCTAGTTAGGTATGAGATTAGTTAGTGTAAGTCTATGCGGGTTGTATAATTTGGGGTGGGGGCTAATTTTTCTATATTATAGCATTGCTAAAATAGCCTAGGATTGATATCTAGGTGGAGTGAAATTTTTATAATCATCCTTTACTTAAGATATGATGAATTTTTGTTTTGGGAACTGTAATACCCCGTATTTTTATGGCCTTTAAATTTGAGGAATTATTAAATTTAAATTGAGATATTAATCCGAAAATTTGTTTTAAATATTTACTAGCGTGATGAGAGTTAGGAATTATTGGAAATTGGTTGATTTGTTAAATATTCCTTATTTAGTGAAGTAATATGTAAAATTGATTTTATTCAAATTGTCACGAGTGAATAAAATGACAATTATGGAAATTTAAGTCGGGACGCGCATGTGTCATGTCAGAACTAAATTGTTATTATCAAAAGTGAATAAATTATAAGTTGCCCATATGGTCATTTCGAGTGCGTCAATGTGTCCCGAAGGGTCGATATAGTCAAATAATGTACCCGAGGGTTTAGTTTGGATCTCGGGGCGTTTTTAGGCCTAATTGGCATCACGGGAGGGTATTACGGACATTTCGTATTTTTGGGCAATTAAACCCATGAATTTTCCAAGGTTATATCAGCCTTTCGGAGTTGTCCTCTAGGGTTAACAAGAGAAAAATCAAAGAACGTCCATTAGAGAAGAGGTGGGAAAGCTTCCCAAGCAATTCAAGGCCGAAAACTCAACCGTTTGCACCGCCGCCACCACCGAGTCGTAGATCACGAGACGGGGAACGCAATTGTACCATTTTCTTCCACAAATCAGAAACTCAATTCCCAGGCAAGTATCTATCTTGCTTTATTTTTAGTTGATGTCTCAATTATGTTAGTATAGGGTTGTTTAGAGCTTGTTTCATGAAAGAAAGTATAGTTTTGAGACTTAAAATCGCTTGTGGTAGAAGAAGTAATCATATTCTGGACATCTAAATCGCATGTAGAGGATAAAAAACGAATTTGTATGGATTTAGAAGTAGGAAATATGGAAAAGAATTGGAAAAATTGAAAGAAAAAAAAAATAGGGTTCTTGAAGTTTTGGTAAATTTTACCCATTAAATTGTTGCAATTGATGATTTGCGACATATTTTACATAGAGAATCATGTGTTCTAGTATATAGCACTTGTAGTATCGTTTGTTGGGAGTTTGGGAATCATATATGGAGATTTGGTTGAGGTTGGAGAGGCAAACCCGTAACTGGATTAATGCAGTTTTCGTCATAACTGCTTGATCGATCGATCGACCCAAGAACATCGATCGATCAACCCCCTTACATTGATCGATTGACCCTTCCTAGAAAACTGCATTTTTTTTCTTCTATTAGTTTAATCTGATTAAAATACGTAGTAACCCTTGATTATTGTTGTTGGAGCATAATAGGATATAAATAGGACTAGTAGGGTCTAGGTAAACCCCGTTAAGTGAAAATTTAATGTAAGATGAAATTCAGGGTTAACGGGGAGTTATTCACACATATGAAATCATGCGTACGTTTAGTAAAAGATCGAGACTTGTCAGGAAATTAGACTAGAAGGTAAGTGAGAGTGCTTACTGAAATTTTACTTAGGGAGATAGAATACTTCGAGAGATGAGAAGTAGGTATGAAGTAACTTATATAAGAGAATAAAAGTGACGAGTCCATTATGCGAGATAATTGAGTGGATAATTTTAATTATGGGTCGTGGGCACACCCAAATTAAAAAAAAAGGTGAATATTTATATATATGACTGTGTGACTATGCATATATTATATATCTGTGTAAAAATCATACCCAGGCTACTTGCTATCACGGGGGTTTCCACGCCGGGATGGTCTTATCTCGATTGGACCTTTATGGGGGATATTGACTCGTACCCTAGAAGATAGTATCCTCGATACAGGCTATCCGAAAATGATAGTCAGATGTTCTAAGAGATGTGAGGGTATGTGTTGACCTCTTAGGACCTGGAACTATGCTTCGCCTCCATTTGTTTATGTATTGTGTTAATACAGTTCGAGAGTGATTTCAGACTAGTATTTCCCTTAGTTTGTGTGATATGGGGACTTCATAGCAGAGTATGCCAGCACCATAGGTCTTATGTGGGTTGATGTTAGTATATATATATTATGTGTGGCTAATATATATATACGTATATCTATATGGGAACTTTCTACTGTGTGTATAAGTAGATAAGTAATGAATAATTGCTTAAATTTATTTATGAGTGTTCGGGAACTTTATAGGGGAAATGAGTTGTTATAAATAACGTAGAAATCTTGAAGAGAATGATTTCCTAAAGTAAATATCATAACCTCGCTTTTCACCTGATAAAACCTTATGGAGAATAAGTTAGAGAAACTTATGAGATTTATTAGTACGGTAGGCGTGCACACTAGAATGAGAGGTGAGAATTCTCAAGAGAGTGTCGCATACTAACATGGTTGTTACATTAGCCGGTAAGCATTTTAAATACTTTCTAAACTAAATTTAAAGGGTTTTACAATCGGGATCTGACCCGTTTCCTGTTATCTCTTCTCTCTTGTATATATATGTATATATTACAGGTGCCCAGCCACAGGGGCATCATGCTTAGGTTCTTTGGACTGGACGTGCTGCAGCTTATGTGGGAGTTGCAGGCCATTTGCTTAGATGACCTCGTTGTTGATTCCACTCCTATTTCATTTCTAATTAGTTGGTCATGTGTCGCCTGTTTCCTTATTCCGTTGGATTTGTTAGAGATTATGTTCATTTATCTTTAGTATTTTTACTCTTTGGGATTTGATTACTGTCAGGATGGTTTTTCCTTTATAGTTTTAAAGTTGGTATTGATATATCTGAATGGTTAAATTCATGGGTGTTTATTTCCAGTCTTAATAATTGTGTGGTTCTTAAACTGTTACTTATTAAAGGTTTTCATAATTGGATTTAATAAAATGGAAATAATGTTTGAAATGGTTTTGGCACTTAGCTTAATTATTTAGGGTGTTTAAATTGGAAAGTTTATTTTGCGACAGTGATGCTAAGAATGAACCAACCGTTCACCTTGATTATAATTTAATAAAGGACTGATCACCCGGTATTTAATTAGGCATGGTGTCACGGGAACCCTTAGTTGGGACTAAGGGGTATTTTGCGGATTTTCATATTGCTTTTAAGTGTGGGGGAAATATATTTGATTTAATGAGTATAAGAAAGGATGATTAAAAGCGATGTGAAAATCCTCAAAATACCCCTTAGTCCTAACTAAGGGTTCCCAAAACACATATTCATCCTATCCTAAGTAAAGGATGATTATAAAAATTTTACTCCACCTAGATATTAATCCTAGGCTATCGTAACAATGGTATAATATAGAAAAATCATCCCCCACCCCAAATTATACAACCCGCACAGACTTACACTAACTAGTCCCATACCTAATTAGCATAAATCGCAACTAAAGCCCACTTACTAGTCCCATACCTAACAAGTGTACTATAACAAGGGGTGAAAACCAACTACCTACAATACCCAAAGTCCCCGAGATATCAAAAATTATTATACTTCTATAAAGTGTCACAATTAACAATTTATAACAACGTTCATAACAACACTAAATTCCTAATTAATGAATTTTAATCTAAATAGTGGAAATCAAGGACACATAAATATTGTGATTTTCAGAATAATAGCTACATGAAAATCCTATCATAGTTATTATTTTCTAACACCAATAATGAATTCTCTTAGGGTTCTCACATGAAATATCAAAATTTACTTTTAAAAGGGCTCATCTACATGCACATGCCCATAGCAAAATCGACTACACCGACACAACCCAAAAAACAACAAAGTTATAAGTATTCGGTAACATTAATTTTTTCATGCAAAACAGTCCCAAAATTTATCTCATCAATAATTATATTCATAACTTATTTTAGAAAACATGAGTTTAATGGAGGCTACAATCAAGACATACAACACTAAGGGAAAAGAATAGGGTAAACATGCCTATGATGAGTTTGACAAAAATCTGATTAGATATATGAGTTCCTATCAAAAAATGGATCAAAAACCCTTCTTGAACCAACTTGGGACAGATTAGACTTGGCCTTCAAAACTGAGCTTGAAAAGTAATTATAATGGTGGCTAGGGTTTTGAGGTAGGAGATGATGGCAAAGTAGAGGGTCTGCTGCTCTAGGGTTGGTAGAATGTGAGTTTTAAAAACCTAGCCCCGAAAATCATTTATATAAATAGTTAAAGAGTTTTAATAATGCAAAACTCGTCAAAATATATTGCAACGCACGAAAACTGCTGGCGTCGATCGATCGACCCCCTGGCGTAGATCGATCGATCGATCGCTCAGTTATTTTGGCACTTCGGCTTAAATTTTTTGATAAGGGATAATCTTTAAACATTAAATAAAAATTCATTTTAACTCCGATTTCAATTCTACTTAAAGTTTTCTTCTTCTAAAATCATAATCAACATATTTAACCAATAAAAATTATAAAATTCAAAAATTTATTTTTCTCAAATTTTCCCACTAATTAATTAAATAAACTAATAAGAACATAGGGTGTTACAGTCTCCTCTCAAGAGACTAAGGAGAGGTCCTGCTAATAAGCAGGTTGAGAAGGTTGTTGCTATCGACCAATATGGATTGGTCGATATAGTCCCATCTATTGCTAGCTCATCTGTTGCCTTTATTCGTAGCTTTGTTACAAATTTTATCAAGTCTGGTACCCTCCCTGACCACAGAGTTGTTGTTGCTTCCATGCCCCGATCAAAATTATCAGAGAAGGCTACTCAAATTTTAGCCTTGGCAAGTTTATAAATTTGAAGTTGATCGAATATTGTTCATATCTTTTTTGTTTTGCATTAACTTGGATTTTTCTTGTAATTATTGGTTGATTACAACCAAATGTTGGATAAGGATGATCTTCTACATTCTTTTTTGGGAAGCGTGGAGGAGGCCTTTGAAGGTCTTAAGAAATCCTTGGAGGAGTCTAAGGAGGCTTTGGAAATAAAGCAAAAAAATTGGGAAGAGAAGATCAAGACTACTGAAGAAGCAAGGTAACAAGCTGATGAGGCTTTATCTCTGGCTAATTTGATCGCTGCTCAAGTTGAGCACAGGGCAAAGACTGCTAAAGAAAAGGTAGCCAAAGTGTCCACGGGCCTTTTTGGTGAGATGGCTAAGAGAAATAAAACCAGAGAAGTATCCTTCAATAGGGGTTGGGACAAAGCCATCTCTATCATTTCTGCACAAATAGCATACGCCAAGAAGAAGTTCTTCAAGGAAGGTTGGTCGACATCTTTGAGAGAAGTGGGTACTACTAAAGACTCAGAGCTATTTTTGAGACATAATCCAGGGTCTCCACATTAGCTTGATGATGAAATTAATGATGCAGGATCAGGTGAATCCTCTATAGCAGTTGAGTTTGTTGTCCCTCCAACCGACCAAGATACTGCTCCTATTGATTCAGCTGCACCTTCTATCGACCGTGGTATAAACCTTGAAGTTGAAAATGATAAGAAGAAGGTGTAGACGTGTTCGGCGTTTGGTATTTGTATTTGGCATCTTTCTTTTGTTTTCTTTTTTTCTTTGTTCTGATGTACTTGTAACGTTCCTTATTTATCAATGAAAGAAATTTTTCTTCAATTAACTTGTTGTTTGTTGTTTCTTTGTCTTCTTTTATTGTTGATTAAGTTTTATTTTATTTTTCTAGTTCATTGTTAAGATGGAACAAATTGCCTCCACCGATTCCAACTTACTTAAGCGCTACAACAATCTATTCAAAGCTGGTCACTTGGACTTCACTGATGAAGAATTAATAGACTTGCTCGGCACAGACGCTTCTAATTAGGCAAAGGATGCATACACTTATCTCAAATTTCTTCTTGATCGGGCTGTGGCCAATAATGTTTCATATTACGAGATGATTGAAGATTTTCAAGCAGAGCATAATGAAAGCAAAGCATTACTACATGAAAGATATGAAGATAAATACAAGGTATTAAGCGAAGAAATAGGGTTTTGACGATAAACTGGAAAAATATGCTTCTGCCTACAAAAGAAAGGAATTCTTGCTGAACAGGGAGGTAGATGAAGCTCGTGAAATTTCTAAGCTCCTTGAAAAAAAAAATAGGCTTTAAAATGAGCTTGATACTTTAAAATGGTCTTCTGTTGGTAATGTTGATGAAGGTGTCTTCTTTTTGGAGACTAAAAATGCCAGGTTGATGTAGGAACTAGAATCTCTGAAGACATCCAAACCTTCTCAATCTTCCAAATAAAGAACTAGTTGACCAACTGTAGAAGAGGCTGGGACTAAGAAAACTTTAGTTAATCAGGCTACCCAATTAAAGGTAAAGAATCAAGTTATTACCGATTTTTTCACAAAGCTGGAAGCTAAAGACAAAGCCTTTGTCAAATCTCAGTTAAAAGTTAAGGATGAAGTTTTGAAGAAACTTCAACATCAAGTTTAAAGGTTAACCTTCTAATTTCACAAATAACCTAGAGACGTATGATGGAAGGCTACAACGAAGCTTTGGGCCATATAGATGATCACCTCGCTCAAACTCATCGTGAAGGCTATAAATGGGGTTAGACCAATTGCTTGACTGTGATGAAAGTTAATCAAGATAGAAAACTCTGGTATTGGAATGATCTTGGATTCTTAGACTGTCAAAAGCCTCCCTTCAAGTTGGATGTTAGCTGGATTTCTTTTGAATCGATTCCCCGATGCTTGATATCCAAATATTTAGGGGATTATGAATTACATGATAAACTTGAGATAGTTCGACATCCTCATATGACCAACACGCCGAGCAGCAGCAACAAAAGAATGTTGTAAGATTTTAACTTTATCAATTCCCCTTATACATTGGATGATCCTCCCACTAGTATGGAGAAAGTGCAATCATCTTCCATAGCTGAAGGAAAATGTCTAGCTGAATGAATTTCCTGTATTTTGTAATTCATTTAAATGTAATACAATTTATATGAATGAAACGTGCTTGTTTTTGTTAACTTATGATTATTTTAATCAATCACTAAACTCGTTATTGTACTGCCATTGGTTCTACTAATACACTTAGATATATGAATCTAAATTTAGTATTAGTTACCAGTGGTAATGCCATTGATTATAGTAATGCACTTAGGTATATGAATCCAAATTTAGCATTAGCTATCAGTGGTGACCAAGTGTATGAGGAATACATGTTTATATTCCAGTATTTAAGAATTTTTACATATCTTCCTGCATTTAACTTAGTCGGGTAAAACTTATTTTTAACTTTTTTAGTTGTATACGAAGTTTTACACTTCTTGTTCTTGACTTATTTATACAAAATCCTACATGAAGTAATCAACCTCTTGTTCGTGATTTTATTTTTACGAAGTCATACATGAAGTAAATTGTTGTTGCCGACCAAGTGTGGAGGACTTTAATCCTATTTTGACTTGGTTGGTTATTATTTAGTTTCCAACGAAGTGGTGAGGATTGTAATTTTTCTTTGACTTGTTCGGAGTTGAAGACATATGTACTGTGTTAGTTCTATTCCGGGGGATGTATATTATCACCGTACTCCGAAAAAAATGAAAAAATTGAATTGACTGAAATCAACATTTTATTAATACTCGAATAAAAGCAAAAGAAATACAATGAAGACAATCTTGTGAGTTACTGATAATAATTTTTGAGGTGATCGGCATTCGAGGGATTTTTGTATTCTTCGCCATCCAAAGTCTCTATCCGATAGGTTCCTAGTTAAATTATAGCTGATATGCGATATGGGTCATGCCAATTGGCTTCAAGCTTATTAGTCTTCTGGATAACTTTCTTTAGAACATATTCTCCCTCCTTGAGGTTGGTCAGCTTGACCTTTTTATTATAAAAATGAGCAATTCTGTGTTTAAATGCAACATTTCTCAAACGAGCATCTTCTCGTACTTTTTCCAACATGTCAAGATCTAATTGCCTCATCAAATCACTAACTGGGGAATACAAATTTAGTACCCTGTGGGTTGGTAGTTTGATCTCGGCTGGTACCATGGCTTCATTCCCAAATGCAAGCATGTATCGTGTCTCTCCAGTTGCTGTTCTTGGCATTATTTTGTAAGCCCAAAGAACAGAATGTAACTCGTTAATCAAGTTGCCTTTAGCAGCATCAAGCCTTTTCTTAAGTTCGTTCAGTAAAGTTCTATTTGTTACTTTTATTTTACCATTACTTTGAGGATGGCTTGGTGTAGAATGCAATTTCTGTATTTTGGACTGGACATAATATGCTTCGAACTCTTCTCGAACTGGGTGAAATTATCTATAATAAAAGCATATCATCGACCATATCGACAAATTATATTCTTCCAGATGAACTGATATACTTTCTCATAAGGCATATCAACTAATGGTTCCATCTCCACCCATTTGGTGAAATAATCAACATCAATGACTAAATATTTGAATCTACCTTTGGTGGTCGTTAGTGGGCCGACCAAGTTTATTTCCCATATAGCGAATGGCTAAGGTGAAGTAATTTGCATTAAATCAGTAGTTAGTGTTTTGTGAATGATAGAGAATCTCTGGCACTTATCACACTTTCTCACAAAGGCTGCATAATATTCCCTCAAAGTCGACCAGTAGTATCCCTGAGTATTGATTTATTGGAGCAATGTTCATTCAGCAGAATGATCTCCATAGGAACCTTCGTACACTTCTTTGATCAAATCTTCTACATCCATTGGATGAACACAACACTGCAGCAAGATCGCCAATCCCAGTCTATATAAAACTCCTTTGTTTAACACATATCTCGCTGCTTTATATAAGAGCTTTTTAGCCTCTATATGGTTAGGTGGTAGGGTTACATCTTCAATACAAGCTTTGATGGGATCTATCCAGGAAGGTCCCAAATCTACATCTATGAAACTAACCATCAGGTCCTCATCAATACTCCGATTAGCCAAGATTCCTGTTAGGATTGTCCTTATAAGCTCAATTCTTGTTACTGATGCTAGCCGAGTAAGTGCATCTACTCGGGCATTTGCTATTCTTGGGATCATGTTCATTTGGATTGCAGGAAACTTTGTAATAACTTCTATATCCTTATAAAGATACCTGGTCATTAATTTTCCTTTGAATCTATATAAATGAAGTACTTGGTTAATAACCAAGTATAAATCACTATGCGCCACTATTTACTCGACGCCTAATGAATGAGCTAAATTCAACCCAACTATTAAGGCTTCATATTCCGCCTCAATATTTAATGCTTTGAACTAAAACCTGAGAGCATACTCAATATTAATATCATCAAGAGTATTAATTATTCTACATGCTCTATTGTTAGTAGCACGTGAAGATCCATCCATATACAGATTCTATAATAGGACATCACTATTGAAATTTTCTGTTATTAATGACCCATACTGGAATATCTTCTTACTTTCCTTCATAAATTTCTAGTACATTTCCTGAATTCTGGATGACTCAGGTTGGTTGACAATAATTTCAACTTATTTTTTGGTTGAGCTCTTTTATTTCAAAGTTTGATCGGTAGGCAAGTTTTGTTGGTGGAGAACCTCCGGATAAGTAAATTCAGCGATAAAATCTGCAAATCTTGGCCTTTCAATGAAGATCTTAGTTCATAGACAATGTCATATTCTCTCAATTCTAGCGCCCAATACATCAATTGTCCTAACTTCTCAGGCTTGTGGAGTGCTTGCTGAAGAGGCCGATTAGTATACACAACTATGGTATGTGCATGGAATTAAGGTTTCATACGTCTGGAAGCCTCAATAAGTGCTAAAGCCATTTTTTTCCAATCGTGGACACCTGATCTCTACTCCTCTAAATGATTTATTAGTATAGTAGACTAGTTTTTGGATTCCATTGTCATGTCTGACTAAGGCCGAGCTTATTACTGACTCAAAAATAATAATGTATAAGTACAATTTCTCCCCAAAAACTGGTCGGGAGAGAAATGGTGGTGATCCTAGTGTAATACCCCGTATTTTTATGCTATATAAATTTGGGGATTTATTAAATTTAATGTGACGGTTTATTTAATAAAAATCCAAAAATTAAATATGTTATAATTATTAACGTGACGAGAGTTAGTAATTATGGGAAACCTGTTGAATATTACTAATGAGCATAGTAATATATTATATTGGTTATATTGAATGTCATAAGTGAATTAAATGACTATTTCGGAAATTTAAGTCGGGACGTGCTCGTGTCACGTCGGGACTAATTTTGTTAAATAAAAAGTAAATATTTTATAAGTTGTTTGTATGGTCGTTTTGAGTACGCCAACGCGTCCGGAAGGGTCGAGATAGTCAGAAAAGTATACCCGGGGGTTTAGTTTGGGTCACAGGGCGTTTTTAGGCCTAATTGGTGCCCCGGGAGGGCATTTTAGTCATTTTACTTAAGTGGGTAATTAAACCCACGAATTTTAGCCAACCTATATCAGCCATTAGGTCAGCCTCTTAGGGTTAGAACATTCACAAATCAAGTGACGACCATTGGAGAAGAGAGGAGAGAGCTCCAAGGCAAACCAAGGCCAAAAAGCCACCGGATTTCACCACCACCACCACCGCGTAGATCACGAGACAAGGAACGCAGCCATACCAAAATCATCCGGGAATCTGCATACCAAAATCCCAGGCAAGTGTTTAACTTGCGTATTTTCGTTAATGCAATCTTCATATTAGTTTAGGATTGAATTGTGATGAAAATTATGGAAGAAAACCCAATCTTTGATAGGAAAAACCCATGTAGTATTGATGTACATGTTAATTCTGGAAAACCTTGCCATGTAGAGGTAATAATCCACGAAATTTGGTGATCATAATAATGAAATATTGGAGAAAGATTCATTAGAAATCTGTTTAAGAAAATTCTAGGGTTCTTGATAATTGGACATGATTTTAGGTTGAAAACCCATGTTTAATGATAGTTACACGCATGCTTTACGTTATAAACACCTGGTATAATGTTATAATGATGATAGTAGGATTTTTGGGGAGATTAGAATGGAAAGACATCGTTTTAGATGAAGAAGTTGGATGAAACCCGTAACTGCATTCTGCAGAATTTTGCCCAGACCTGCTTGATCGATCGATCGAGCCTAGAGCTTCGATTGATCGAAGGTTCGATCGATCGAGCCCCAAGCCTCGATCGATCGACCCCTCCTGGCAGACTCCTAATTCCCTCTTTAAATGCGTTAAATTCAAATTGTCGTGATATAATTCTTGGGCACTCTTGATAAATTGATTTGGGAGACATTGAGGACCAGTAGGGGATATGAATAAATGTTGGAGCCTTTAATCTTTAACGAAAATGGTATTTATGGGATATTTACTTTAGGTTAATGGATTTATGAATTTAAAGGGTGAGGTGCGTAAGAGAGTTACGTTGGAACCTAATAAAGACACTTACTGAAATTTAGATTTGTGAGGATATAGCCACGAGTGTTAGGTAATAAGTGAGAAAACCCTTCGAGTTAAGGTTAGGAACGAAACCTTATACGTATTTCTATAAATGTGAAATTAAGGATAAATGGTATAATTACGGGTGATGAGAAGAACCTATATTAATATGATAAAGTGGTATATTTATATGATTCTGTGCACATATATTATATGCATGTGAAAATCATACCCACGCTACTTACTATCCCTTAGGTTTCCGCGCTGGGACAAGTCTTATCTCGATGGGACCTTTATGGGGGGATATTGACTTGTACCCTAGGAGATAGATATCCTTGGTACAGGCTATCGATGTGATAGTTCAGACGGTCCTAAGAGACGCCGGTATGTGCCATCCTCTTAGAGACTTGGAATCTATGCTTCGCCTCAATATTGATTGTGTATTTATGTTAATACAATTCGAGAGTGATTCCGAATGTATTCCCCTTAATATGAGTGATATGGGGCTTTGGATAGTAGAGTATGCACACACCATAGTTTTATTCGGGGTGCTGTTATATATATATATATATATATATTATACGAGTAGTTAATATATATATATGAGATCATGATATTTGAAACTGTCTACTGAGATTTGATAAGTAGGACATGGTTGTTGACTCAAATTATTAAATACTTGTTTTGAAAAAGTATAATATGTCACTGTAAAACTTTATTGATTTTATAAAGTTAAAATGGAGAACTTTGATTACTGTTTGGAACATTCTTTTTAAAATGGAGTCGTGAATTATAAATCTTGCGAGTAATCTAAGTTAAGTTAAATCTTTTAGAAAGACTAGTGCGTTAAATGATAAGAAACCGTGGGGAAGGTTAGTGCGATAGGTGTGCACATTAGAAGAGAGGTGAGTATTTTCTCAAGAGAGTGACGTGCTAATATGTTATTGCATTGGCCTGTATCATTTTAAATACTTGCTAAACGTATTTTAAAATCAAACACACTTTCGGGCTCTGACCCGTTTCTTTTTTTCTCTCTCTCTCTCTTGTATATATATATATATATGTATATTTTCAGGTGCCCAGCCACAGGGGCGTCTTGCTTAGGATCCCTTGAGAGGAACGTGCTGCAGCTTAGGTGGGAGTTGCAGGTCACTTGAGTAGACGGCTTCTTTTATTGACTCCACTTCTAGCACTCTCATTTATTGGGCACGTGTCGCCCTTTCCATTATTTATTTGTTATCAGGACATTTATATTTCAGTCATTCCAGTATTGTTTCTTTGGGATTTATTCAGTATGGACTTGTGATTTTAGTTTTCATATGTTGGCATTCGATTGACGAATGTATTATATTATTTGGTTTATCGTGGTGTGATTCTTAATTGTAGAAATGTTGTTTTATATAAATAAATCTTTTTCTTTAATTAAAATTTGGAAGTTTGTATGAAAAATGTTTTTGACACTTAGCTTAATTATTTAGGGTGTTAAATTGGAAAATTTATTTTATCGACAGTGATGCTGAGAATGAACCAACTGTTAACCTTGATTTAATTTAATAAAGGAGTGATCGCCCGGTATTTAATTAGGCGGGGTGTCACAGGTGGTATCAGAGCATCAGGTTCTAGTGTCCATAGGATCTGTACGGCTTATTTCGCTTTCAGCTTAACGTTATTGTTATAGAGCCCTATTTTTAGGATTATTGTATTGTTTCTTTTACGTTTAAGTCTTCAGCTATTCGACATTTGATGATAACTGTAGACTAATAAACTTGTTCACGTTTCAGATGCCTCCGAGATGTGCTCCGAAAGATAGGCGTGCCCAAGCCGAGCTGCCAGCATCTCCGGCACCAGGCACAATGAATGCGAACGAAATAGCCGCCATTGTTGCTCAGGCGGTGAATGCCGCAATAGAGGTGATTAAACAGGCTCCACCCCAGGTTCAGGAAGTGGTGCCAGTACCAGCACAACTTCCATCCGCATGGGAGAGGGTTCGGGATGCTTTTCAGAAAGCGCATCCCCCTGAGTTTTCTGGTAGCTCCGATATTGTTACAGTCAGCCAATGGAAGAAGGACATCCAGCGGCACCTCCGTATATATGAGTGCACTGACGTGCAAAAGAAGTTATTGGCTTCCTTTAAGCTGGTGGGAGCCGTATTACAGCGGTGGGAGTCCACTACTACTTTGGAGGAGAGGGACACGATCCCTATTCAGTTGTTCTGGGAGCGATTTGACCGCAAGTATTTTCCACCCGCAGTGCAGATTGAGATGAGGCTGAAATTACTAAATCTGAAGCAGGAGAACCTTACTGTAGCTGAGTATGAGGATGAGTTCACGAGACTTCTCACTATTGTGCCGGATGAGGCACCCACTGAGAGCAAGAAGATTTTGCTGTTTGTCGACGGGTTAGCTTAGAGGATCCGTCAGCACCTTATTGGGAATCTATCCCTGAGTACTTTCACTGACGTACTCAATGCAGCGTTACTACATTGCCAGGATCACCGCTTTTATCTTCAGGGAAGCAAGAGAGTAGGAGAGTCCAGCCAGCAGGGCAGGACCGGGGGAAATAGTGCCGGTGGGGCACCAACTCATGGACAGACTCGTCAGCACGAGCAGAGTTCCCATCAGGGGGACCCTGCTAAGCGATTCCGTTCAGGTGATTCTAGGCAGGGATTCGGGGGTTTCAGGCAGGGCCATCAGGGCCAGCCTAATCAGCAGGGCCAACACCGACCGCAGGGACAACAACAGGGCCAGCAAGGACAATAACGTGCACATCAGGGCCAACAGGGCCAGTGGCGTGGAGGTAACGGCCAGCAAGGCCGTGGACAGCAGGGTCAGAGGGGCGTAAACTTCAAAGGCCGATGCTTTGGGTGCGGTAAACATGGCCATAGGTGCCAGGATTGCCCAGAGGGCGATAGGGCCCCACAACAGCAGGGAGCCCATAATGAGCCGCAAAGACCACTCTTTCCACCTTCCCTCCCAGCTCCAGCCCAGGTGCCAGCCCTACCAGCCATTCCAGCAGCTCCAGTACAGCAGGGGAAATTGCAGTATGGACGTGTCTATAATGTCCACTAGGCAGCAGCTCCATAGGCACCACCCGCGATTGAGGGTATGTTTCCTATCCATGGTACTATGGGTCGGGTATTATTTGATACGGGGGAAACACATTGTTTTATAGCTACGCATTTTGCGAAGGCCTTAGGGTTGTTAGCCACAGCAGAGAGCACCGTGACGTGCGTCGACTCACCTCTGGGGAGTGGGTCACTTATTTTCTTTATATGCCGGGGAGTGGGGGTAGATATTGGTAGCTTGGTATTACCTGCAGACATGTTAGTCTTAGACATGCACGAGCATGATGTTATTATTGGTATGGACTGGCTCGTAGCTTATAGACCCATGATTGATTGCTTCGGTGGGAGCATTGTTTTTGCCATTCCGGGGCAAGAGATGTTTGTAGTGGCGATGCCTCACCCAGAGGGAGGTTCGACCGCTCATTTGTATTGCATAGAGGAGGATACCTCTAAGGAGGTTGTGATTCCCTTAGATTCGATCCCTGTTGTCAGGGAGTATTCCGATGTGTTTCAGGAGATACCAGGCCTACCGCCCAGTCGTGAGATAGACTTTGTTATAGATTTACTGCCAGATATGAGACCTATAGCACGCGCACCGTACCGTATAGCTCCGGCAGAGATGCGAGAGCTACGGGATCAGATAGAGCAACTGTTAGGTCAGGGCTTCATTCGTAGGAGTACCTCACCTTGGGGGGCTCCAGTCTTGTTTCTGAAGAAAAGAGATGGTTCACTGAGATTGTGTGTGGACTACCGGGAATTGAACAAGGTCACGATTGGAATAAGTATCCGTTACCTCGAATCGATGATCTGTTCGACCAGTTGAGGGGAGCAACTTTCTTTTCGAAGATAGACCTGAGGTCGGGGTACCATTAGTTACGTATTAGAGAGCAGGATGTTTCAAAGACTGCCTTCTTATCGAGATATGGGTCCTATGAGTTCAGGGCGATGCCGTTCGGACTCACAAATGCCCCAGCCGTTTTCATGGACTTGATGAATCGAGTATTCAGAGAGTTCTTGGATCAGTTTGTAATCGTCTTCATAGATGACATCTTGATATATTCACACTCTGAGGAGGAGCATGCCGAGCACTTGAGGCAGGTTCTTCAGACTCTACGAGAGCATCAGTTGTATGATAAGTACGAGAAGTGTGGATTCTAGTTGCGAGAGGTACAATTCTTGGGCCATGTTGTTTCTGAACAGGGGATTGCAGTTGACCCGAGCAAAGTGTCAGCGGTGAGGGAGTGGGGACAGACCACGACACCGACAGAAGTGCGTAGTTTCTTGGGGTTAGCCGGATACTACAGGAGATTCATTCGGGGATTCTTTAAAATAGCGGGTCCATTGACAAATCTGACTCGCAATGGGGTACCTTATGTTTGGGATGACGCTTGTCAATTGGCTTTCGATGAGCTGAAAGACAAACTTACTTCAGTGCCAGTCCTTGCGTTACCGAAGCCAGGTGTGGAGTACCTAGTTTACACCGATGCATCTTTACGGGGACTTGGAGGTGTGCTTCATCAGGAGGAGAAGGCTATAGCTTTTGCTTCCCGCAAGCTTAAGCCGCATGAGAAGAATTACCCCACCCACGACCTGGAGTTAGCAGCGGTCGTCTTTGCATTGAGAATTTGGAGGCACTATTTATTGGGCGAGAAATTTCGTTTGTTCACAGACCATAAGTCACTACAGTACCTGTTCACTCAGCGAGAGCTGAATATGCGTCAGCGCAGATGGCTAGAGTTTGTGAAGGACTACCAGTTCGATATACAATATCATCCGGGGAAGGCCAACGTAGTTGCTGATGCATTGAGCCGTAGACTGGTAGACGATGTAGCGAACGTCTGGAAGGCAAAGTGGAAGGAGTTGGGTCACCAGGATGCAGTGGCACGTTCTTTCATATCCGTGATATCAGTCACACCCGATATTGTTACGAGGGTGATACATGCACATACTACAGACCCGTTTTGCCAGGAGCAGATTGTGCGACTTCTAGCCGAGGGTGCCGAGTCCTATTCTGTTAGTTCTGATGGAGGTTTGCGATTTAATGGGAGATTGGTGGTTCCAGAAGGCGCGGAGTTACGTCATGAAGTGATGACTCATTCTCACGGGTCCCGATTTGCAGTACATCCGGGAGGTGATAAAATGTACCAGGACATGAGGCGTCAATACTGGTGGAGTGGGATGAAGAAGGACATCGCCGAGTTTGTGTCTAAGTGTTCTACCTGCCAACTGGTGAAGGTAGACCACCAGAAACCGTCAGGATTGCTTCAGCCGTTGGAAGTACCCACGTGGAAGTGGGAGAGTATTTCCATGGATTTCATTACAGGGTTTCCTACATCACAGCGGGGCCACGATTCTATCTGGGTGATTGTAGACCGTTTGACCAAAGTGGCTCATTTTCTGCCAGTGCGGACAGATTATACTACGGGTCAGTATGCTCAATTGTTTATTGCTGAGATTGTCAGATTACACGGGGTGCCCCTGAATATTGTGTCAAATAGAGACAAGATTTTTGTGTCACGTTTCTGGGAAAGTTTTCAGGAGGCTATGGGTACTGAGTTGAGGTTGAGTTCAGCTTACCACCCATAGACAGATGGACAGACAGAGCGTACTAATCAGATGTTAGAGGATATACTAGGCATGTGTGTTCTCTATTTTGGAGGAGGTTGGGAGCCACATCTTCCAATGGTAGAGTTTGCTTATAATAACTCTTATCATTTTACGATTGGTACGGCTCCATTTGAGGCTTTGTATGGCAGGCCTTGTCGTTCTCCAACTTGTTGGCTCGAGGTGGGGGACAACAAGTTGCTAGGACCAGAAGTGATTCAGGAGACCTCCGCGAGGATTGAGATTATCAGGAGTCGTATTCGGGTGGCCTAGGATAGGCAGAAGAGCTATGCCGATGCGAAACGGTTCTTCTGGGAGTTTAATGTGGGAGATCAAGTGTTATTGTGTGTATCTCCTATGAAGGGTGTGATGAGGTTCGGGAAGAAGGGGAAGTTGGCCCCGAGGTACGTGGGACCATTTCAAATCATTGAGAGGATTGGGCCGGTAGTATACAGGTTGGGATTGCCAGAACATTTACATCGCATCCACGATGTATTCCACATCTCGTCGTTGAGACGATTTCTTCGGGATGATATGGCCCATACTCACATTGCGATAGATGAGATAGACTTACAGTCTGACAGCTCTTACAAGGAGAGACCAGTGGCTATTCTAGACTATAGTGAGAGGAGATTGAGGTCGAAAGTAGTTCCACTTGTGCGAGTCCAGTGGGAACATCATAATGTGGAGGAATCCACTTGGGAGCGTGAGGCAGATATGCGCGAAAGATACCCAGAGTTGTTTTACCAGGTATGCCTTATTCTACGAATTTCGGGATGAAATTCCGTTATTAGGGGGGAAGTATGTAATACCCCGTATTTTTATGCTATATTAATTTGGGGATTTATTAAATTTAATGTGACGTTTTATTTAATAAAAATTCGGAAATTAAATATGTTATAATTATTCACGTGACGAGAGTTAGTAATTATGGGAAACTTGTTGAATATTACTAATGAGCATAGTAATATATTATATTGGTTATATTGAATGTCATAAGTGAATTAAATGACTATTTCGGAAATTTAAGTCGGGACGTGCCCGTGTCACGTCGGGACTAATTTTGTTAAATAAAAAGTAAATATTTTATAAGTTGTTCGTATGGTCGTTTTGAGTACGCCAACGCGTCCGAAAGGGTCGATATAGTTAGAAAAGTATACCCGGGGGTTTAGTTTGGGTCACAGGGCGTTTTTAGGCCTAATTGGTACCCCGGGAGGGCATTTTAGTCATTTTACTTAAGTGGGTAATTAAACCCACGAATTTCAGCCAACCTATATCAGCCATTAGGTTAGCCTCTTAGGGTTAGAACATTCACAAATCAAGTGACGACCATTGGAGAAGAGAGGAGAGAGCTCCAAGGCAAACCAAGGCCAAAAAGCCACCGTATTTCACCACCACCACCACCACCGCGTAGATCACGAGACAAGGAACGCAGCCATACCAAAATCATCCGAGAATCTGCATACCAAAATCCCAGGCAAGTGTTTAACTTGCGTATTTTCGTTAATGCAATCTTCATATTAGTTTAGGATTGAATTTTGATGAAAATTATGGAAGAAAACCCAATCTTTGATAGGAAAAACCCATGTAGTATTGATGTACATGTTAATTCTGGAAAACTTTGCCATGTAGAGGTAATAATCCACGAAATTTGGTGATCATAATAAAGAAATATTGGAGAAAGATTCATTAGAAATCTGTTTAAGAAAATTCTAGGGTTCTTGATAATTGGACATGATTTTAGGTTTAAAACCCATGTTTAATGATAGTTACACGCATGCTTTACGTTATAAACACCTGGTATAATGTTATAATGATGATAGTAGGATTTTTGGGGCGATTAGAATGGAAACACATCGTTTTAGATGAAGAAGTTGGATGAAACCCGTAACTGCATTCTGCAGAATTTTGCCCAGACCTGCTTGATCGATCGATCGAGCCTAGAGCTTCCATCGATAGAAGGTTCGATCGATCGAGCCCCAAGCCTCGATCGATCGACCCCTCCTGGCAGACTCCTAATTCCCTCTTTAAATGCGTTAAATTCAAATTGTCGTGATATAATTCTTGGGCACTCTTGATAAATTGATTTGGGAGACATTGAGGACCAGTAGGGGATATGAATAAATGTTGGAGCCTTTAATCTTTAACGAAAATGGTATTTATGGGATATTTACTTTAGGTTAATGGATTTATGAATTTAAAGGGTGAGGTGCGTAAGAGAGTTACGTTGGAACCTAATAAAGACACTTACTGAAATTTAGATTTGTGAGGATATAGCCACGAGTGTTAGGTAATAAGTGAGAAAACCCTTCGAGTTAAGGTTAGGAACGAAACCTTATACGTATTTCTATAAATGTGAAATTAAGGATAAATGGTATAATTACGGGTGATGAGAAGAACCTATATTAATATGATAAAGTGGTATATTTATATGATTCTGTGCACATATATTATATGCATGTGAAAATCATACCCACGCTACTTACTATCCCTTAGGTTTCCGCGCTGGGACAAGTCTTATCTCGATGGGACCTTTATGGGGGGATATTGACTTGTACCCTAGGAGATAGATATCCTTGGTACAGGCTATCGATGTGATAGTTCAGACGGTCCTAAGAGACGCCGGTATGTGTCATCCTCTTAGAGACTTGGAATCTATGCTTCGCCTCAATATTGATTGTGTATTTATGTTAATACAATTCGAGAGTGATTCCGAATGTATTCCCCTTAATATGAGTGATATGGGGCTTTGGATAGTAGAGTATGCACGCACCATAGTTTTATTCGGGGTGCTGTTATATATATATATTATACGAGTAGTTAATATATATATGAGATCATGATATTTGAAACTGTCTACTGAGATTTGATAAGTAGGACATGGTTGTTGACTCAAATTATTAAATACTTGTTTTGAAAAAGTATAATATGTCACTGTAAAACTTTATTGATTTTATAAAGTTAAAATGGAGAACTTTGATTACTATTTGGAACATTCTTTTTAAAATGGAGTCGTGAATTATAAATCTTGCGAGTAATCTAAGTTAAGTTAAATCTTTTAGAAAGACTAGTGCGTTAAATGATAAGAAACCGTGGGGAAGGTTAGTGCGATAGGTGTGCACATTAGAAGAGAGGTGAATATTTTCTCAAGAGAGTGACGTGCTAATATGTTATTGCATTGGCCTGTATCATTTTAAATACTTGCTAAACGTATTTTAAAATCAAACACACTTTCGGGCTCTGACCCGTTTCTTTTTTTCTCTCTCTCTCTTGTATATATATATGTATATTTTCAGGTTCCCAGCCACAGGGGCGTCTTGCTTAGGATCCCTTGAGAGGAACGTGCTGTAGCTTAGGTGGGAGTTGCAGGTCACTTGAGTAGACGACTTCTTTTATTGACTCCACTTCTAGCACTCTCATTTATTGGGCACGTGTCGCCCTTTCCATTATTTATTTGTTATCAGGACATTTATATTTCAGTCATTCCAGTATTGTTTCTTTGGGATTTATTCAGTATGGACTTGTGATTTTAGTTTTCATATGTTGGCATTCGATTGACGAATGTATTATATTATTTGGTTTATCGTGGTGTGATTCTTAATTGTAGAAATGTTATTTTATATAAATAAATCTTTTTCTTTAATTAAAATTTGGAAGTTTGTATGAAAAATGTTTTTGACACTTAGCTTAATTATTTAGGGTGTTAAATTGGAAAATTTATTTTATCGACAGTGATGCTGAGAATGAACCAACTGTTAACCTTGATTTAATTTAATAAAGGAGTGATCGCCCGGTATTTAATTAGGCGGGGTGTCACACCCAGGTACTTCTTTAACTCATGGAATGCTTCTCCACATTTTACATTCCACTCAAACGTCTTTTTCAACAGCTTGAAAAATGGTAAGGACCTGTCTTTTGATTAACAAACAAATCTGGTTAAAGCTTCCACTCTTCTAGTTAACCTTTGTACATATTTCTTGCAGGTCGGTGACTACATTTTAATCAAGGCTTTTATCTTTGCTGGATTAGCCTCAATTCCCGTTTGATTGACTATAAAGCCGAGGAACATCCCTTCTTGCACTCCAAACACACACTTGGTCGGATTTAGCTTCATCTGATTCTTTTCCAACTAATCAAAATTTTGACTAAGGTCGGCGATATGATTTAAGGCTTGTCTACTCTTTATCAACATATCATCCACATAAACCTCCATGTTCTTTCCTATCTGCTCTTCGAAGACCTTATTCACCAACCTTTGATATGTTGCTCCTGCATTTTTTAGCCCAAAGGGCATTACATTGTAACAATAAGTTCCTCAATTGGTAATAAAAGTAGTGATCTCCTCGTATTCTGGTTTCATCTTAAACTGGTTATATCCAGAATAAGCATCTATGAAGCTTAAGAGCTCATGTCCCGACGTTGTATCCACCAATTGATCGATTCTAGGCAAGGGAAAATGGAGCCTTATTTAAATTCGTAAAATCAATGCACATTCTCCATTTATCATTCTTCTTTTTGACCATTACGATGTTGTCCAACCAGGCTGGATACTTCAAATTTCGATAAACTTGAATTTTTTAATTTTTTCTACTTCTTCTTAGATTGGTTGATTTTTCTCAGGACTGAAAACCCTGCGTCTCTACTTAATCGGCTTGGCATCCTTACTGATGTTGAGCTCATGACAGAGGAAATTGGGATCAATCTCAGGCATATCCTCATGGCTCTAAGCAGATACATTTCTCCATTGCCTTAGGAACATAATCAATTCATTTTTAAAGACGGGATCCAATGTTGAGCTGATCAGTGTAGTTCTCTTTGTTTTGTCATCATGTAGGATAATTCTTTTAGTGGCATCCACAATCCGTCCCTTGACCAACTCAATTTCATCTCGTGGATATAAAGTTTCCACTTCAGATTCACCTTTACGCTCAATGGTATCCACCTAGTAAATTGTAGTCTTCTTCTTTAGTTCAATCAGGTCTTCTTTCTCGACTGAGGAGTAGTAACATTCTCTGGCCATCTTCTGGTCACCTTTCACAACACTTACCCCAAAATGAGTTGGAAACTTCAAGCAAGTATGGACTGTTGATGGAACAACTTCAAACTTTGTCAACCCTAACCTGCCGAGGATCATATTATAAGCAAATTGAATATTTTTACCATCACAAAGAAGTGTATTTTCTCTCTATGACTTGTTGGCCAGGTGCCAAACAATACTTCTAACTTGATCATCCCAAGAGGGTAAACTTTTTCACTAAAAAAATATTAATGGCCTAAGTTAGGGTTCTAGTTGGCTGAGCTGCAAGTCCAAACTCTGAAAGTAAGGATAAAACATAATATCGGTAGAACTCCCATTATTAATCAAAACTTGGGGCTATGACAATATCTTGGATTCTAAATTTGACAACCAACGGATCGTCATGGGGATAAAGTACCAAGATAGGTAATTTTTTGAGAAACCAATCACCAACTTGTCTTTGTTGACCTTCCTCGGCCGATCATCTTCGTTCAGATTAATTTTCTGAATATAAGAACAAGCCTGGGCTTCATTCAAGTAAGCTTTCCTTTCGGTAGTGTAATCGCCTCCTTCGGGATCATCAACTATAATCGTATAACAATTAAATAAACCAAAATTGATCATAGCTACCTCACGTTCTGGTTACTTGGGCTTCCTTAACATGTCGGGATCATCCTTATAATTATCTTCATGATTTCTCTTCTTATCATCTCTAGACTTACATGGGGAATTCGACCTTCTTCTAAGTTCTCTGTTATCATGCCGATTAATAAATTTATTGAGTTTTCCTTGATGGATGAGGGATTCTATCTCATTTTACAAAGAAATATAGTTATCCGTTGTATGACCATGATCCTTATATAATTCGTAATATTTAGATCTATCTCTCTTATTAGGAGGTGCTCTCAATTTCTCAAGCCATCGGAGATCCTTATTGTGCTTGATTTCCTCTAAGATATAGTGGATTCTAAAACTTAATGGAGTGTAGTTTCCATATTTTTTGAGCGTGTCCTCTTTCTTTGGCTTCTGCTCCTTTTGCTCCTTCTTCTCAGACTTCGTATCAGGCCTAGTGGCTGGACTCTATTTTGCAGTCATCGCTTCCTCGACATTCATTATTTTGGCTTCTTTTGCCATGAGTTCATCCATAGTTTTACAAGTATCATTAGATAGAGTATAATGTAGTTTCTCGGGAAGCAAGCCACTCATAAGAGCAGTGATAGCCATTTTTCCTCATAATTTATAACTTATAATTTCTCATTGTTAAAGCGCGTAATATACTCCCTGGTACTTTCCCCGACTTTCTTCCTTACACTCAAAAGATGAGCTACTATTTTCACTGGTTTAGCTTCGAAACAAAAACTTCTAATGAATAGCTTGGCAAGCTGATTGAAATTGGCAATTTATCCTGGGGGCAAGTTATTGTAACATATTTGATCAGAACTGATAATGGTACTTAAAATTCTCTACACCTCATTTCATTAGGAACTGAATAAACATCAGTTGCAGCTTGATACTGCTCAATATGGAGGAGTGGATCAGTTTTACTATCATATTTGGGGTTGACCACGGGACTTTAAACTTTGATGGAGTAGAAAAATCCATGATTGCCTGAATAAAAGGAGATCCTTTAACAAAGTTGTGTTATAAAGAATTCTTTACTTTCGCCAATTCACCCAACTGATATTCCAATCTTTGGATTGATCCTTTCCACAAAGGATTGCTTGCATCTAATCTATGCGAAGCAGTTTGGCTGTTCTGACCATGTGTCTACGCTGAACTGTCCTCCTGAGAGGTATGCTCGGTACATATAGATTATTGGACGCTTGATATTGATCTGACTGAGGCTTCACGTTAGTTGGCCGAATGTTGAATGTTCCTGGATAATGCTCTAGGAGGGTTTCTGTTTGCTCGGGGTCCCAGACGATTAAAGGGAGAAGCTCTGCTTAGCCTTTCCAAGACACTTATGTAATACCCCATACTTTATAGATATTTAAATTACATAAGTGGGAGTAATTTAATAGTTAGGGGTATTACTATGAATAGTAATTTTGGAATTTGTGAGCGTTAGACTATCCAATGTGTGTTGCATTTACTTTAGGGACTAAGTAAATGAGTCAAAATATTTTTATGTCATGTCACAGTTGGGTAAAGTGACGGGTAATATTTCACTTTGAAGAAAACACGTGTTGAGAAGTGTTAGGTTCGATTAGTGAATTTTAGTTAAGTGACTCAGATGGAGATTTCAAGTGCACAGTTGGTTTCGGAGTGTCCGAGATAGTCAGAATAGAGTATCCGGGGGTAGCATTTTGGTTCCGGGGACTTTTGGACTAGTAGGGACTCACAATTGAGTAAATGAGTCATTTTGGGTTTAATAGGAGATAAATTACTTTTCTTTTTTATAAGGAACGAGAGAGTGATAGAAAGGGAAGAAAAGAGAGAAAATAGGAAATAAAGAAAGTAAGAAGAGAAAGGAAGAGAGAAAAGGGGATTTCGGGCCAAACTCCATGGGAATCGACTCGAGGTCGTCGGATTTTATCCACGAGGCCAGTGTTTACTTGATTTATTCATTTGAGTGTGTATCTCATATTATAGTTGGTAAACTATATGATTTTTGGGTTATAAATTTGGGAAATTTTGATTTTGAAATCATAGATAGATGTGTTGTTAACTCTTGATGATTTTTAGTAATAAATCCATGTGAGGGGTGTGTATATATGGTTAGAAATGGGAGAAATGATAAATTAAGATTTTAATGGTTTTAGGGTTTAAATCTAAGAGAAATGGTTTAATACCACAAAATATTTGATGTGTTAGTTATAAATCAGTGTTTAGATGATTATAGTGTTATTGGTTGAGATTAGAAAAGACAAAAATGGAGGTTGGGATGATGTTTGGATTTTTAGGGAAGATGTTACCCTTAGCAAAATTCAGATTCGAGCCAGACGAATCGATTCGAACAAGCTGAATTGATTTGGTATGAAACAGTTTGAAAGTAGAACATTTTCGAATCAATTCGGACAGGCCGAATCGATTCGGTCCTGGCAGATTTTTGAGATTTTCTTCCTTAATTTTAGGGGAAGTTAAATTATAAATTTGGAGGTTATTATAGGGGATTCTAGATATGATATTAAGACTCCTAGATAATGGTATTGATGTTGAGTAAACCTTGGATTAAAAGAGGTAACCTCAGATTAATTTAGTGCACAATCTAGGGTATGAATTTAAGGAATGTTTAGGACGGGTAACATTCGAGAGGAGTCTTTGGCAAGCGTGTATAGATATTTATATGCGGTTAGAATAAATATGGGCCGATTACATTTGAGTAAATCCTAGGATGCGATTGGGATGGAATTTAGGATATGGGCTAAAAAGGATTGAGCGGCTATCCGGTACGTCTATCGACGACTATTATTATAGGTGATGTGATACCTATGGATTAAGATAAGTAGCGTATACACTTATTTAATTATTACGAATTGGTATATTTGGGTTTATATATAAATACTTACAAGTGAGTAAGGTGTGAGTTATATCTTAAGTAAGATAATACTCACGGGTTTAGTATTTTAACTGTGTGAATACTTATTTACTTTTACAAATGGGAACATTCGAGATTTTGGCTATCGCTATAAGAGTTTGGCAATATTAACCAAGGTATTTTGAGACATGGTTTATATTATATATATGGATGTTGCTATAGTATATATATGATTCAATTATAAATATATCGGTATGTGAATGATATATTTATGTATGTATATATCTCTTGTGCTATCCAGGGAGGTTGCACGATGTGGGTGAATCCCCTGGCTTAAGGAGCAGGGAGAGTATAGTCCCCAAGTCATATCGTCTCGCATACGGGTACGATATTTTTATTCCACTTTGAGGAGGAAATATGACCGCCTCCACCGTTTAGTTTTTCTACTATGATCATGAGTGAGTTTGATGTGGTACCTGGGATAAGTTGAGCATACCTGGATGATGATGATGATATCAATTTGAGACTGCATCCTCGAACTATAGCTCAGTGGGATGGTTATTTATACTTATGATTGTAATATAGGTATAAATGCACTTCTTGCAAATAGTATATTGCTTTTATATGAAGATGAGATATCATATAAGTTTGACTTGTGTAAAGTGTAAAATGAATAAGGTTTTATTCTCTTTTCGGGAAATTATATCCGGATTTAAACTGTGATTCGTATATTAAAATGAGAATTATATATATATATATATATATATAATTAAAATGAGAATTATAATATATTAAAATGAGAATTAAAATGAGAATTAAAATGAGAATTATATATATATATATATATATATATATATATATATATATATATATATATATATATATATATATATATATATATATATATATATATAATCGAGGATTATATGAACTAAATCTTATGTAATAGCTTACGATGTAACATATATTATATCACGTGAGGTAGGTGATAGTTATGAGGATTCAGAGGATGGGTGAAAGAAATTTATTAGGCAGTGTAGCTTAACTAGTTTGTTTAAAATGTATGCGATAGGTGTGCACTATTAGAAGAAGGGCGAGGTGTATATCATGAGAGTACGATACCAGTTTAAATATGAGAGATTTAATATTTTAAAATATGGCATTTGATGCACTTGCCAAATATTTTCAAAACTCGAGCTCTCACCCGTTTCACTATTTTACCCTCCCTTGTTATATATGTATATATATATTTGGTGTCCAGATATAAGGATGCCTGAACGATGATTCTTCGAGTCAGACGTTTACTGCAGCAGTTGTGGATGTAAGCATGTTTATTGTAGATGCTATTATCATTGAGATCTAGATAGGAGATATGGTAGAAACACTCGGGGCTGATAGCCCAACTGTATTCATTTATTCTTTTACCGCATTTTAGTTTACGGTAATTTAATTTGGTTGTATTATATTGTACCAAGAGTCCAGTTATTTTATTTCATCTCAGTTGTTGTATATAAACTATTGTGATTGTTTTACTTGGGTGTTTTGATTAAAAAGATTAGTTAAATAAAATTTTGACACTGGACTAATAACTTATTAGTAATTAAATTGGTTTTCCATAGTGATGCTGAGAATAAACCATATGAGATTCCTGTTTTAATCTCGTAAAGGATTTATCACCCAATATTTTATTAGGCGGGGTGTCACAACTTAGCCTTTCAGGAGAAAAAGAATGGATATCATAAGATTCTGTGGATCTAAGTGATGAACTTGCTCCTGGACGATAAGACATATCTATTAAAGTTATGGAATAACTATGTCTGCTGGATCTTGGAGGTAGAGGCAACATTTCTCTTTGTCTAGATAGGGATGGAGATCTAGCTTGTAATGACTGAGCCAATTATCTCATCGTGTCTCGCATGGCCTCCTGTCCTCTGTCAAGACTACCAAGAATTCCATTCATATCGTTTATTGTCAGGGGAGAAGATGGAACAGGCAGGTTGCCATCATTTTTAACACTGGACTCAGGGTCATTCATTCTTCCTTAAATAAGGGTATATGAGAGTGAGAATGGTAATTAGAAACACGTTCCCATAGACGGTGCCAATCTGTTGATATAAAAAACTGAACTTGATCCAATTTTATAATCACAGATAAAATATAGATTTTCAAGTAAATAATTTAAAGAACAAAACAAAATTTTAAAGTGGTTCGGCTATGTACAAAAGCCTACGTTCACTATTATTGTATTGATTTCAATCACAACTTGCTTGCTTGCTTGTGTGCTTGCCCTTGATGGAAGGGATACAATGCATTTATAATTCCTTGAAGGTTGAGGGTTGGAATGCCAAGGGATGGAATGCTTTTTTACATTTAAGCATTTACATCCTTACATAATAATTTTGATGAGGTTGTATAAATCACGTGTAGTATGACCCTTGGTATGGTGACGCTTCATTGATCTTGTTGGTCAGCCTTTCTTATGCTTGTCGGCATTCCTTATGATGGTCGATATGACTGCCAAGCTATTATCTGCTAACTAGGATTATAGCCACACAGGATGACAAGTGTTCATTTCTGATTGGTCCACGTAGGTGGATAATTTTTGGCATCAACACCTCCAATGTCAAATATGCTTATTTAGGAGAGGATGAGACATTTTCCGTTGTTGTCTCCTTTATCCTAGATAAAGAGAAAGAGGGTAAATTGTTAGAGATTTTGAGGAAGCACCAAAGTGCTTTTGGTTGGAGCGTTATGAATTTGAAAGGTATAATTCCCCTGATTTGTACCCAGAAAATCCACATCGAGGAGGACGTAAAGCCCTCGAGGGATATGCAACGACGATTGAACCTCACTATGAAAGAGGTTGTGAGAGCGGAGATTATTAAGATATTGGACGAGGGCATTGCTTACCCAATTTTGGATAGGAAATGGGTGAATCCCATCCAAGTCATCCCAGAGAAGTCGGGAATGACTGTGGTTGAGAAGGCTAAGGGTGAGCTAATTCCTCAACGCACCACCACCGGGTGGCACATTTGCATTGACTATCAAAAGCTCAATGTCGTCATGAGAAAATATCATTTCCCCTTACCATTCATCGACCAAATGCTAGAGAAAGTAGTTGGACACCCATAATATTGCTTTCTCAATGGTTATTCTGGATATAACCAAATTGAGGTAGATGTGATTGATCAAGAGAAGACGACTTTCACATGTCCTTTTGGCACGTTTGACTACAAATGTATGCCATTTAGATCCACGACCTTTCAAGGGTGCATGCTTAGTCTCTAGCCATATGGTTGAAAGAGGCCTTGAGCTTTTCATAGATGACTTTAGTGTCTTCGGCCCCTCTTTTGACCTTTGTCTTGTGAATCTTGAAAAAGTGCTAGCCCGATGTGTGGAAAAGAACTTTGTACTAAATTAGGAGAAGTGCCATTTTATGGTTACTGACGAATAGTTCTTGGCCACATGGTGTCATCCAAAGGAACTGAGGTTGATAGGGCGAATATAGATGTCATAGCCGAGCTTCCCCCACCCAAATCACTAAAGGGTGTGCTCTCTTTCTTGGGCTGTGCGGGTTTTTATCGTAGGTTTATTAAGGACTTTAGTGCCATCGCTAGGAACTTGAGTAACCTACTTATGAGAGATGCCCCCTTTGAGTGGAATAAAGCATGCCAAAACGCTATTCAAAAATTAAAAAGCATGCTCGTTTTCGCTCCCATTATGAAACTCTGGATTGGTCCCTTCCAATCGAGTTCATGTGTGGTGCGAATGATTATGCTATAGGAACTGTTTTGGGCCAAAGAAATGATAAGAAGGCTCATGTTATCTATTACGCTAGCCAAACGCTAAACGGACCGTAAATCAATAATTACTCCACCATGGACAAATAATTGCTAGACGTAGTTTTTTCCCTAAATAAATTCCGATCTTACCTCATTGGTTCCTTAATAACTTGCTTTACCAACCACGCGGAGCTTAAGTACCTCCTTTCCAAAAATGATAATAAGCCGCGCCTCATAAGGTGGGTCCTACTCCTACTAGAGTTCAACCTCTCCATAAAATACAAGAAAGGAGTAGAAAACATCATCGCTGATCATTTGTCCCGACTTTCATCCGACGTTCCTATTGATCCCATACCCATAGAAGAATATTTTTCAAATGAGAAATTATTTTCCAGTTCTTCTCTCCCCTGGTTCACGGACATAGTGAATTACCTTGTCATGGGAGCCGTTCCTTCTGATTGGACACCGCAAGAGAGAAATAATTTCCTCACTTGGTCTCGCATGTTCTTCTATGACAATCCATATTTATTCAAATATTGTGTGGATTAAATCATCCGACAATATGTACCGGATGGTGAGATACATAGTGTCATCCATTTTTGTCATACGGAAGCACGTGGAGGACATTTTTTGACGAATAAAATGGTCGTTAAGATCCTTTAAAGTGGTCTCCATTGGCCAATAATTTTTCGGGATGCAAATGCTTATTGAAAATCTTGTGATAGATTTCAAAGGATGGGATCCATCACTCGAGGATACATGATGCCATTGATCCCCATACTCGTAATTAAGATATCTGATTATTGGGGTATTGACTTTATGGCCCATTTCCCCCTTCCTTTGGCTTCTTATGCATTTTAGTCGCGATAGACAATTATGACACCCGACCTAGTAAAATACCGGGTGATCAGTCCTATATCAAATTAAACATGAATCTCATCTGGTTCATTCTTAGCATCACTGTCAAAAACTTTTTCAAACTTACTAACCACCTAGTGTTTAAAAGGCATGGTGCCAAATTTTATCTTTTTATTTAAACCAACCAAATCAAAATACTAAAACAATAAATAATCAAATCCAAGAATGAAACTAAAACATGCCACAAAGTAAGTACAAGAGTCTGTCAAACAACGTCGATTGCAAACCATCCACAAAGTGCAAGAACAAAAGTATCTCAATACAAGCCAAGACTGATTATAAAAGTACGATGAAATAGGTCCCTATCTAGAGATAGAATGAAACATGCGTCTACACAAAGGAACCACAACAATCCACACAAGCGGCAGCTGTGTACCTTGTAGTAAGGAATTAAGCCTGGCGCCCCTGTGGGAGGACACCTAAAAGGTTTTTGAAAAGATTTTATAGCAAGGGTTAGAACCCAAAACATTTGAAAACATTTAGCAAGTGAATTTAAATGCAAGAAGTAAATATGCAAATGCTCTCCATTTTTAAGTTAGTGCCGTACACTCTCTTGAGGATACCTCACCCTTCACTAATGTGCGCGCCTAACGTAACTACACTTAACCCATCTAGCTAACTACCATATAGCTAGTTTTTTTTCAAATCATTCCCCAACTTCTTACTAATCTTATCCAAATGAATTTAGTATACAAATTTTAAGTCATCAATCTCATTAAATTAGTTAAATCATTTCTCATTTAATGATTTATAACATTCTCACAAGTTATAACACTTATACGGTTCCCAACATGTATACGGGTTACAAGTTGTAATTCACATTAATTTATTTAAATAAATTTCCAATTTGATACTATATAACCATCTCACGAGTTATATTACTTATACAGTGTACATCATACATGAGTTATAAGTTATTATTCAGACTAACTTATACAAAACATCATTCCTCATTTGATACGATATAACATTTTCACAAGTTATATCATCTATACATTTCACTCCATGTATATATATATATAAATGGTCGTATATAATTATGCACTATATATATGTAAAATCATATTACAATATTCAGACACATGTCGTATATCCATAATCATCCTCCTGAGTAGGTACTCATCGGGAAATCTCTAAGTGCTATCAATGCCGAGTATTCTCATCCACCAGAAAACCCTGACACGACTCCTCACCCGAGTCAGAAGACAATAATTCACAAACGTAATGGAGGCGACCATAGTTTCCCTCAGAATGAGACCGAATCATACCAAAAGCATCTCAAACCTGCAATCGAACGCTATAACCTGGGGACTATACTCACCCTGCTCCTCAAGTCAGGGGATTCACCCACATCGCGCAACCTCCAATGATTGCACTAAAGTTGGTATGCTACCTTAAAAAATATTATTCTCACCAATATTTATAAATCATATATATACTACACACCACCATATATATATCCAGGCTACCGGTGTATTATGACCAAACACACGCCTAAAACATACAAGTCTACGATTCGACTTTATTTTAATTTATTACACATTAATTCCCATTATCTTTGGAGTCACTCCTCTCAAGTATTCCCGAACTTCCTATCTCTCGGCCCGAAATTCAATTATTCAACACCGCCCTTAAATTTTTATACAATCAAGTTCAATCACTAAACAACGATATTACCATATGCTAAATCATGAATTTTCATCTCCAATTTTCATGCACTCTCATCAAATAAACATCAAGGTTAAGTATTTCCAAATTAACCCTAATTCAAGGTTCAATCTCTTAATTCAGCTAGGGAAGGAACTACAAAGTTTCCAACATAGCAAGTCTGAATTAGGGGGATTGCAGAAATCTGGCAAACCATCAGAGATGGTTCGAACGAAGAGCCCTATTGTTCGAACGACAGTGGATCTCGTTTGAACGAAATACCATGTCGTTCGAATGACATCAGTATTTCATCCTCTCTCTTTCTTCTGCATAAATCCAGTCCGCCATTTACAAATTTTAAAACTCTATTTTGTAAAGGTTTCTGCAATAACTCATCCCTAAATTCATCCTAAGTTCTTCCTTCCATCATAACAATTCTAGCCCTAACAATCTCACCAATTTTAATCATCAAATGCATCAAATATCAAATCCTCTATAGATTTATAACCCTTATAATAAGAAAACCCCAATTTATGCAAGAACTAACCCTAGAATTCAATTGGATTGCAGCTCTTTTGATACGAAAAACTAGATACAATTTAATACTCAAAATTTAAACAACTTGCCTTAACCAAGATGATAGGGCTTTGAACGATGAAGTTGAATTGTAATTAACTCTTCAAGATCCCCAAATTTATTTTTTCCTTTGGCTCTCCCTTTCTTTTCTCCCTTTATTCTTCTATATTGATATAATGATGCTTAAACCTAGCCCATTTTAGGTTTAAAACACTATTCACATTTTGGAACTATGGGCCCTAATTAAAATGGTCCAAACTCCCTTTATTAAGTTCACACATATATAATTAGGTCCCAATACCATATATATATATATATATATATATATATATATATATATGCAACCACTGTTTTAGGACTAATTCACCCCTATCGGACTTAATCGTATGCTCAAAATCGACATCCGGGTTATTTTAGGGCATCTTCCAATTCAAGACCTCAAAATGCAACACAAAGTAATCTAAATAAATAATCCTCAATTTACCGAATTAATAAATATATCAAAATAAAATTATAGTTCTCTAAATAAAATAATCCTCAATCCACACTTAGTTCTTTTAGGATGAAAAAGTTGGAGGGTTTTTATAGTCTACCGAATCGGTTCGACCTCTTCTTTACTAAGGGACTGAACCGGTTCGCTACTGTGTTCGATTAAAATAAAAAGGAGGCGAACCGGTTTGCCCAGACACCAAACCGATTCAGTTTTCTGCATATTTTTTCATCTTCCCCATTGATTCACCCCCTTTCCCTCCAACTCTTATCCCTCCACGTTCTTCCCTCCAACTATAATTTCCCTCTATTCCCCACCCATTTTCCCTCCAATATTCATCCCCTTTTCCCTCCAAATCCCCCCACCCCATCATCACCTATAAATACATCCCACCTCCCCCATTCCACTTCACCCCTCCAATCTCTTCTTCCAATCACACATTTTTTTCCAAAAATTCCAATCCCTCTCCTATGGCCAAAAGAGAGCCCACCGTCAAGTATGAATCAATCGAAAAGCTCCCCAAAGGAAACAACAATTTTTTCTCTCACCAAGAGCGCATTTGGTGCGACACCTTCTATACCGCAACCCGTTCTATGCACATTGAGCAGCAAGTTAAGTGGGGTGAACTCCCTCAATCAGTCACAAATCGTTTTTGCTCGAGGGTGTGGTTTCGCTTCTTTAAGGAGCCCGGTCCAACGGTTTGGGAAGAAGAGGTGCGCATGTTTTATGTTACTCGCGTTTGCACCGGAGAATTCGAGGCCGAAGCGTATGTTGATGTGACTCCAATCCCCTTCTCACTTGAAATTCTAGTCCAAAAGTTGCATGCTATAGGGGTTCCAAGCCCCAACCAATATGATTACCCCACTAATGTCGTGTCGGTCTCGAAAAGTGCATGCATCAACCGCATTACCCCCGGTAATTCATGGGACCGAGACACCTTTCCCATGGGGGATCTAAATAAAAGGGACCACATCACCTTCCATATTATTTGTGCTAATATCCTAAAAACTTCAAATGACTCGGCGATGCGACCTCTCCAAGCAAACCTTTTATTCCACCTCCTCGATTCGAACACTACTATCCACCTTGCCCGCATCTTTTACACTGACATTCCCCATGCTGCCATCTTATATCTAGTGCATCAAGTTGATTTATCTCATATTGTTGCTACTGACATCTTATATCTAGTGCAATGTAAATTGAGTTGATTTATCTCATATTGTTGCTACTGACATCTTACTTCTAGTGCATCGAGTTTCGTGTATTTATCTTACATTTTGCAGGTATTTTATACAAAGTGAAGAAAAGAGAAAACTCAAAATCAAGAAAGAAAAAAAAAAGAAAAGTCAAGGGCAAAAGAGTAATTTTACATTCGAAATTCGAACGCAGAACATAAAGAGAATTCTTAGAGAGTAATTAATGTCTCTTAGAATGGAGAATTAAAATTTTAAAGCTTTTATGCTCTATGCAATTACTGATGGTTCGGGGTAATGTACCCTGATCCCATTCTCTTATATAGTTTAAAACTAATTTATTATTCTTGCATGCGTATTTAAGCCATTAGTTTAAATTTACTTGTTTTAGTTAGTTAACAAATCTCAAATCAACCATCTTTTCCTTTTTTAGAGTCAATTCGAGGTTAATCATCTTCCCTATTCGCCGTCGTGATTCTTCATCTTAGTCCCCGTGCTCGATACCCATTTTTATAGAATAATTACTTGAGCGACCGGATTACACTTGAGTCGATTTAAGCACGCACTAGAAACACTTTTAAAGTCGCATCAACTCATCTACAAAGGCGACTTGAGAGAATGGAAATAGATTCCCATGGAGATACAAGGAAGCACTGTGTTAGGACTCCTACCCCTCAGGTGATTAATACTCGCATTTGAGGAAGGAGATTTATACGTGATCGGGGCAGATTTGAATGTGATAGATCGGAACATAACTGACCAAATAGGCATCACCGGAGCCATGTTCATCAAGATAAAGAGCTCAAAGTTTTGGTCCGAAGACCAACATATTTCCCATCATGGAGCTAGGTCTAATAGGGAGCTGGATGGAAGATCTCTCAATACCCAGATGAAATCCCCTTTCTCAAGGGAAATCGAGGAGGAAGAACCCCCAAAGAAGTTTGTATCCCCAGATTTAAGATTTATTATGGGAAGATGGATCCCATTGATCATGTTCGATAATACAAGCATGCCATGACTTTATGGAGCCATAATAACACTTTGATGTGACGTATTTTTCCTTCTAGCATCCATGATGTAGCACAAAAATGGTTCGAGAAGTCTCCCCACAGATGATTAAGGAGCTTCAAGGCATTGGCAGAGGCCTTTACTGCTGGCTTCATTACTATAAGCTCCCAACCTAAGGGAATGGATTGCTCACTATGAAGAAGAAACCGTAAGAAAGTCTTCGCGACTACGCCAAGAGATATTAGGAAATTTTCAATAAAATGTAGGACTGCTCATAGCAAGTTACCATTGTATCCTTCAAGATGGTCCCACCGACCATGTCACTACCGCACCAGTCCCTAACCAAGAAAGAGGCCAGTATCATCGACGATCTTATGGAACATATTGAGAAATATGAAAAGGTTAAGGATGTGATCCATTATAATTCAGGGAAGAATGATTGAGCAAAAGAGGACAAGGGAGGAGAAAAGAGTAATACTCAAAAGAAAGCAAGCAACAATGTGGGAAAGAACGGTTCCAAAAATGGGAACAAGACTAATTTTGAAAAATTGTTTCAGGTT
This sequence comes from Sambucus nigra, assembly GCA_949130495.1. Taxonomy (NCBI): domain Eukaryota; kingdom Viridiplantae; phylum Streptophyta; class Magnoliopsida; order Dipsacales; family Adoxaceae; genus Sambucus; species Sambucus nigra. The sequence continues at coordinate 277,142,601 of OX422210.1, read as the reverse complement.
ATTAACACGGTCTTTATGGAACCGATCTAAAAAATCTTGAGGAAAATCAAAGATCAACCGTTCATTAAGTGACCCAGAAAGATGGGCGGCAACCCCACTAAAAGGAACAACGCGCTGAGATGCATATTTCACAAGGAGGGCACCACATGAATGAAAACTATAAGCACTAAAACCACACCTGGAAGAGTTGGCCCAAGTTGGGCATCCTGGTGAATACATAGACAAGAAAGTGAAGGAACCCAATTTTTGAATCTTACCCAAAAAGTAATTCAAATTTCCTTTTAAGATGCGGAAGCGAGATGGTTCAATTAAACAAACAACTAATTTTACTTTCTTGTAAATTAAAATTAAACTTAAACACAAAGTGAAATTAACTTAATCAACAAATACAAATTTCACTTCAACAACTTAATTCAATCCAAGACTAGAAATTTGCCTAACAATATTAATTTATATTTGCAAATTAGGCCAAACCAAATTTTATCAAATTATATTATTTAGACTAGAATTAAATTTAGTTAAACATTACCCAAATATTACACATGTACCAAATTAAATATCCCAATTTTATCTTTTTACCTAAACATGCATCTAATGTGGTTTTGCACAAGATAAAATAAACAAATAAACCACTACGCTGCGATGTACGAGGAAAAACCCACAACGGGAAAAAACCTTGGACGACCCCTGCCTTAAGTCCACTAAGTATGGTATTTTACAAGTACAAGATAAATGACTTACTCAGCTCGACTCGACTCCCTTTAAGCCCCTGATGCGTCTTCTTGTACCAATCTCTGCTTAGTTGACAATCTCAGACTCCACCGAAACCTTGGAATTCACCAATGAGGCTTTAGGAACAACCGTCAACCACACATTGTGCCTTTAACCATGTGACAATGTCGCAGCAAAACAACGAACTTCTTCTTTGAGGGATGTAGAAGCAAACTCAAACGAACTCTTCAACTTGGTAGAGTAAACTCGATGCCAAACAATCCAAGCAAGATATTTATATGGAAACTTGGAATAAACAAACTATGGGTGTAAACATAAGTGTTTTTGGAATAATTTTCTTAAAAAGCAAACACTTAAAACATGAACTTTTGAACTTAGCAATCTTTCTCTCTCAAAATTTTATCTCAAAAAAATGTTTAGAAATTATCAAAAGTTGGTTTTTCAAACATGGTTCCCGTACATATAACTTGTTTCAAGAGTTAGTGGGAACAGGTAAGTGGGAACATGGGGACAAACTGCCAAAAAATTCCCGCCAGAAATCTCGTTCGAACGAGATTTTCGTTCGAACGACACTTCTAACGAAGTTCCAGTGGCCTGTTGGGAAAACTTGTTGGCAAACTCATTCGAACGACAATATCGAACGACTTTACTGAATGTTTAAAAATTCAATATTAGCCCATAAACTTTATTTTAAAGTTTTAAGGAAACCTTCTGAAAATAAACAACAGTTTAAACAAAAATTACACCCAATTAAAATTGTTCCAAGCTCCTATATAAATATGTAATGCATTCATACCTTAGGAGTAAATGGAACACTTGTTGTTGACACAGAAATAAGGCACACCAAACTCGACATTTGATGAAGATTTAATCTTGGCCGCTACGTTTTCAATTAACACGTCATAGGCTTGAATGGATAAACTTGAACTCTATCCTATGAATCTAATATTTTTGTCCGGAATTGAACCAACACAACATTGAGAATCAATCAGAGACTTGTGTCCTTACAAATCTCCCCCTTTGGCTATTCCAGGACAAAAACCAAAACAAAAATCCTAAATGGCTGTCAAGCTCTACTAGACTCAAACATCCCACCCAAACTTGACTCAAGACCCAAGGATCAATATCGTTGCCGATGAATGTTGCCATTTAGAAGAATTCTCGCACACTTAAGAAAACTATCAAACGCATAGGGAATATTAAAATATTAAATTCATGTAAAATGAATACTCCCCCTAAATTAATTCTCCCTTTATCAACTATGATCAACCTAAGAAGATAGCGCTCTCCCCTAAGTTAAATCTCCTAAACTTAGATAAGATTACAATAGGATTAGATACCATTTCTCCCATATCATTCTCCCTCTTTTTGTTCAGGAATAGACAAAGGTGATAGAATTAAATAAAATAAAAGTGCATACAAAAGCATAGAACGTGAAAGCATATATGCAACAAAAGCAGAACTAATCCATACAAATAATAAAGGATACCAACTAAGATGCAAGAAAATGATACCAATATGATACATAAAGTATTAAGCATGTGATATCAAAAAAATATGCAACTAGATAGATACCATTCATGAAGTAGAAGCATAGATGGACTAGAAAACAAGGTAAGGGCAAATAGAATACCTCCTATATGAGTACATAATAAATACCATTATCGCACACGCATATATACTAAGTATAAACACCACACATGACACAAAATACAATAAGATTTTCACACTCGTATGGCAAAAATGTGTCATATGGAAACGAAAGTGTTGGGATGTGAACTAGTGACAATTAAATTTAGACCCAATCACTCAAAACATGTTCACGGAGTTCTCATTTGATTGCAAACTTTATCACATTTTAATATAACCTCATGTGACAATATAAATTGAACTCAATGAACAAACATACACAATGCATACAAGCCTAGAGTTTTGATGATTCTACAAACCAATAGAGTCATGACATTGAAAGTACAACTAGGATAAACGAACATTGTGCAGACCGTTGATATACCATCCAATCTCCCTCAATAAACACATATATTTGGGAATGAATATATCAACTAAACATGGGCCTTGGCAATGATTTTTCTTTTTAATGCCATATCTTATTTTTAGGCCTTTGGACCACGTATTTCATTTACGTCCAAGCAAACGGTGGCTTACTCTCAAAGGATGATTTTTCCTTTCGGAGCCCTTCCCCGTGCACATTTATATACAACATTTTTATATCTCACACAAATCTCATGTGCAACGGATTTTAACATACACTAGTCCTCCTAGGTCACATAACATGTAAATGACAAGATTGGGAGGAGAACACCTCACAAAGCTCAAATATACATATGAAGTTATAGTTTCAAGTGAGCACGTGCATGCGTGAATTGAGGCATATAAAAATAGAATCCATTATATCAACATAAAATCCAACTACTCCATGTAAGCATGGTAAAGAACATTTTAAGGATTGACAATCTGAACCAAAAGTTCTAGCCACATGGAAGCGAAAAAGTAGGGATTCAAACACAAGTATATGCCACATAGAGTGTGTCAAACTAAAATACACACGAAAAAAATCTTTTTGAGTTTTTGAAATTTTTAAACCAAACAACAAAAATATTTACTCAAAAGACACACAAAAATCATTTGTATTTTTCATTAAGCCTAAATTATAAAGAATGAAACACAAATGATAAACAAAAATCTTTTTTGTATTTTTCACTTAATGTAACCTAAAATGAAAGAAATATAATACAAAAGATAAATAAGAATCATAATTCTAGCATATGATTAATCATGGAGCATAGACTAGAAAATGATTAAAACAAGTATACAATTAGCATGGTGATATAGCATGAAGTACAAAAGCTAAAGTATGCAAACAACTAATACATTCAACCTTCAGATTTAGCAAGTGAGGAAGCATGTGAACATAAATGAGAATAAAAAATCCTATTTTGTAAAGCTACCAAGTCGGATATCCTAACCCAAACTAATGACGAATGACTATCTCGGGGTGTTGGAATCTTAGCTACCTCGGTTACCTTACATTGAGATTGTCTAGGACCTCGTTTAAAATCAAAATAAAATTTCCTAAGATGACCTTTTCGACAACAATGTGAGCACCTAAAGACTCGGTGAAAAGATTTACCTTAGGAATGATCTCTAAAGGCTTTCCTAGGTGATTCTCTTAAAATATTGGTTTTGGCTTTATGAGATGATTCATTACAAGTATCGAAGCCTAAACCACAAGTGTCATTTTTAATTTGGACTGTTCCTAAAATTTTATCTAATTTCTCTGAACGTAACTCCAAATCAAATTTGACTTTACTAGAGTATTTTAATTTATTTTCTAATTCTAAAATGTTAGACTCTAATAAAACATTTCTCTCTTCAAACCCGAGAGGCTCCTTTTTCATTGACTCCATTAAGCCTCTAAGGCTATCTCTCTCGCCTTTTATATATTCAAGCTTCTCCCGAAGATTCCTCTCACGTATCCTAAGGTCATCAACCAACACACTATCATCAACGACCTTGACATTCTCTCTTAAACTCACTTCTAACTTCAAATTAGCTCTTTTTAATTTAATAGATTCTTCCTAAAGATCTTGCAAAGCATTTTGAAGTCCACTCACATTAATCTCTTCTTCATTTTCATTCTCTCTCTCTTCATCACTCTCACAACCATAAAAAAATAAGTGAATCATAAACTTTGACCTTGGAAGTGTCATGTGTTAAGATTTCATCAATAGATGAGTGCTTACTATCACTCACACGACTAGCCATAAAAGACACAAAATTGGGCTTAGTGGTGGAATCAGGCCCCTCTTCCTTATCACTATCACTAAGGGTTGCATTATAAGAAATTGGTTGCTTACCCTCTCTCCTTAGTTTAGTGGGGCACTCAAAAGCCCTATGACCATACCATTCACAACAAAAACACCTATTTAACTCGTCCCTATTTAAATTTTCATTAAAAGTTATAGGGATCTTTTCGGATTTGTCATGCTTAGACTTTTCAAACTTCATAAAATCAATTTTAAATTTATCTTTGTTAAATTTAAGAAATTCATGAAACTTCGTAGAAAACATAGCCATATCTTCCGAGTCACTTTCACTTTCACTCTCTAGTACTTGTTTTTCCTCCTTTCGGGCATTTTAAGCTACGCCCTTTTCTATTTTCTTTTCAGTTTTGGAGGGAAACATGTCTAGTTCATAGTTTTGTAAATCACCTACGAGCTCTTCTAATTTCGTAGAGGCTAAAGTGGGTAAAGAATTTAACATGGTCACCTTAGGAATAAATCTATCGGGTAGGGACCTTAAACTATATCGAAAAGTCTAGCATAAAATTCATCAAAAGTTTCTTTTTCATTCATTTTGATGATTTCAAATTGAGTGGTGAGGTTTTGGATTTTTGAAGCTTTTACGACACTAGTTCCTTTATGAGTGAGTTATAAAATATCCCAAGATTCTTTAGCTGTTTCACACATCATAATGGGATGAAATTCATCCTGTGAGACTGCGCTAAACAAGGCATTTAAACCTCGAGAATTAAAATTAGATAGTTTAAATTCATTCTCACTCCATCTATCGGTGGGTTTGGGGACACGCTGATTATCCACTAAATGTGTACGCGGGGACCACCCGTTAGTAACAGACAACCAAACCCTCTCATCGATAGATTTTAGTTCCGATTTCATCCGCGCTTTCCAATACGAGTAGTTAGAACCATCGAAAATAGAAAATTTTGAAAATGAAGAAAATTCGATTTTAGCCAAAAATATTTAAAAGTATCTTAACGAAGTAATTTATCGTTTTGTCTCTGATACCAATTTGAAGGACCCCAATTTTTGAATCTTAACCAAAAAGTAATTCAATTTCCTTTTAAGATGCGGAAGCGAGATGGTTCAATTAAACAAACAACTAATTTTGCTTTCTTTCAAATTAAAATTAAACTTAAACACAAAGTGAAATTAAATTAATCAACAAATACAAATTTCACTTAAACAACTTAATTCAATCCAAGACTAGATATTTTCCTAACAATATTAATTCATTTTTTCAAATTAAGCCAAACCAAATTTTATCAAATTATATTATTTAGACTAGAATTAAATTAAGTTAAACATTACCCAAATATTAAACATGCATCAAATGAAATATCCCAATTTTATCTTTTTACCTAAACATGCATCTAATATGATTTTTCACAAGATAAAATAAAAAAATAAACCACTACGCCGCGATGTACGAGGAAAAATCCACAATGGGAAAAAACGTCGGACGGCCCTAGCCTTAAGTCCACTAAGTATGGTATTTTATAAGTACAAGACACATGACTTACTCAAGTCGACTCGACTCCCTTCAAGACCCTAATGCGTCTTCTTGTACCAACCTCCGCTTAGTTGACAATCCCGGACTCCACCGGAACCTTGGAATTCACCAATAAGGCTTTTGTAACAACCGTCAACCACATGTGGTGCCTTTCAACATGTGAGAATTCCGCAACAAAACAACGAACTTCTTCTTTGAGGGATGTAGAAGCAAACCCAAACGAAATCTTCAACTTGGTAGAGTAAACCTAGTGCCAAACACTCCAAGAAAGATATTTATATGGAAACTTGGAATAAACAAACTATGGGTGTAACATAAGTGTTTTTGGAATAATGTTCTTAAAAAGCAAACACTTAAAACATGAACTTTTGAACTTAGCAATTTTTCTCTCTCAAAATTTTGTCTCAAAAATATGTTTAGAAATTGTCAAAAGTTGGTTTTTCAAACATGGTTCCCACACATATAACTTATGTCAAGAGTTAGTGGGAAAAGGTAAGTGGGAACATGGGGAAAAACTACTTTAAAAACTGCCAAAAAATTTCGGCCAGAAATCTCGTTCGAACGAGATTTTCGTTCAAATGAATTCTCGTTCGAACGACACTTCTAATGATGTTCCAGTGGCCTGTTGGGAAAACTTGTTGGAAAACTTGTTCGAACGACATTCTCGTTCGAATGAAAAACTCATTCGAACGACAATATCGAACGACTTTCCAGAATGTTTAAAAATTCAATATTATCCCAGAAACATCATTTTATAGTTTTAAAGAAACCTTATGAAAATAAACAACAGTTTAAACAAAAATTACACCCAATTAAAATTGTTCCAAACTCCTATATAAATATGCAATGCATTCATACCTTAGGAGTAAATGGAACACATGTTGTTGACGTAAAAATGAGGCACAACAAACTCGACATTTGATGAAGCTTTAAGCTTAGCCACTACGTCTTCAACTAACACGTCATAGGCTTGAATGGATAAACTTGAACTCTATCCTATGACTCAAATGTTTTTGTCCGGAATTGAGCCAACACAACATTGAGACTCAATCGAAGAATTGTGTCCTTACAAAAAGCAAATAAGGACACAACCAATGGCGAACATAAACCAGATAATGTCTTTGATGATGACATGGGACACGAGTTCGCAGTGATCCATGGGCATCCAACCTGAATAAAATCCAGGGGAATGCTGTTAGGATGGACTTAGAAAAGGTGACGACCATGATAAAGGCATTCGAAATTGATCTTGGAAATATCCAAGCTGGCAACCGCTGGCGACCATAAGACATCGACTACGCCAAGCACATAATCTTCACTGAGGAAGACTTAATCAGAGTGAGGACCCCACATCATGATGCTCTTATGATAACCCTCGGGATTGCTAATTGGGACGTCGACAAGCTATTAGTGGGCAAAAGAACCTTGTTATAGGTGATGTATCTGGAACTATTCCACAAGCCAAAACTTAACTTATCAGTTTTCAAGGAGGCCACAATCCCGTTAGTCGTCTTTGTAGGAAAGATAACAAAGCCATAGGGAAAAATAGTCCTGCCTGTTAGGGAAAGAAACATCACGAAGCTAATAAAGTTCTTAGTGGTGGATATAGAGTCCCCATATCATGCCATCCTTGGCACAACAATGATGGCAGTACCTTTCAAATACCACCAGAACCTGAAATGCATCACTGATCGTGGAGTGGTTAAACTTTATGGTGAAAAAGCAACAACAAGAAAATGTTTCACCGCGGCCATCCATCTAAAGAAGGAAAAGAAAAAGGAACCAAATGATGCTCCAGAGGAAACCCAAGAGTGGGTTATACATCCTAAATAGCAAATACGGTACGACCGACTAGGGGTGGAGGAGACCAAGGTCCACCCCGCTGACAGGGTGGCCAAAAGCTTGGAGGAAGTTACAACTAATGATAACTTGTCAGAAAGGAAATTTCTTATCAAAACCACACTTGTCGATAAAAAAAAAAGAGGGTTGGTTTCTTTCCTAAAAATTAACCTAGATATTTTTTCTTGGGAAACATACGATCTGATCCTGATGTAACCAGCCATCATTTACATGTTGAACCTACCTTCAAGTCAATCACCCAAAAGTCTCATCGAACAACTCTGAAGAAGGCCAAAGCAGTGGAAAAATAAGTAGGGAAGCTTATGGATGCAATATATATTAGGGAAGTCCAGTTCGCTAAATGGATATCCAGTCCGGTAGTGGTACAAAAGAGTAATGACACCTGGAGGGTATGTATCGACTTCACAAATCTTAACATAGCATGTCCCAAAGATATATTTCCACTACCTAAAATTGATCAATTGGTTGATGCTATAACAACACATGAGCGGATGAGTTTCCTGGACACCTATTCAGGGTACCATCAAATTCCATTATTTTGGCCCCGACTAGGATAAAACTTCTTTTATAACTCACAATGAGTTATATTGTTAAAAGGTCATGCCTTTTAGCCTAAATAACATGGGGGATACTTATTAGAGGTTTGTCACAAAGATGTTCAAAAGATAGATAGGAGACATGGTGATGGTCTACATCGACTATATGCTTGTCAAGAGAAAGAATAAGGGAGACCACCTTCCAGACTTAGCCAGGACATTTAAAATCCTCAGAAAATATCGAATGAAACTTAATGCGAGTAAATGATCATTTGAAGTCGGGAAAGTTCTTAGGCTATTTAGTCAGTAAAAGAGGAATTGAGGATAACTTGGATCAAATCGACACGATCACTAAAGTCCAGCCCCTATAGTCTCTGAGATATGTTCAAAAGCTCACGGGCATGCTTGTAACACTGAACCATTTTATCTATAAGTCTTCAAAACACTGACCATTCTTCCAGATCCTTAATAAGGCCAAAGGACTCTACCTTACAGTATCAATTCATGATGTGAGCTGGGTTTTGGTATATGAGAAAGATAAGGGGAAACATCCCATCTACTGTACTAGAAAAAAGATTCTAAATGCTAAACAATGTTACTTGCCACTGGAAAATCTTTCCTATGCATTGATGGTTGCCTCAAGAAAGCTAAAACATTACTTCGAGGCCAACTCAATAATGGTGATCACTTCATATCCTCTCAAAGTTATTTTTCAAAAAGCCGACCTCTCTGAATGACTTTCAAAATGGTCGGTGGAGCTTGGAAAATATGATATCCACTTTCAACTAAGAATAACAATCAAAGGGCAAGTCCTATCTGACTTCATAGTTGCATTTACGGGCGACCGTCCTATTATCCTACTGGAAATGGCGAAATTAACAAACGAGGAAGCACAGTTTAAGGAGTGGACCCTATACGTTGATAGAGCCTCAATTCTAAGATGGCAGGAGTAGGATTTGTCCTCATAATGCGGGAAGATATTATCCTCAAGTAGGGAATCAGGTTGAGATTTGAAGCCTCCAACAACGATGCTAAATTCGAGGCACTAATCACTGGATTGCATAGAGCTAAAACACTGGGGGTGAGGTGCCTCAACATGTTTGGTGATTCCAAACTTGTCTCTAAGCAATTGAATGTATACTTTAATGTAACAAATGATAGAATGGTCACCTACCTTTCTATAGTAAGAGAGATAATGGCAGGGTTTAATAAAGTTGATATTCAACAGTTCCTCGGGGGGAAGAACAGTCACATGGACACCTTATCAGCCTTGAGCTCAACAGTAGACTCTGATCTTAGAAGAACTATCCAGATAGAGTTCCTCCCCCAACCAAGCACAAAGATGGAAATGATTGTTGAATCGACCCTCTCCACAGAGAAAGCTCCCAGTTTGATGGATCCTATCATTCCTTCGTACAAAGTGACGTACTCCCTAACGACACAAGATTGGCCCATCAAGTAAGAGTATAGACAACTTGATTCTAATTCACCCCAGGAGGAAAGATCTACAAGAGATCATTCACAGACCCTTACCTTCAATGCGTTCACCCACAACACACCAAGCAGGTTCTCACTGAATTACACAACGGCATTTGTGGGAGTCACGTAGGAGGAAGGTCTTTAGCCTTCCGAGCAATAAAAGAAGGATATTGGTGGCCCCGATTGATTTCAATTAAACACACCATAGGCTTGAAAGGTAAATATATTCAAGTCCTCACATATGACTCAAAGGTTTTGTCCAAACATGGAATTAATTAAAAACACATACAAATTTACTACATCGAAAATTTGTCCTAATAAATCACCCCATTTGGAAATTTGGGGACATAACATAAAATAAAACTTATGGGTCTTCACGATCTCCAAAAGACTCAATCTCTAATCCCAAAAGGAAAAATTAGAATACTTGAAAAACTCAAACGTTGAGTAGCTTTGCTCTTGTGAAAACTTTGTTGTGTCATTGCAAACCTTCTTATTTAAACAGACATTTGATTAGTGTCAAATATTGCATTTATTGCCCCTTTTACTGTGCAATATTGCAGTCCCATGATCGTTAAGCCCAAGTTTTATATTCATTTACTGTATAACCTTAAATACTAATGGATAATAACTTTTTTAAGGCTTATTTGAGTATTTACGGGGTTTACGATGCTAATGGTGAAGTCGGGAAGCAATCGGAGTAACAAACACTGACATACAAAATTTCAAAGGCAAAATGGAAATTTTAGATGACTAATTTTGGACTCGGACTCTTCACGAACATTGTCGACCTCCAACAAGGAATGTCTGCTTCAAATATCTCACCAATCCGATATTAAATGAAGAACTTATAATCGTTTAAAGTTGGACTCGAAAGAAAGTTAAAAGTTAAATCCCCAGGTTAAACCCGAAGTCAAACCCTGCGA